>JAYRBT010000023.1:494936-518957 GCA_036023395.1 Myiotriccus ornatus | reverse complement strand
GGCTCGGCCCCGCCGGGCTCGGCTCGGCCCCGGCTCGGCCCCGCCGGGCTCGGCTCGGCCCCGCCGGGCTGCGGGCGCGGACGGGCGCCCTACACGTGCAGAGCCCCCCGAGCCGCCCCGCCGGTACCGGTGGGTGCCGATTTCCCCGGTGCCCACCCCGCGGGCGGCGTCCGTCGCTGTCCCCGCATGTCCCCGCTCCCGGAGCAGCCCCTCCTCAGCCCAAGGCTCCGGCCCCATCCGGACGCCTCCGGGCCAGCAGGACTGCACTGGGGCAGATTTGTCACTTCTTGTTAAAATGAGGGAAAAAAGGATGAAGTGTTCGTTCCAGCAGAAGCAGCAACAGTGCTTAAGGCTCTTTTCCAGGGGGCTTGGCTGAGCAGCTGGAACCCGGTGCCGTGCAACCCCACACGCTCGTCCGAGCCCTTGCGCCAGCCATGCTGCAGACTCGGCTTCTGCAGATCCACAATGCACTGAGTGGCCCCTCTGTCCAGCTCCAGCCATGCTCCGACCACTGCTCTGCACAATAGGTCCTTTTGTGGGTGTCCTGTGAGGAGTGAATTCAGGGAGATTTGATGATTCAGTTACTCTGCCAGTTTACAAAAAATAACCCCAGCCCATTACACAAATAATTTACCTAGTGCGAGCGGGCGGCACAGAGGAGCATTCTGCATCCCAGCGGCCGGGAAAGGCCCAGGGAGGAGGGAGACAAAGCAATCACTTCCAGGGAAGCACAGCCACTGCGGAGCACGAGGCCCGGGGTCCGGGCTGAGCCAGTCACTCCTGCTCCGGGAGGGCCCCAGGGAGGGCACAAGCTGTGCCAGACCTTCACTGGCACAGGGAAAAGCAGAGCACAGGGACCGCGGGGCAGGAGGGCACAGGGACAAAGGCCATGAGCGTGGGTCGGTGTTTTGTGGCGGGGCAGAAGCAGCCAGGGCGCATGCTGGTCCCTCTGGCCAGTTGTGCACCGTGGGGGACACAGGACAACACGATACTCCAGCGCCGGCATTTAGGGGACAAACTCCTCCGTGGGGTGAACAGGCAGGGCCAGCAGCTGGCAGGGCCTGAAGTGACAGGGACACACGACAGCGATCCGATGGAACTGCCCTGTGGGATTCTCCTTGTGCTGGTGTGCCAACCACGAAGCAGTCAGGATCCCAACCCGGCGGCTGCAGAAGTGGAGGAGGGAGCCGGGGCGAGCGGGACAGCCTAGGCACAATCCGAGGAAGCAGCGGTGTTCTGTGAACCCCTGATCTGACAGCCGGCACAGGTGAATGAGGGAGCCAAGGGGGGAGGCTAAACAAGAATAGAAGACCTGACAACGGAGGGCTGGGTGCACCCAGCACAAAAGAGGCAGGAGGAGAGAAGTGGGGACAGAAAGAAGCTGTGAGCAATCCTGACGTGAGCTGGAAGGGTGCAAGAGGGACTTGGGTGCAGGAGCTCCTTCCCTGGTCTCGGCAAGGACATCAGGAGTGTTGACACGTCAGCTGAGAGAGCTGGGAGGTCTGGGAGCACAAACAGCAACTGCTGAACTGAGGTAATGGAAAGGAGCGAGAGAGGAAAAGCCATTGATCTGTGATGGGGAAGCCAGGAAACTGTGCCCACTCTGTGCCCAAGGCTGTGTAAACCCTCAGGAGGGCAGGCAGCAGGCTGGCTGGCTGCTCTCACTGGTTTGGGTTGCATCACTCACCAATACGCTACAGATTTTGTGTCAAAACATCTTTGAAACACAATTTACCTTGGCCTGGGCAGTTTCTCAGCACTGAGAATGGCAGGATGAGGCGACAGAGCCTGCTGGCAGTACAACTCGTTATCGGTTAGATGGATGATGCACAAGGCAGACAAGAACAAGTCAAAATGCTGTGTGGAGGGAGGTGGCTGCGAGATGAACTTATCTCCCAAATACTGCTTAGGTTGGGTGAGGAATTTTTGATGGTGGGCAACATAACAGCTGACATGGGGAAATGGAATTGATATCAGAGCTCTATTAAGCTGTTAGCGGCTGTGGTAAAGGAAAAGAGAAAAATAACACACATTTTTTACAGAACGGGAACATGATGTCATGTTCTTTCAAAGCCAGTACCACTCTGAGGGGACCTTACAGTTTGGAGCTCGCTCTCCACAAAAAAACCCCAAACAAACAGGAAAAGAGAAGCACGGGCCATTTTATAATGGATTCATCCCAGCGGCAGTCACTTCACCTTGTAACACCCACAGGGATTCAGGGAGCAAAGACCAACATTTCCTAAAACAACCTATGCCACAGGACAGATTTTTATTTTCTTGCCAGATTGGTTCAAACATATGAGGCCCCTTCTAAGGTCAAAGCCAAGAGTCTAAGGGCGTTACACATCTTTTACCAGGGTGGTCCCCAATATAGTGGTGAAAGAAAAAACCCAAGCAGTCATGAAATGATCCAGAAGCGTCAGGGTTTTTTGTTACTCAGATACCATAAAGAATAAAGAAGCAGCGATGGCTGAAGAAAAATAATCCAATCACAAATTAATGATGTTTAATAAATATCAACATTTGGATCATCTGTGAAATTTCAACTTAAAATAGCTTCTTAAAAGGAAGGATTACATTCTAATTCACTTTGTGACACTTCCAACAAGAAATTTTTAAATGAAGAATGGGATGGGATGGGATTTAATCATAATAAACACTTCAAGCTTGAGGTATAGAGAAACCAACAGTAACTATGGCAACGTGGTCACTCCAGTAAGGCTAATGCAGATTATTTCCAGGGCAGTAGCCTTGTGTGTGCTCAGGAAGCAGAGGTAATGTTGGCTTAAAGCAATTCCTAAATTAAGGAAAATTCTTTAGGCAGAAGCTGTCTTGCACTCTTTGTTTCCAGCTTCAGACTGTAAGTGTTTCATCATGTGCTGAACATACACACAGCGGCCTCAGCAGGGTACACAAATGCTGCTTCCAGAGAGACACTTGTGTACATTGCCATGACCAGGCAGACCCTCTGGTCATGGATTCACAGACTGGTTTGTGTTGGAAGGGACCCTGAAGCTCACCTCATTCCACCCCCCTGCCATGGGCAGGAACACCTTCCACTAGGCCAGGTTGCTCCAAGCCCCGTCCAAGCTGGCCTCGAACGCCAGTGGAGCTTTGCAAGAGAAGGCTGGAGCCAGGCTGGAGGCCTCACCAAGCCACAGCTGATATGGACACTGAGCCGTGTGTTGAAACCTTTCACAACCTCATGCCAGTGCCACAGCTGCAGCACTGCCACCAGTTCCCCAGCCCAGAGAGTAAGGCAGATCATGTGACATGACCCCGATTCTCCCTTGGTCTTTCTGCCTTCCTGAGGTCTCTGAAAGGCAGAATCCCCTGTACCGTACCTTGGGTTGATGGAGTTGGGGAACAAGGACAACCTTGACATTGCTGAATCCTTTGCAGCCTCTCTAGGAAGCTGCTGTAGATTCCTACTTGGTAAGAGCAACTCTTCCAGTCCAGACTTGGAGGTCACCAGGAGATGTGGGCTCTGTCTTGGGCTCGTGAGACCTGCAGCAAACCAACCAAAGTGAGAGAAAGTGCCCACGCAGGAGAGTGCTTACTGTAGCAGGGTCACCTGGGGAATAAAATCTCTGTGAACCTAGCCCTGCTGGCTGTCTGCTCTGCAGGAATGGCACAGCTCTAATACAGCCGGACTGCTGGGGAAAGACTTCCATATGCACATTTCCCAGTGTAAGAAATAAATGGTTGAAGACATGTAACATAAAAGTTGTTTGTGCAGCACTACATCACCTTTGGGTTTTTTTGAACCTTACATCCTCTTTCCTGCCAGCAAAGTGCTGTTATCTTGTCATATTAACAAAAGAACTAGTTCTCCCTCTGTTCCCTTTTTTATCTGTGTAGTGAAGTGCCATCATAACTTGGCACTGACCTGCCTTTTCACCCAAAATAACTGCAGCCGAAGACAAGTCTTGATTTCTGTATGCAGACACATGTTTCTTTCCAGGTAAAGCATCCCAGAAGTTTGCTTTTTATTTTTACTTTATATGTGTTTCCAACAGCTCAGTTGTAAGTAGAAGGGTATCCTCCAAAAATATGAGTTTAGGGTCCTTGCAGCCATGAATATTCAGAGAAGCATCAGAGCACTCTAAATATGCACCCACCTCGATCTCTGCCTTTTCACTGTTACCATTTTAAGCCTTTGTCATACCAGAAGAATTCAGCATTACACTGGTCAATAATTCAAGTCACTTTAAGAAATGGGAATATTTATTTGTGACTAAAAGCACACGGAATTATGATCAACAACTTGGCAACAGCAATTATTCCCCGCAGCTCTAATTCTCCTGTAGAAGGCATTGGAGACACAAGCTACTCAGAACCTGCTGTAACTGCATGAGGCCACAGTTGCACTGCACAGACGTTATCAGTGGTGAAAGGGCTCTTGTGAGCAGTTTCCTGCTAGGGATCTGTTACCCCTGTTTCCTCGGGGAGATTGCCCAGACCCTGTGGTTAAAGCTGCACTTTCGTTTCCCTGCTGTGACCATCAGCCTCCGCTGGTGCCTGTGCAGCCTCTGCTCTGGGAAACGGGCACCCTGTGCCCACACCTAGGCTCTTTAGGAAGGACATCCCCTGCACAAGGCTGGCATTTTTGTGTTAATAACCAAGGTGTGCATCTGAAATCCAAGCAGCTGTTTAAGTCCTGCCCACAGGATGGGTTGTAGACCTTTGCCCTGGACTAAAGCCCCCAGAGAAGTGCTTTTGCACAACAACTCTTTGGGAAAAGTGACAGGACCCATCTTCTGGTTAACTCTGTTGGGCTGCTGCCTTGGCTTTGATCTTGTACTAAACTCACATTGGCTCAGACTCCTCTTGAGCCTGTCCCTCCTGCACATGCCTCACTGAAGCTGCCATAGCCAGACCATTAGTTATACTCCCACTAATTCAGAGTAAAACTAAATATGTGATATTTCTTGTGCGTCAGTCACCCCCCTTTCTCCAAATGTCATTGCCTCTGCCTCTAATTTTCTCCCATTTTCCCCTATTCTCTTCTCCCCAGAAGTAAGGTTTCCCCATGCTGCACTCCCAGGAGCTGCAGCATGGTCCCACTGTCTCATCTTTCACAGCGCAGGCACTGCTCTCTTCAGGGTTCGGTACAAACCCCTGTCATTTGGTGTAGTTGCATTTGCAGTCTGGCTGTGACTTGATCTGTGCTTTCCTCATGTGCGATGATGCTGTTCTCCCGTGGTTACCTCCTGCCAGGAGTCCGTTCCAGTGCTAGCAGCAGTCGGTGTTTTGTGTCATCTCAGACAAACTCCAGTGCCCTTTCTTTCCCTCAGCCCCGTTCCCACAGCACTAGGTGTGCTAGCCCTGGCCGGAGCAGCCTTGTCACACATGGCACAGACAGGTAACAGTCGAACACAGTGACAGAGCACTTGCTCCAAAGGCTCGGGGCTGTGACCATCCCCATGGAGCTCTGGACCTCGGGAGCCAAGGGCTGTGGCTCTGAAGGTGACTGTCCCCACACTGAGGTGGGTCCGTGTCAGGCTCTGTTCCACCGAACCCAGGGCTTCTGCGTGTGCAGACATGATCCCAGAGGTGCAGGTCTGTGGCCTCCTCAGGGTCTGCCCCACGAGAAACATAGACTGTGGGGTGGGGGGAAGAATCGAAATGCTTTAAAACCAATTTTAACATTCTTAAATCCAGACGACCTCTGTTCCAGTTACTCAGATTTTACATTTCTGTGCTGTGCCACTGGCATACGTTGAACTTTGCCGAAATCGTACTTGCCAAGAACTGTTTGTTTCTTTTTAAAGAATATCAAGGCTTTGGGGATTTTGGTACAGAATATGAGTCGTGGCTTAAAATATATGATGTCCACATGCAGAAGAAATAAAGCCAAGAAATCCAGTATTTATAATCACCCACTGGATTTAAATAAGTTAATTTGATTTAATTGGTTTCTGAGGGGAAGGAGGAAAGAGCAACACAGGAATTCTTATCGAAGGAAGGCATGATTTCCATCTGAAATCTAAGACAATTAATGCAGCAGGATTCAGTTACTGAAGGCAAAAAAGAAGGGAAATCAGGAGTCAATTGAGTTGCTGCAAAATTTAATATCTTGCTGTCATCTTTGTTCTTGGTAGAGAGTTGCTGTAGCAACAGACCAAAAAAGAACTTGCACAAGAGGAGGAGCTTGCTGCTCTTTTAACAACATCTCTTTATCCTCCCTGAATTGCTGTTTATAACCAGTCAATCTCATCCCGCAGGATCAATGACTCCGGACGCAAGGCCAGAGCCTGCAGGTATTACACCTGTCACACGCACAACAGTGTTTTCTGCTCCTCTCTGCAGGTCATACGGTGGCAATGTTCTTCTGTAGGACTGAGCCTGTTTTTATCACATGCAAGATGTTCCTATTCCTTGATCCAATTCCATCACCGGGGGCTCTGCATCCTGCAGATCAGCAGTGCCTATGACTATGCAGCTATAAATAAGAGACAGTTTTCCCTACCACTGCCTTTCCAGATGATGCTGACGGCACAGTAGCTCAGGAGGACAGGGCATGGGGCAGCAGAAGGCAGCAGCTCCAGGGTAATGACACCAGCAGCCTCAGGAACACTCCACAGGGCAGAGCATCCGAAGCCACGTGCGGTGGGTCACACTGAAGCCAAGGGAGAGCTCCAGCACTGGTGGCTGTCAGGCTGTCACTGTTTTCTGACACTTGGGTCCCTCCTGTTTACTGTTCCAAATTTAGTCACACATGATCTCCATTTCCCCATCTGCAATGTGAAACCCACGAATGGCATTTTTAGGCACTTTGGATCCAGAACTCCTAAATGCAGGAGCACACTGAAGGGCAGCCATGGGAGCTTTCCCTGTGTGCCCTAGGGAAGGGCCCCTTCACTGCCCAGTGGGAGCAGCACCCCCAGCCTGGCCATGATGGTCCTGACCATCCCTGCACGGAAACAGGGTCCCTGCACGTCACAGCAGTCCACCTGACATGGTGCTTGACTGAATCTGGCAGCAATGCAGGGAACTGAGGGACATCCCTCCATTTCTGCCCAGTGTTCCCAGCAGCACGCTGCTCTGCTTGGCAGCAGCAAAGGGCAGAAGGAGCATGTGGGTGGGCATGGGGCCCACTGGGACAAGAATGGGGGCTCATCTGGGACGCCAAGATCTTGGCCACATCCCTGTCTCCATGTCTGTAAGTGGAGTTAGAATTCCTGCTTCTTTCTAGGGTACTCTCATGTCTGTTGACGCAAAGGAACATCCCCTTATGCGTAAGCTGGGTGTCCCTGCAGTCCTGACCCTGTGAAGGAGCACCACTGACCTGCTGTAGAGATTCAGTCTAATTCGATTTCTTTTTAAACTTCACCCTGTTCCTCCTCGCTCCAGCATCTCCATCTGTCCTGGTATTACCTGCAGTCAGGGAGGCTTCTGGCAGCAAGCTGCCAGGTGACTGGGGTGTCCGGCACACCGCAGGTCACCAGAGCAGACGGTATGGACACCACAGCAGTCGCTTCACCAAAGCCACCCCAGGTGCCATCATTGTGTCTCCAGGGCCACAGTGAGGGCCCTGCCTGCCTGTGGACGTGCTGGAGTGGAGGCTGGAGCCCTCCTTGCACCCTGGTTGGCATTTTTGCTGAAATTACTCAGGTCTGTTGTACTTGAGGCAAACGATCCAGTACCTGCAGCTGGAGCCAGGCGCGGATGGAGGGGCCACCCGTGCCCTTTGTTTGGTGGCAGCAGCCCCTGCCCGCTCCTGCATCGCCGGGGGCTTCCAGCGGGAGAGGGGAGAGGAGAAAAGGAAAAGCCTGGGAAACTGAGCCTGCACTGTGCACTCACACAAAGCACTATTGTTCAGGGCTCAGAGATGCAGTTTAGTAGGGCAGGCTGTCCTCCCCAGCGGCCCCGGCACAGCACAGAGGCCGAAGGGAAGCTGCATGCGGGGCCTCTGTCTGAAGTGACAGCGATTGATGAGGGAAAAGGGGCCAAATGGAAAACATGGCTTTGAGGGAGAATTCAGCCCTCTCATTAGAGCTGACCATAGCTGGCCAAAGCGGCCTTCTCCTGGAGAAGCCCAGGCTTCAGCTGCATTCACAACTTCATTGTAAATTCCAGCACAACAGTGCCATTTCCTGAACAGAGTGGAAAGTTTTGGGGTGTTTTTAAGCACCCCTTCACAGTGACACAGCAGCGACACAGAGACCTGGTGACCCAGCCTGTGCACCGCAGCAGCTCTGAGAGACTGAGGCTCGATTGCATTATCTGAGGTCTCAGTCACGTAAGAGCAGCCCACCTAGAGGGGTTTTTTAGCTATTTTTAGGAACTTGGACTAGGCACAGAGACATGGATTCCGTGCATTACCCATAAATGTGCCATCCCATGGATTATCTCCCACTGGCCACCCACAGGAAAACACAGGCCCTGCATGGAACACCTGAACCCAGGGAGTCTGGCTGATGAAGACATACCTTCCCTAGAGAAGGAAGGCTGTTTACTGGAGCATCATCAATCAAACCTTCCTGGTACAGCTGAAGGAGCGTAAGCACTTTGCTGGCATGTGCTGTGTCAGCATGCCTGGACCTGGCCAAGCCCTTCCTGGGTCTGCAGAGGGCTTGGGCCACGTCTGCAGCAACGAGGTGTTCCCATGCCGAAGCCCCGGGCTGCCACCTTCTGTTCTGGGAGGGTCACCGAGCTCTGCTTCAGCCTCGGACAGCGATGCTCCCGCAGCTCACAGGGAATCCTGAGCCTTCAAACGGGCTGCAGCTCCGGCTCAGCCATGAGGCTGCCCTGGCACAGAGTGAACGCTGGCGGTGCCCACTCAGTGCCACAGGGACAGAACAGCAGCCTGGGGCAGGCAGGGAAGGTCTGTTAAACCACCAAGGGCACATCTCAGCCCGGGCTGTGCCTGCAGGATACACACTGACCCCTGGAGTGAGGCAAGGACAGCAATCCATTTTTATGCCCTGTTTTTAAAGCTGTTTTCTTCCCTCTATTCCCAGCATCACTGTGCTTTGGGTTTGACAATTTGTGTGCACAGTGAATCTAATTTGATTTTTATCCCCTTTGTCTCCCTCTATTTTGCACACTACATTAGGCTTTTGTTCCAAGGCAGTTAAAGCAGATTTGCTGTGTGCTGTGAGCTGCCTCACAGTGCTGGCAGAGCCTCAGAGCACAGACAAGCATCACGTAACAGATATGCTGTCGATAAGGGGGAGGCTTGCACAACGGTGAGGCCCAGAGAGCTGGGATTCTCAACAACAGCAGTAAAACCAACTGTGTGTGAGCAGGTTCCTCCAGCTGGAGAGCTACACCCTGCACTGTGGCGTGGCTGGAGCTGCAGCCTGTGGGAGACTTGTCACAGAGGCTCCAAGAGCTCCAACAGATATAGTAGCTCTGCTGTTGTTCAGCTACCCCTGATGTTTGGTTTCTCCTTTCCCTCTTTCTAAACTTACACTGTGCTGACTGTGCGGCTCTTGGAGCCCCGTGAAATGTGGAGGTGGCAGGGCAGCAGGTGTTTGTGGCCCGAGGTCTGTCTCCACAGCCCCCCAGACAAGGGTCTGCCTGGCAGTGCTGTGCATCCCAACCCTGCTGCAGGACCAGGCTGGCTCCTCCTGTGATGCTGCTCAATGTGTTCCATGTGATTCCTTCCTTTTAGACAGGATCAGGAGCGTACCAACATGTTCTAAGTATAGCCACAATTGCTTTCCAGAAAAAAAAGCTGCATTAATTTGTGTTGGCACTGATTTGGCAGTGGTTTCCCATGTGCCAATCATTATGATACGTTTCCTTTTCTACCCTCCCCCAATCACTGCAACAAGAAAAATCTGGTTTACAGTGACAGTGGCATACCCATTAGATATTATTTATGTGTACAGATCCATAGATGCTTAAAATTTTATAGATTCAAATGCCTTGAGGAAGAAACAAGGACAAAAGATATTTTGTCTTAAGACAATAAAAAGTACATGGTATGAGAGAAGCTACTGGTTTAGCAATACTAGTTTTTTTTAAATTAATGTGAACTTTTTATACCTGTGGATTTCAGTTTGAAGGAAAAAGGCCACCCTCCCAACGCGAGCACAGCCGTGATCAGAGAGCCGGCCCTGGAGGAAGGGAAAGCTGAGGCAGAGCTGTGGGATCAGACAGCCAGCGCAGGAGCAAACTGCGGCACAGCTTAACAAGGGACCTGAGCAAACCCTGCGTAGGGCCGAGCTGCTGAGCCAGCAGAGCATCACCGGGGCTTCACATCGGGCTTCAGCAACCCACGATCACACCCCTGCAGCAAGGGCCACGCTGCTCTCCTGCCTCCCCACTCCTCACCATCCTCTTCTTCCTGCTGGCACCATGGGCAGCGCAGCACCCAGTTCTCTGTGCTGCCCTGGCTGGGGCTGAACCTGCCAAAATGGTCTGCATCCTGTAACTCATCCAAATTAAAGGACCTCTGACACGGGAAGTACCGGAGTATGTGCGCAGTGCAGGATCCTGAGACACAGACCTCTCAGGAGTACACTGCTCCAGAAGGAAAAACCTAATTTCCTGAGGGTTCTCCAAAAATACAGCTCAGCAATGAAGGCACTGACCTGAAAATCCCAACCAAAAAGCTTGAGTCAGTCATCTCCAAAGGCATAGCCCACATGTTTGGGGTTTTAACTTCTCAAACATCCAGATGGGCCTTTTTATTAATTTCACTGCCAGAAAACACGGCAGTGACCCTGGCTCCACGCAGCAACAACCGTGACTCCCTGCAGCAGGATTCCAGAGGCTCCGTGTCCTGTGGCACTGGGCTGTGCAGCTCTGCAGAGGTGTGATACCTGTCAGCTCTCACAGCTTCTCTCCAGTGAGGACATGACCCTGTCTTATGGGGCTCCTGTTCCAAAGCACTGGCACTGCAGGGATTCAACTGGATCCAATCGCTCCCAGATTTGAGGAGCAGAGCAAAACACATGTGTAAAACAGGAACTCAGCAGAGCTGTGCCAGCTGTCTGTGTGCCCAGAATCAGTGCAAAACACTGCTGTCAGATCTAACTGGCAACCTCAGCTGTAACACAAACAACACTGCCTGATTGCGCCTGGGGACTCGTGGCCAGCACTTGTATGAAGGGCAACAGTTTGTGGAGGATTTTCATTTACAGTAAAGGCTGATGTGATCTTTCATTTCAGATTTTAATTAAGCTCGCTTGCCAACCTGCAGAGAAAAATCCTGAAAATTGTAATTCAAGAGCATGGTAAAGTTTCAGATGTCAAAGGCAAGCAAAATCCTCAGCTGCTGTTGTTTAAATTGTAATTCCATTAGTCCAAAAGACACAGCATGTTTTCCAAGGAAGCTCCTGCTTCCCCAGTGTTCACAGTCTGACTTTCTGTAGAATACATCAAATGCCAACCAAGATGTACGTATAAGCCCACATTTCATTCTTGTCACAAGATGCTGATTTACCTGCACTCAGGGTATTATTTTTCCCTTCTCTCACACTCTCTCAGCTCACAAAGAGCTATTTACAGAGCTTTTGTCATGTCTCAGGCTGACGGCCTCAGTCCCCCATTCTTTACAGTCCAGTCCCAGGCCCCCTGTTCCTGGGCGGCATGACCAGGGCTCTGTGGGATCTCTTGGCATGCTCAGGACCATCCCCTTCCATGGTCCCTGTGCAGTACCCCTGACCTGCTCAGCTCAGATTTCTCATCTTATCCTTCTCCTTCTGTCTGGAGTTTGGTTAGTTTTTCACCAGGGAGATAAGCAGATAGCCCAAAATATTTACAAAAAAGGGCTAACAGTGGTCTCTAGCACAAACGGCTCCTTCCCTTCTGCTGGACAAAGGAAAACAGTGCTGGGGGCTGCGGTCCTGCCCCAGCACGATCCAAGCAGTTGCTGTCTCCTGTTTCTGTAGCCTTGGCATCCTCCTGTGTCCCCTTGCACTCCTGTTCCAGGTTCTTCCCAGAGCTGTTTCATTGTCAGCATTTGGCATCTAGCCCTTGGCATGTGCTTAAGGGGAGGAAATATTGCTGACACCAGCAGCAGAGCCTGCTGCAGCCTCAGGGGGAAGCTGCTGCATGCGCAGGGAGCTGGGCCAGAGCAGAGGGAGCCCCATTTCCTGAGCAAACAACTCGCAAGGTCACTGTTTCATAACAAGCTTGAGCCAGGCCATGGGGGAACACATGAAATACTGCAGCCTTTCTGCTGCAAATGTTCCCAAACAGCTACAAAAACTTGGCACCAACAACACAAGATCTTTGCTCTGAGATATTCTGCACTAAACTGAATCCCACTAATCCATAAAGTTTGTTGTGTGAGTGAGTTTAGGATGGAACATGGGGGATGAGTTGCTGCTCCCTGTTCCCTCAACTGTCACTTCTCACCCAAAACAGGTTCAGCTCACAGTGCATCCAGGTAAAAAAAAAAAAAGAACCAGGTCATCAGAGATAGTGACTGACACCTCCACACTCTCCTATGATGTGAAAGTATTAGGGCATCATGAGGTATGGAAAACCACACATCAGGAACAACCAGTGCCTCCCTAAAGCTCACTTCCACCTACTGATTTACCCCACAGAATAACACACATAATTGAATAACTGTGTTATCCCCATGCAGGAGCCACAGACCACATACTGTTTGTCCTCTGCAAGCTGTACCACAGCCCTTAAATACAACACACCCGACATATCACAGGCAGAACTGGCTGGCAAGGCCCACTGTGGGAGCAAAGGACACACATGGGTAATGAGTGTAATGCCATGGAGGGACTCCCACACCCTCCAACCCAATATCTTACAGATGGGAATTTGGGTGAGTGATCCGTATCAGTAGTAAATTGGATTCATTCCTACAAAGGGTCATCCTCCAGCCCTATGAAATGGGTTTGAAGACTGTAATGTTTCAGAATTCCAAAATAACAAGTCTTGGTTCTCTGGCTTCGCTGTTTTGCAGCCCAGACAAATCCCTGTCCTGCTGAAGGGATTTCCTCCAGCCCAGGGCAAAGCATGCTGGTAGGGCAGCTCTAGAGAGCAGGATGGCCTGGCCAGAGGATTGGGATCCACAGCCCAGGAGGCTGACAAACCAGGAACTACTGCCATGGCTGCAAGTATTTTAGACAATGAAAAAAGTCTGCTCTTAACAGCCATGTAGTCATGGATATAAAACAGACAAATCACCAAATCGCAGAAAAACAGTGAGAAAATTTAAACCTGGAATTTGTTCTGGACTCTGCTCACTGCAGAGTTGCACAACTTTCCCAGTTTCACTTTAAAATACCTCCATGATTTAATGCTAAAAAGCTGGGGCTTGAGTGAAGCCTGGATTCCCTGCAGATGATTTCACAGTGTCTAACTTGAAAAGCATCTCCCCTCAGCCTCTGAAAAACCCAGTGCTGCAGAATCTGTTCAGGGATCAGTCAGATATGTGCTTAAACAGACATTAATACACAGAAGTTTACTTGTGAACCGGGACATGCAGGGGGTTATCTCTGGCCCTAAAGAGCACGTAACTGCATGAAGAATTAATACAGACTGGTGGCACTTCATAAGCCCCTGCTGGGGACTGTGGGTTTGGAATGGAAACTTTATCAAATCTGAGTTTTTATCTTACTGATATAATCTTTTTAAAACTATTTAGGATGAAGTTATTTAGCAGTAAGCAGATGTGTTATCCAGGATTAAGGGCTGTCCACTCACAGCAGTGTGAAGTACATACAACTCTCTACAAGTGTTGCCCTGAGGCCCAAAGGACCTGCTGGGTTTGGCAGGACAGGTAGCAGGAAATGCAGTGTTTGCGCATTGCTGCCTCTCCCCTTGATGGTCCCTGCACAGCACTTGTAGGAGACAAGGGCTCACACGGCAAGCAGGCACCTTCCTCATGCCAGCACTGCCCCCAGACCAGCCCCAGAAAAGGTCCCTCAGCCTGCAGGGATGAAGAGGAGGCTCCATGGCGAGGCACGTGTGACAAGTCAAGCCACAGGTTCGAGCACAAGTGCCCACACATTGAAGAAACACGGTAGGGAAGGGATAGAAGAGGACGGGCAAAAAGTCACAGGTTTTCCTCCCATGCTCCAGAAGCTTCCCAGCCAGGCCCATGGACAGCTCCCATCTGGCAGGCAGCTCTCGAGCCCACACTCAGAGGCGCCACGTCCTCCCTTCAGCGGCACCTGTCCCAGGTGCCTGCTCTCGGATGCGCTGCCTGTTCAGGTTGTGGTCAAGTGCTCAAGAGGAGACAACCAAGGCCTGAACCCTTGTTTATGTTTTCAGTTTATTTAATCCAGCATTCCCCTATCAGTAACTCAAGGCTGTTACTGCAGAGCACAAGCAGAGCACTGTTGCAGTCCTTGTGTCGCTGCAGCAGTGGGAGAGAACAGGAGTCCCACTGCCACATTCAAATTCAGAACACAGGCAGACTCCAAAACCATTCACATGTGAGTTGTTTATAAAAGTAAGGAAGATATCACCAATTTTTTTTATTATTTAAAATGGTCATTTCCCCTGCTCTCTCTGTCCTTAAAATGAACACTTAAGAATGTGTTCAGAATTGTTCAGGAGTCTGGCAGCAGTCCCAAAGTCAGCTAAAGCTCTTCAAAGCTCCTCTCGTCACTGTGCCTAGATGCAGAGCAGAAATTCCTTGCAGTATCAGCATTTTGACTCCTTAGGCCCCCACATGCCTTTCTTCTTCCCCCTCAGATTCCCAAGCCAGGGGAAGCACAGAGGCCATTCTTTACTTCTCACTCTCTCCCCATCGTCTTTCCATGTGCAGGAGTCAAGTATCCTCCCCAATAATTTCTTTATTGGAATAGTGAAGCACAGGTGGAAACATCACCTGAATTATGATATTATAGAACAGAATCATAGAATCAACCAGGTTGGAAAAGACCTCCAAGATCATCAAGTCCAACCCTTGATCCAACACCATTGTGGTTCCCAGACCATGGCACTGATGCCACATCCATTCTCATCTTAAAAACCTCCAGGGACGGTGAATCTACCACCTCCCTGGAAAGCCCTTTACAATGTCTGATTACTATCTCTGTAAAAAGTTTCTTCCTAATATCTAACCTATATCGCTTTCACTAGCCTTGATATACAAATGCCTTGAAAAATTATTTGTAAAGACATTACTTTTGTCACCCAGTGATCTCGGACACAACAGAACGCTGAGTTAACACAGCTGGGATGTGACACTCTTGTAAGTCCTTCATTGCACACTGTTCTCACCTGGTTCTCTTGTCTGTCTCACATATCTGCAGCACTCAGACCTCTCACTGTCCATGTGATATTTTCTCTTGAAATGCACTTTTTAAATGAGATTTCAGATTTGCACATTCTTGTGCTTCTAGAGATGAAAACAACCCCCGTTAGCCATGAACACAGTTCATTGGACTGAGTTAAGTCCTTGCCACACCCCAGTAAGAGGCACAGATGGATGTGGGTAGATCTTGCACTGCATGCTGGATCTAGTTTGTGTGTGTGTGTGTGTGTGTTACACAGGCTCACAGAGGATAAGACAGATTCAGTCACTTCATTCAGGGAAACCCCCTTCCAGAGTGACTCACAGCAAGAGCTTCCTGTCTGCACGCTCCCCTGACAGGCGCTCTGAGTAGCTCTCCCGCTCTGAAACCCCAAGCACAGGGACAGGATTCCAAAGGTGAATTTTTGTGCAGAATAGGATTCAAGGAGGTGATCAAACTGTTTGTTTCACACGGTAAAAGACAGTGCAAGCTTCCCACTTAAAAGCATTATGTATAAAATAGAAATGAACTTCTACTAGTCCATCAGTTTAATAGATTTCTTAAAATAAAACCCAAAACCCCAGGCTCCCCAAAAATGTCCTTTAGTTGTGTGCATGCATCTCCTTTCATATATTCTCAACAGCAGGATTTCCATCCAGTAACATAATTTAAATCTCAGCAAGACATATTTGAAGAAATCAGCTGACAATTCAGCTGCGCTGTCCACAGCCACATCCAGCTGCAGTGGCCATACAGGTTGCATGCAGACTAAGAAAACTCCCAGCAGAGTCATTGGCACAAAGGTCACTCCAATTTCTGCCAAGCTTCCTCTGTTTAAGGAGTTGTGATTTCCCAGTAAAGCCAGCAGAGCCTCCCTGCACCTCACACGCTGCTGAACGCAGCACACGAGGCTTGTTCCTGCCCAGGACACACAGCCCCTCACATGTCACTGAGCTCTATGGAGCACTACAATAATTCTGCCTTTTCTCCCACAGAAGTGACTAACGATGAGCTCAAAATAATTGACTGGCCAGGAACAGCAGCTCTTGTGTGTGGGCAGCCTCACTGACAGGTGCTGGTTACACTGACTCAGAAGGAAAGAGGTCACAGCACTCATGTACCGCTGCCTGCAACGCAGATAGCACTGTGGTTCTACAGAAAAGATCCTGAAACTGATTTTTCTCAGCCCAAAATATCAGTGATACCAGGAGCACCAGTGGACCCCTCTGAATGTGTGGTTTAACATGCCAGACATCGGCCCAAGAGTGCGGAGTGATGGATCCTCGGACTCTCGTGTCCCCAGCCCAGGGTCACACACAGGTTAACACAGGTGAATCAGGATACTGCAATACACTGTAGATCTTGTACATTCCATCCCAGAGAATAATTAAAAAGACTTTATAAGAGCATTTTTTTTGGATGTTGGGGAAAGACTTTATAATTTCATTAGTCTCTGTTCTGGCCCCTAAGTGATACTTGGCAGGTCTTTTAATATGCAAAAGCCTCAATTTGTTCACTAATAAATTAGCTGTTAGGAAAACAAAGCTTCACATCAAATGCATTAGTAAAACACAGCTGCAGACTCTGAAGATGCTCAGCAGTGTCCATGGTAGCTCCCTGAGGCCATATATTCTGTAGCATCAGTGTCCTTTCGGACTCAGGTAGGAGCTAATCAGACACATCAGGTGTAACAGAAAACACAATTGTGGGGCCTCAACAAGATTATATATCTCCCTCTTCTGAATTATGCTTCCAGATCTGTTAAAATAACTGTAGGGATTATCTGTTTTCCCATCGTTAAAGCTCATGCCAGCTCCGCCAGCACTGTCACCATTCCCTGTCTTCTGGCTGCCAAAGCAGATTCAAGACCATGAAGTTGTATCCCCAACTGGGAGAGGAAGAAATCTGAGCTGTGCAACCTCTTCCCTTCCTCACACATAGGCCACTGAGGCAGCACAAAGGACTGGATCCCAATAGCCCTGTCTGACTGATGAGCAGCTCACACCACAGGCTGTCTATCCAAACTTCATTCAGACTTTGCCAGCAACAGTTGAAGCTAAAATCCCATGAAAAATTCTGAATTGTAAACTACTTCATCTTTGCCTGCTTTTTTATCTATTTCTGTGTGTAAGAATCTTTCTTTTAATAAGTCGTCTCAGAGTAAACTTGACAATTGGGTCTGAAGCAGATGCTGTAGGTTAAAAGGTGATCTGAACAAATCCCCACACTAATCCTCGCTCCTGGAGTAAAGCATGGCAACCCTCTGAGTAGCAGTGAGGTACTGCACAAGAGGGAGTAAATCCAGAACCAGCAAGCACACAGCTGGAATGCCACTGAGAAGGAAGTGGTAAAGCCATCACCCAAAGTCCCCTGAAAGCAGAACTTTCTTCAAGAGGTTACAGGAGGGAAGCACCTGGCACCCTCACAGGCATCTTGCCCTGAAAAGCCTTCTATACTGCCCACTGCACTTTTACTTTGGAAGGGCAGGTTTTTCATTTTACTTCTCTGTGCACATACTGAAACACAAAACTATATTTTAAATAGCAGTCTCTGGAGCCAGGAAACAGCCCTTTGAGACATCAAACATGGCTTCAAGAGAACCTATCTGAAGTCACAGACAATCTATTCTGTATTTCTGAAAATTCCCTCTCTGAGGAGTTACAAAGTCCTCTGAGACAGATTTGGCAGTGCCGGAAATCAAACTCACCTTCTCCCAGTTCTTCTAAATTCCTGTGCTTGTGGAGGACTGAACCCATAAAACAACAGCCAGAGCAGCTCAGCTTGTTCCTCAGGTCACAGGTTCTGGCATGAGAGCACACAGGCTGCCTGCAGTAGGAAGAAAGGAAAAACTTCTAGGAGGCAGAATACAATGTTTGGCATTACCTTTCAGAAAACAAAACATACTAAATTACATTTGAAAATGCTGATCAACCCCCATTTCATTTCTTACCATTTCTTCCCCAATTGGTATTGTTTTGCTTTCCTTTTCCAACAAAACAAGCCTGATCTAATTAAATCCAATCCAGAGCTGACTTCATCTCAGTGGGCTCTTCACCTGCTCAATGCCAGATCTTTAGAGAAGAACAAGAGGAGCAATTACCATTTGATGGCTGATACAGGGCATAATTGCTGAGTCTGAGAGGAGCTGTGGGTGAGCATCTCCCTGGGCACAGGAGAGTGGCGCCACCACTGCCCCCTGCAATCCCCAGGATGGGTCCTGCAGATTCCAGCACTCCTGAGACCACTGTGGGGACAAAGGGATGACCATGGAGTGCCTCCCCTAATCCTCTCCCTCCACTCGAGTGACAAAACAAAAGAGAGCCCAAAAAGCTAACCACAAAAAGTCTCTGTATTTTTCTTCTGGAAGAGGTTGGGGTACAGGGTAGATATGCTTTGATTTAAGCAAGAGATCAGTATCTCTGGAGCAGCTTCCATGGGCAAGTTGGAGAAAGAAAAGATCTTGTTGGGAACCTTCCCAGGCCTTGGGCGCAAACTGATGAACATCTTCAGGAATTCAGCAGCTATGTTCATGCCTGCTGAAAGAAATTAAGTATCTGTGGCTTTTAGGTACCTACAATATTAGACAAGACTTTTCAGTTACTGGAGGTACCTGGCAACTGGACTCAGATGCCTAATGACAGGATGGGAAACTCAGAAATGTAAGACCAGGTGTCTGGAGCTGGGAGTTATCACTGCCCTGTTCTCTGAACAAATGTCCAGTCCAATCCCTCTGCCACAAGCAAAAAATACAATCCAGATCTGCATTAGCTGCAGTAACAGGCAACTCTTTTCCTGAATATGCTTTTCAAAGAATTTGATTTTCTAAAATATATATTCATTCAAAATCAAAGGTAAACTTCACAATAATGGGATCTTGCTCATCCACCTTCAAATACGGCATCAGGCTTTGGCTCCCTGAGGCCTCAGCTTTGCCATCAGCCCTCCTTTTTACCTCTAGCTGCCAAATGGAGCAACAGTCTATGAAAAGCTGCCCAAGTCTGGAGTACTTTGGGAGCCCATTTTAGTAACATTGTGTTACACGAATATTGGTTTGGTCCACATTTAACATCCATGCACCATTTCCTGTCCTCATGCCACATGTCCAGGCCCGGGTCCAGCCCCACACTGGCACTCTGCAGTGCATGTTTCCATGAAGGGTGAGCTGGTCAGATCTCAGATATGAGAGCTCAGACAGCTCACCAGACAGAGGATGCTTTATGAACATAGCAAGAGATGTAAACAAAGCCAAAGACTATGATTTCTTGAGTGTCATCTGATTTTAATCATCACAGTGAGCCCAGGGTTACCTTGAAGTGAGCCTCAAACAGGTCTAGTGAATGAGATTATTCCAGAAATATATTCACTCTACACTTTCATGTGTATTTCAAAGGAGCTATGGCTAAATACACAGGATATAGAAAGCCAGTCATTCCTACACAAATGTGTGATTTTCTTCCCATCCACAAGAAAATGTGTTGAACTGCGGTTTTGCTGTCTGTGAATTTGGATGTAAAATGTTCTGAAACCACAACCAAGAGCTAATCCTGCCCTGTCCTGCACTGTGACTTGCTAGCACAAGGACAGAGAGGCAGCTGGGAAATGTTCCATATTTGTGACTTACCAGAAACTAAAAAAAGCTCTAGCAGCACCAAGCTGGAGGGAAAAGCCCACGCAAGACAGACTTGTACTGGATCCAGGTAGGAGGTGCTTCCAGCATAGCGGGGACTGGAGGCAGCAGCACGGTGCAGCAGGCTGCTGCCTTGGGGTCCAAAAACGTCATTTGCAGTTATCTGGTAACTCCCAGAAAAACAAGCATGTTGACTGTTCTCAGAGTCCTGATCGCACCTGAGGTCAGGACTGCTGATCCGTTTATGCTTTCCACCCTCACGCTCTGACTGGCATTGTAACTGTGGCTCCTTCTCAGCCATTCCAAAGCAGCGTTTCCAGGAGGGCTGAAATGCCTCCTTCCATACAAGGACATTTCAGGTGACTGACTCCATTGGTCCTGAGGTTTAACTCATAAAGTCTCCACAAACCACTTCAAACAAACAAGTGAAGGTAACAGTTCCTCTCCTAACTAAGTAGGGACAGGATGTCTGGAACCAAGGACACTTGTTTTTTCCACCAGGCACTCGAGACTCTCCACTGGCAGGACCCTGAACACCCTGACAGCTTCATCCTTCCCATCAGCCTCCAAGGCACGATGGGATTCAGGAACAGGAAAACCCGGCATCACCCACATCACTCCACTGAACCCAGCAGAAGCTGCTGCTGTGACCTAAAGCTCCCTAAGTTTTGGACGAGAAACATCAGAGAGGCTCCAGCTGCACGTTGCTGATGTGGACAGGCTGTTGCTGACTGCACCAACACATCTGGAGTGACATGTGGCAGCTCACACAGGACTCTGCTGTGAAGGCTGCTGCCAAGGATTTGGATTAGTCGTGATGTTTAATTTGGATTAATTGTGATGTTTGTCAGTCCAAAGTAAAAGTTGAGATGGCCTGAAGCAAAATCCAGGCACTGAAAAAGATCAACTGTCTCACTTTATGGCGGTCTTTGATGTAAATTTCTTAGGATGATATATCATGAATATTAGATCTTCCTATCCTCCGGTTTATCTGTGATGGCCTTGCATGCTTAGGGACCTCAGCACTCCTTAATGCTTTCTTAAAAACCTGCGCTGCTCTGAGGAGCCCCACTTGTGTTTTTCTCCTCCTGAAGCTCAGGCCCCTCCACAGGTACGTCCCAGGAGGCACATTTGCAGCTTTGTGCTGAGGCTGAATTGGAAAGAAATGTATTTCCTTGTTCAAAGGACTTCTGCAAACCCAAGTGCTGGATGGGATTTATACAACACACTCCTGTCACTGCAAGACAAACCAGACCAGTTCACACCAAACTCATTCTGCAGCTCTGAAATTAACTCAAACCAAGTGGCTTCCCCAGGCGAGACAGATGTAGGCGTAACTTGGCACTTCAGTATTGGAAATTTAGTGCCATCTCTAAATTTGTTTATGCCCTACCAAATTCATTAAACCAATACAGGAAATTAATTTCTGTTACCCTGGTAAAAATTAAGCAAGGCCTTTGAACACCTCTCACTGCTTTCATGAAACTCATTGGTGTAAGGTTATGTGTGCACACTGAGTTTCTTGTTGATAAGGCTCCCTCTATTTCACAGACCTCACATATGACAAAGCTCGGTCCCCGGGCACAGGTGTACAACCAATACAGCAAGGCTGACCAGTCTGATCTTTTCAGCACGTCTCACATTCTGTAGAATGAGGTGCTCATCCCCTGTGGCCTTATCACAGCTCTGACCTCCCAGAGTGGCTCTGCAGCCACCCATGCTACCCAGGCACAAGTTGCTACTTGTGGCTTATTTGTTCCTATGCAAAATCTGCTGGGGACAGGAAAGGTGGGATGGTCCCTTGTTAACCAAACACCTCCAACAAAAAGGGTTTTGCCATACAATTTCTCACTTTAAATTCTGAACTCTTTGTCAACTCTTTGCCGTGTCCTATCGCCCATCAGCCTCAGTTCACAGCTCTTCTGACTAAGGCTCACCAGTGCTGCCACAAACTGACTAATTCTTCCCCATCTAGTAACAGCTAAGCTGCTAATTCACTCTTCCCCTGACCTCTGGGTGTCAAAATAACATTATCCTTCAGCTGGAGATTCCCAGAAAACATACAATGTTATCTTTCTCTCATGCATATGAAAATAATAAAAGTTGAGGAAAAATTAAGTAATTAGATTAGATGTCAGGAAGAAATTGTTCCCTGTGAGGGTGGTGAGGCCCTGGCACAGGTTGCCCAGAGAAGTTGTGGCTGCCCCATCCCTGGAAGTGTTCAAGGTCAGGTTGGATGGGGCTTAGAGTAACCTGGTCTAGTCCTAATTCCAGGAGAAGTTATTGGTTTTAGTAAGTTAAGGGTATTGTAAATTGTTCTTCAGTTGTGTGCCGATATTATGAGACAAATAATAATGACACCAAGATAATATTAGAACCCTTTGGTCAATTGGACAATTGCTATCTCTATCATTCCATTGATAACCTGAGGAGCAAGAGTGCAGAAACATTCAGCATCCTCTGTGGTCCAGCCTGCTATTGACACATGCATTCCAAATGGACAGATCCAGCTCCCCCAGGCCACAAACCCTTCCAGACAAGTGGACAGCAATGCTCTTGCTCGGGTATGCACTAAACCAGCCATGAAATCGATGCTGCCAGCTCATCAGGAACCGCTACTGCCTGTAAGCAGGGCTCACAGAGCTGCCCAACAGGCACCTGCTTTCCTTAACTGACTGCAGCTGCTCCTGGGAGCCAGTTCGGTTCCTTGGCTCTGGGAAACCAGTTCATAATGAACACAAAAATGCAGCTTTGGTTTGATCTTGAAGACCTAGCAAAATAGAGGTAGGAGAGCAGCTGCGGGACTTGGCCACTGGCAGGAAACCGTTCTGCAAGTGGTGCCTGGACAGATTTTGAGAGCTGCAGCACAGCAGGCTGATCCCTGCTTCTCACCTTCCCATGTGAGGCCAGCTGGGAAGGTCAGAGCTGCTGCTGCTAGGCCAGACATACGGAATCCATTTAAGTGTCTGGCAAACACCTTCACCAAAATATGCTGAAAATTCTGCTATTGAAAGTAGCTCAGCAAGCAACCCGAGCTTGTTATCCCGCTTGAACCGCAGAGCTCACCCTTGCTGTACTAGTTGCTCCAGGATAAAGCTGTGCAAAATCTGTAGCTGCCTCTGCTTTAGCACATTTTAAGTTCTCATTGGAGAAGCCATTTCACAAACTTTCTCCAGTATGTTTATGATCCAAATTCCACCGTTTTCATTTTATATTTTCAGACTTGAATCACAAGTAAACCCCCACCTTCCCTCCCCCTTCTCATGTGAAAGCAAAGCGATGCTTCAGAAGACTCAGTGGCAGGAGCAGTGCCTCAGGCCTCCTGCTCGACATTAAATGTCACAGCCCAACCAGAACTCACAGGGGGAAATGAAGACAGACAATGCTGCTGCCAGTACACGCACTGCATCTGCAGACGGAGAAGCTGCAGGGACAGGTTGTGTTTACATTTATCAATCCAGTACTGGGAAAAGGCAAAGGCTCTGGGACCTGAAGAAAAGAGGAGCAAAATAGTGCCTCTTCAGCTTCATGCTGAGCACGCTTGGGTACAGTGACATAGGTATGGCCATGGCAGATAGCTGGGGTGGCCTCTCTATGCCTCCTGAAAGAACGTTTAGCTGATAGGCTTTTCTTTAAAAAAATTTCTAGTGCTGGAAACATGCCAAGGACAGCAGCCTGACGATCGAGGGAACTGAGCACTTTTTATAACAAGGAACGAAAAAGGAAATAGCCGCTGATGGTTTGCACAGGGGACGCGGCAGCAGCGGCGGGAGCTCCGTGCCGGGATCCCGGGGGCTGCGGGGACAGAGGGCCACGGGCTGTACGGGGTTCGGAACCGGGCAGTGACCCGGCGCTCCTCCAGGTAAACCGATGGATCCTGTCCCACGGTGGGAACGCGCATAGAACCGCCGCCTTCCCCGACCCTGCTGCCTTCCCTGACTGTCCGGTGACAGCCGCCTGCTCACTGTCCATCGGGGCAGGAACCTGCCCGGCTGTCCTGTCACCGCCGGTGTCACACACAGGCTGCGCGCCCGGCAGGAACGCGCGGCTGGCTGAGGGGCTGAGGGGCGCGGGTGAAGCACGGGCCGGCGACACCAGCTCCCTCCCGCTCCGCTCCCAGCGGGCCGCGCCGCCGCCTCCCGCCCGCTCCGAGCAGCGCCCGCGGGCGGCGCGGGCAGCACCGCCGCCTCCCGCCCGCTCCGAGCAGCGCCCGCGGGC
>JAYRBT010000023.1:461236-487449 GCA_036023395.1 Myiotriccus ornatus | reverse complement strand
GGCTGGCATGGCGGCGGGGCTGGCATGGCGCCGCCGCTGTCGCCGCCGCTGCCGCCGAAGGCCCCGAGCGCTCCGGGCGCCGCGGGGGCTGCGCTGCGCTCCGTGAACACACGGGAGGTCTCCGAGGTCGTCTTCAACAACCACAGCCCCCGCTGGGTGCTGCCCGTCTGGCTGGACTTCGAGGGCCGGCCGCGCCCCTACCCGGTCCTGCAGCCGCGCACCGGGCGCGTCATGCGCAGCTACCGCGGTGGGTGCGGCGGGACGGGATGGGACGGACTGGGGCGTCGCGGGGCCCGGGTGGTTGAGAAGGTAGCGGTGGGATTCACCATTTTCTTCTTTTGCTTTTTTTTCTTTTTCACCTTTTCCTCTTTCCGCTTTTTCCTCTCTCCTTTCTTTTTTTCCTTTCCTTATTTCCCTTCCTTTTTTCCTTTTTTCCTTTCCTTTTTCCCTCCATCCCCTTTTCCTTTTTCCTTTCCCCTCCCGGTTCACGCCAGTGACCAGGGAGCTCAGCTGGAGAGCAGCTCGGTCCCTCACAGATACAGCTCAGTCCTTCGCGGGTGCCCCTCAGAGCTGCTCGAAGTGCCATAACTGCTGCGTTCCCACCTTGTTCCCTCTCAGGGCACCTTTGGCTGTTCCGGGATGCAGGGACCAACGATGGGCTCCTTGTCAACCAGCAGGAGCTGTTCGTGGCAGCCCCCAACGTGACCAAAGCTGACATCACACTGCCAGGTAAGGGACAGCACTGCGTGTGCCCTGGGGAATTCTGAACTTAGTCTCTCTGAACTTCAGTGTAAAGACGAGTGAGAAATCAGAAGTAAACCTGCTCAGACACAGGAAGAGGTGGTGAGGGATTGTAGGTAGAGCTGTGGTGCTGGATAGAACTAGGGGCACACCTCTCCTGTCAAGGGTCTCTGAGGGGTTTCATAGGTGCCTCATGGCAGGAACCACGTCCCTCCCCTCTCGGGTGAGCCCAGCCTGTGGTGGGTGACACTGCTGCGGTCTGTGCTCTGTGTTCATGTGCTCAGAGCTGCACTGTGGGCATTGGAGCAGCAGCTGAGAGCCCTCGTGACGAAGCTGTGTTTTGTTTGACCCCAGTGTTCACCCTGAAGGAGAGATGTCTGCAGGTCGTGCGCAGTCTGGTCAGCCCGGTGGACTACAGGAAACTGGACATTGTTAGATCATTATATGAAGAGCTGGAGGATCATCCTGATATTTGGAAGGATCTTCGGCGGCTTTCTCTGGAGAGGAGTGAAGTGATGAGGAATGGAATTCTGGAATAACATGGTTGCTCACTTCAGGCTCTTCAATAGCAATCCACTGAGTTTGAGCAGTGAGAGTCACCAGGAAACACACCAAGAACCGATGCCTCCATTTAAAGTTCTGAAACATAAACTCAGTTAAGTTGGTTGTGGTAAGTCAGATCCCAAAGACTGAACAGCACCTGGAGTGTGCCAGCTTCTGATGGTTCGGGTCTGTTGCTCATTACGTGTATCACGAACAGATGGCTCCGGAGGCCTCACATGGATGAAGCTCAGAAGTTTGGGCACTGCATAGGGATCAGAGCAGTATATGGAACATATACATATAGAGTAACTTTCATTGTATTGGAAAGAAAATTACACCAAGGATTAATTTAACCCAGACTAATGGTTGTAAGTGGCAGATCGACACCAATTTTGTTTAAGTAATTTGTTTTGATGGAATTTCCCTGTCATGCATAGCCTCGATGTGCCTGTGGGTCACAGCGTGGGGGTTTTTATGTGAGGGTTTCCAGTACCACCTGAAGACCTGACAAACATTACATTGATGTAAAAATGATGTGTAAAGACTTGGGTTTTTTTCTGCCTCTTACCTTTGCACTTACACAAACCCATGTAGTATCTCTGCTGCAGCTGGCACGTTTTTACTCACATCATACCTTGAATGCCTTATTTGCCTTCATGATTAGATTCTTGCCTGGCTGATCTCAGCCACAGAGACCAGATCCTAGTTTTGGGACACCTTTGTCCTTCGCAGCTGCTTTCCCAGCAGCCTGAAGCAGGGCTCACGTGGGGTTCTACAGGAGGTAGATGCTTTGAGTCCTGCCTCTTTCCATCGCAGTGCTGTTGTCCAGATCACAGTGGGGGGCTTTTTTGGGCCTGTCTCTTCAGGACCAGTGGGGGCTGTATGGACTCACACAGCCAGTTCACAGGCAGGGCCATGCTTTGTGGCAGGCCGGAGAAACAGAGGTATCATTTCTTTGCCCCTATTATGTCCCCCACACCTCAGTGGAATGTGTCCTTGTGTGAATGCAGAGTTGAAAGCAGCATAGTTTCAACAGATACATGAATTTTCCACCAGTACCAGATGTGGTGCTGCTCAGGTAGAAGCAGGTTGGCAGGAGATCACAGCGGGTTATTTCTGTGCCTACATTTGTTTCCAGTTGTACATTCTGGGAGCATCTGTGAAACTGAGAATCTCAGTGTATTCTGTAAGTATGGAGTGCCTCCCCTATTTCTTGACTTGTCTTTCTTTTGTATTTGAAGTGTGTGAATTGATCTTTGACATAAAAATCCACACTAGCTTTCTGACTGATTCTGTCAGGTAACTCGCAGTGCCTGTGTTTGTATCCCTGTGATACTTGGACAGTCGTTGTGGTTGATTAGTAATAGGCACTTTGGACTGTACAACCTGCCCAGCCCATTGCTGCGCTGTGGCTCACAAGACTCGTCAGCACAGCTTTGGGCAGTGTCCGGGCAAAAGGAGCAGTACATGGCAAGTTCTGCTCTTAATGCCTCTCACAGATCTCTGAGGGGAAAGGGAGCCAGTATGGGCCTTGGAAGCAGATGGGTCAGTGCCCCAGGGAGGCTGAGAATGGGAGGGCGCTGCACTCTTCTCCTGCCCGAACCCAGGAGGCGGTTCCCTCCCGCTGCCCCTGAGGCCATGCACTTCGACGAGCGTGGCAGTTCCACTAGGCCCTGGCAGAAAGTTGGCCTGCTTGGCTGCAGCTTTTCCTGTAACAGAGTTGGCATTAGGTGTTGGCTTTAACAGATCTGTACATGGCACACACGTTCTGGGTATTTCTGAGCTGGCTGGGATCTGTGATCTCTTGTGTTGCTTATTAGAGTGTATTTTTCTGTTCTGGAGTGCTCCTTTGGGTCAGAATAAAAGGCTGGAGAAACCCCATGTGGCTCTAAGACATGAACATGGGGAAATGGAGCCTCCTATGAGTTACTCAGCTGCGTTAGCAATAAATAATGTCGTCATTGACTTGTGGCAGCTTCACTAACACTGGGTGGTTTCACTCAGTCCTAGCACCAGCTCGGTGTCCTGGGAGCAGTGGTGAGAGCGAGGGCTCAGGGCCAGCCCCAGGGCTCTGCTGCAGCACAAAGTGGCGAGGCACAGCTGAAGGGGAGAAACCCCAGAGAAATAACAAATGGTTCTGATACTGTTTCCTAGGCCTCCAGGAGAGCCCCAGCAGTTCAGTCCTGCCCACGCCACACTGTTGGAAAAGGAAGGCTGAACTGCATGAATATACAGGATTGTTCTAATCTGTTTGGAAAGTCAGTTCCAGTTTCCCTGTAAGACCCTGCATTACATGTAATGTTGGGAGCAGAACTGAAGCCAGGCATGGAATTGGATGTGTTCTTTCCCCTCGTTTTCCCCTGAGGCAAATAGTCTAAAAGGTTTCACAAGTTTTGCCAGTACACAAAGGGAAGAAGTGTCTTTTCTTCCTGCTTTTATCCAGTTCCTTGCAACACAATTTCAGTCTCATCTTACATCACTTCCAGAGATGCTCTGATCATCTTCTCGTGACAGAATTTAGATGTGTGTCAGAGGGACAGTGAGCAGGGAAAAGGGAGGGAAAAACCCCATAAATGCAACTATTACTGTTGAACTGGTACTACTGCTAAAACAGCTCATCTCAAGGCAGTCTTTGAGTTGTCATATTTTAAATAATAATACACTTTGGATATTTTTGTTTAGGTTTTTTTTTGTCTTTTGACCTTATAGCTCTATCAATATCCGCTTATCCTTGCTACTGTGGGGCTAAGAGATTCATTGTTACTTCAATGGTATTTGAGAGGTTCATGATTTCTCAGGCCAGAAGTATAAAGGACTGCCAAAGTTTGAAGGTTTGATACTGAAAACAAGAGTTAGTTGTACTGTTATGTATATGCAGAGTACAAAGAAATAGTAAATTAAAAGCTCTCAAAACTTACAGCACTGACTTCAATTCATTTAAATTTAGACCTAGGGCTAAACACGAGCAACAGGAACAGAAGGAGGGATTGTTTCAGTTAGGTGTTGCGGGCACTCTGTGGTAGCAGAGGTACAGCAGGAAGGCTCTCCTGGTAGATTGTTTTGCCAGAAGTATTTGGAGCAATTACACTGGCGCTTTCAGTGCCCTTCCTGGTGGTGGCTGTTCCTTTCTCAGCCCCGGTGAGATCTTTGTCTCCGCGCGGTGGGGAGGTGGCTGGCTCGGGGGGTCCCCGTTCGCCCCCGCTCGGTACCCGCGCGGGCGGGGGAGCCGCCGGCTGTGTCCCGGGCTCCGCTCCACACGGTCTGTGCGCAACGCTGGGCAAACCTCCTCTGGGCTCCGTCACGTGAAACTCGTCCTTTGGCAACCGCGCTGGAGCAACAACCACCCACGGAAAGGAAAATGTGATCTGCAGCTGGGGCCGCGGCCTGACGTCAGGCGGAGCAGGAAGCAGCGCTGCGGTCGGAGCCTGCCGGGGATCGCTCGTTGCGGCGCTGGCCCTTCCCCCGCAGCCGGGTGGGACAGGCCGGGAGGGCAGGTCCTCGGAGAAGAGGAAGCTCTGGGAGAAAATCCGGCTCCGTGGCTCGCAGAGGAGGCGGAGGGCGCTGAGCCCGGGCGCGCACCATGCGCGGCCGCCGCTGAGGGGGCCGAGCGGGACGCCGGAGCCATGGCCCTGCAGCCGCCGCCCCTCGCCCTCAGGGCGGGCTCGGCCCCGGCGCTGTACATCCACAGCATGCCCGCCTGGGTGCTGGAGGACTTCTGCCAGAAGATGGACTGCCTGAGCGACTACGACTGGATGCGGTTCGGTGAGGGCGCGGGGGCAGCGGGCTGGCGGCGGGGAACGGGGGCAGCGGCGCTTTTGGGACCCGACGGCCGAGCCCTTCCCAGCGCTCGGCAGAGCACGTCCGGGAGACAGGGAATTCCCGGACACCAGCCTGGTTTTGTTTTTCAAACAAACGTGGAATTCCAGATTTCCGTGTTCCCTTGGCTTCTTTCGGGCAGCCAGGCTCCCTCCCGTCGCTCTCCAGTCACGCTGCAACTCCTGCCACTTCTCACTGCCTGTTTTCGCAACATCCTTCACATCTGCTGAGATGTTCTGGTTTTTACTTTTTCCCTTCTCTTCATGTATACTTTATTTATCTACTCATACTTTCTGTCCCTATTTTTCTCGGTCCTGGCCATGTCCAGTCAAAAAGTACAGAAAATGTAGTCCCTGAGTTGGTTGTTTTTTTGCCTTTTTTTTTTGGTCTGTATCCCAGTCCAGACAATTCTAACCTGAATCTTTTCTTAGTGCATACCTTCCTTTATTTGACATGATTTTCATTCAAGACTTTCTGTCTGCTGAATAAGCTTTTACCTCAGTTAATCTTCTTGATGTAGGGTGGGCTCCATCTCCACTACTTTCAGATGTATAAAAGTGTATTTCTGACGTCCTTCTGAAACCAGCTGGGGTGGGAACTCGGGAGTCTGTCTCCACACGCACAGCGCAGCCCTCGGCCCCTCTCGTTCAGGCACAGCCCCTCTGAGACTGCAGCCCCGGGGCTGTGGCCGCGGGTGTGTGGGATGGAGTGGGGAGTGATGTGAGGGGACGTGGGTTTCGTGTGGGAAAGCGAGACGGGAAGAGCACAGGAGGTGACCAGCATGTGCATGGTAGGGTCAGCCTTGGCACAGGATCTCCTGCTTCTAAAAATGCCAGTGTTTCCCTGATAGCTTTATCAGCAGGTAACTAACACCCAGGTGATTCAGCTACTGTTTGGCTCACCACAGCACTGGGATTTAGGAATGCAGGCAGGATTGCAGCCACACCACTGACTGCTGTCACCTGATTTGGGAGAATCACCCCAGGAATTTAATCTGAACTTACTTTGGTACACAAAGTATTAAGGAGAAAGAAGATTACAGGGAAAATATGCTGAAAAGTGTGACTGGGTTTTTTTTTCGAGTGTCTATGATACAACAACATTTTTTCCAGAACAGTAGAAGGAAGCAAAGGGATATCTTACTTTAGAACAGAATTTTCTTCATGCCCACATAGCTCATTTATTGTGATCCTTCCGTTTAAAACTGTGCAAATGCAAAAGTGAACTTACTTGTTTACTTGCTTGCCCTGCTAGTTTTTTCTAGTTTTTAAACAGCAATATCTGTTCTCTCCCACCAGCCTCCTATGTGATCACTGATCAAACAGAGCTACGGAAAATCAAGTGCATGGAGAAGACAGGGATCAGCATCACAAGGGAGCTGATGTGGTGGTGGGGAGTGAGGCTGGCAACAGTGCAGCAGCTCCTGGACCTGCTGCAAGGGCTGCAGCTCTACCGAGCAGCTCAGGTCATCCTGGACTGTGAGTAGCTGTCCCTTTCTCCTGCAGGTCTCTGCGGCTCCTCACAGCATCCAGCCTCCCACCCAGGACATCTCCTTTGCTAGCTGAAGAAACTTTTTGTTGGTAGTCACATCCTCAAATTCTAAAATATCTCCACTGATTGTGATTTTCTTCTCTCTAAGTAAAATTGGTGGTAGGAGGGAAGAGGTGACACAGGAGGACTCAGTGGTCCCCCCAGTTCATTACCCCACTGTCATAGTACCCATCTTGGACCCTTAGAGAGGTGCCAGGGAGACAGGCTGTGCCCAAACCTGGTCTGGGTCTTTTATGCATCAGACGGGGTTTCAGAACACAGAGGCTACACAGAGGGTCCTGTGGCACTGGATCACATCCTGGGAGGCAGCATGTTACAGCCCCTGCTAAGAATGCTCACACAAGACCCGGGTATGATTGACCTCTCTGGTGATGTAAAATGCAGAGTCAGGCTTCCAATACAAGAGCAGCTTCCAGCAATTGGCCATGAAAAGAAGAGGCACAACCTGGACAAAAATGATCATCATGCCTGCAGAGAAACACCATCCCCCTCTGGTCTGCCTGGTTTGCTCCCGGTGGTGTGTCAGCATTGCCGTTGGTTGCGCAAGGTGCCCCTGGCACAGGAACAACAGGGTTTCTCTTCTGCTGCTGTCAGTTACCTTTTCTTCTTTTTTTGAGCTTTCTCAAAAATATTTCTGAGATTTTTTGCACTTCAGTTGCCACAAGCTGCAAAAACTGAGTGTTTTTCCCTGTTAAAAATAAAACTGAATCAAATTCCTCGAGGCTGGAGGAGTACGCTTTGGGATTCCGAAGGAAAAGCTTGGCTTCTCAAAATTGCAGTTGGCTGATGCAAGTAAACAGAGATGTTTGTAATGATATCTGTGGGCTAGATAGTGAGCAGGCAGAGTAAATACTGAGAGATTGTGACAAGAAATGAACATCCTCCGTTGAGCTCACTGAGCTACTGAACTGCTGTGATAAACTTATCAGACCTGTGTGACAGCGGGCGAGCTGCGACGTTGGGCTGCTCTGTAGCTGCAGAAGGAGTGACTGGGTGACTTTGTTTTTGACTCTGGGTTCTGTAAAGCAACATGAAGGCTAGATAAAGGGGGTTTAAAAGTGGATGGAAGAGAAAAATCCTGTGCTCACATTTTAGTTACGATTCTTGATGATCAATATTAATTTTGTCCCAGATCAATTCAAATGAAACAAATTGCAAAAGTACAGTGAAATTACATTTTTTAAAAGCTTCTTACTGTTGTCTTTTATATTTAGGTCCATAGCAAAACGTCATGTTAATGTAAGTGGCAGGAAGTCTGGATTATTTTGTGGTTCTGCCATGCAGAAGTAGTTAATTTTTCTGGAATTAACCCATTATGGGCATTTCACTATGTGCTTACTCATAAGCAGAAGTGATTTCCAGAGGTTTAGACCAATCTTTAAAGTTTTACCTACTATTTCTGCTTTTTTCTCTGTATCTGAATATACTTATTCATGTGATCCCTCTGGGGCTGATACATTGCTTGTTCTGTTGGCCACTTTAGAAAACATAGCAGTCCTTACATCACCGTAATTCCATTCATTCCAACTTAAAGGAATCAGACACAGCACACAGGGAGATGTTTCACTGGAAGATTACTTCCCAAAGAGTTTTACCTCGGTTCAACAGTTTCTTCCACTCTCTAGTCCCACTTCTGAATGACCATAATAATTTTTTCCTATGTCAGTTCTTTAGCTGCAGTGCTGCCCTGTTTATCTGATGTGCAGGAAGTTGCAAAGGTCATGAAAAACCCTGAAAAGTAGGTTGAATCAGGGAAGAGATTCTATTTTCTGAGACTTCTAGGTTAAACTACAGGAGGAAAATGCCAACAACTGTTAGTTTTAACTGAAGACCTGCAGACTGCTTGATGGCTAATTTCCAAAATCTGTGAATTTGGGATTTCATAGCATTCTGGCACAGTAAAAAACATACCTGAGTGTTCCAAGTTTTAATTTTCAGACCTAGTTTCAAACCTGAATTCATAGGTGGCACTAAAGAAAGTGGATACAAACCCCAAACAGAACATGCCCATTTCTACCATTAGTGGTCTTGAGGTACTGCTACTCCCGAGCCTCAGTGCCTGAACCTGCCATGGCTTGGCTTCTCTCATGCAGTTCACTGACTCTTGGTTCCTACAAGTAGCCCAGATCACACATCAAACACACAGCTTCCTGCTTGTTCCAGATAATCCGTGGGCTTTGTTTGTACAAATCAACACAGAGCTGTTACCTGATTTCAGATGCAAACAGAGGTCTGGCGCGCTTGATTCTGAGATCACCACTGTGCTTAAGATACAAAGCTGGTAGAACAACAGGACAAAAACCCCCATGTAAAAATACTTGGGCTTATTTTCTTTTATGTAAAAATAAAACATTAATTTTGATTTTTAAGAAAATGCTGAATATATTGCTGATAAAAGGTGCCTGGTAGAAACAGAAGTTTAGAGCTACAACCAGGAAAACGTTGTTCTCAGGGAGTAGAAAGGCCTTATATCACCCCTAGTACACACAGGGCATTTTCAAGCTCCTTTTCAACCTCAGTTTTAAATGTATTTACAGATAAGAATTCACATGCTTCTTCAGGAGTTTCTGACAGCCTCCTATATCACAGTTTCTTGAACTTTTGTATTTTATTTTGTAAATAATCCTAACTGTAACCTAATCTTATTTGAATAATTCTCCCTCAGATATACATGTTTTTCCAGTCCCTGTACACCAAAAGCATCTTTGTAGTTCTTTCAACCTTACTTCAAGTTGCTTTTTCAGGCCTGACTCAGATTTTGCCAAGCTGTGTACAGCACAGGATCTGTTAGAGTTGCAATGAAATGATAATTCAGCCTTTAATTTTCCCTTAGATACCAGTAAGTCTTGAGCTTTGACCAATTTTATGTTTTTCCTAGATTGTCTCTGGTTTGTTTCTTTGTGTTCCATAAGTAAAAGCATGAGTCTTCATTGCAAATAGTTTTGTATAGGAAAGTGTTTCCTCATCTTGCCTTTGCTCTGTTTTGAAGGGACATCTGCCTCTAACGTTACCAGCCCTGAGAAAAAGGAGCCAGTAGAGCCCCCCAGTCAGGAGATCACATCTGTACCTCCCACAGAAGGGAGAAGGAGAGAGAAGGAAAAAGAGATAAGTGTGTTGCCATCACCAGACTCAGCAGGCAGTAAGTACAGTCCCAGACTCTGAATTTGCTCTCACATGAAATGACTGCATAGCCAAGGCTGCTGCGGGTTCACGGTCAGGATCGGACAGTGACTACACTGAGCTCCACAGAGGTCACACTGCAGTGTTTGCCTTTTTCCTAGCACTGCTGAATCCTGTTTATTCCTGACTTTAGCACACTGCTTCCTGGTCCTCCTTCCTATAGCTCCTTTGGCCTTGAGAGATGCTGGCTGTGTCTGTCCCCTGGGATCTCAGGATCCCAGGTGTCTGACCACCGTGGTCCCATCCTGGCTCCCTGCTAAGACTAGACCAGCGCGTGCATTTCCTGCCCCGTGTTCCTCTCTCTGTGCACAATAAATCTAGGCCAGCAGGGAACCAGGCAGGGGTCAGCAGCCCCTCTGCATGGGAGAGGGAAGGAGAGAGAAGGTAGGAGAACACCTGCAATAGCACACAGAGAGCTCTCTGTCTTTACACAGCATTTCACAGCTTGTCAGAGATCATCCCTGGTCAGGAACTTCAACAAAATACCCCAGACCTTCATGATTCCCACACCTTTATAGTTAGTCACAGCCTGTGGTATTATAAAAATAAAGTGTATTTTCAATGCCGTTGTTTCAGTTTCAGGTGCCATTTCTGGAGGAGCCTTGTATTCCCTTCCTGCTCCACCACCTCCCCCAAGAGACCTTTTGAATTCCCTGCAGTCCAGTCCTCCTGTCTCATCAAGTGTAAAGGTAAATCCCCTTAGTACTCTTTGACTATAAGAAGGAAAATTGCTTTTATGACATCCTGTGTTCTTTTAGTTAACAGTTTATCCCTCTACTTGTACAAAAAGCCATAGACCTGGTGAAAATGTGGGACTCAATTAGACTCAATTACAGTGGGTTTGGACTGAATACAGTACTAATGCTTCAATTGGACTTGTAAACCATTGCTTATGGTTTACATCTCTTTTTGCCAGTGAAGGACCAGTGAGGGGAAAATGTACAGTATTGCATACTGCATAGCTTGGAAGGGCTAACATGCCCACAAATAACAATTGAGTTTGAAGAGCTCTCCAGTGTAGAGTTTATAGAGAACTTACCATTTCTGGTGTGACCACAGGTTAGGGCAGTAGATACCATTGACCAGTCAGAACTGCATACATCTTTTAGTTTCATTTTATACTTAAAATGTGGTTTCTGCTCAAAACTGGGCTACTGTTGTATTTAAGTGTTGCTATCCAGAGCCTTGTGTAGCTGACAGCTGAAAATCTATGGAGGCTCATCACCTCTCCGAGCCTCTGTTCCAGTGCTTAACCATTTCTGTGGGTAAAGTTTTCCTCATGTTCCTAATGATTTCAGCACACATTTCCTGTTCCTGCCTCCCCACAGCTCTCCTGTCTTTCAGACTGTCTAGTTAGATCTGTCCTATCCTCAGGGTGTTTCCCAGATCTGTGGGCACACTCTGCTCCCATCAAGGTTGTTCTTGGCCTGCTTTCTGTGGTTTATTTTGTTTGAGGCCTTAAACTCTTCCACAGTAACATGGTTCAGGAGTACCAGTCAGAAGAGTAGCTTACCTCAAAGAGTGCAGTAGTTTCAGGGTTTCTTGAGAAAGAGTTAATGCCTTGTTTCCTCAAGTCTGGTGCAGATTAAGGTTGTGAAACTTGCATGATTAGGCTACAGTGGAACTCTAATTACAATTGGTATTAGGACTTGCCACACTGGAAGCAAAAAATTATTGTGAAACCAATGCCAGGTGCTCCAGAAGTAAATGTGAAGTTCCTACCAGAGCATAAATACATTATGAGGACACCACTTTCTTATCCTACTGTCTCTCAGCCATAAAGATTATTATTTTTTGTAGTTTAAGCTAATATCACATAAATATGTGGACTTTTAAACAAAACTAAGTCTTTTTTGGGAGAGGTGGAAATGCAAATTGGTAACTGATTTCAATTCACTTCTACAATGCAAAATTTTTACATCATAACAACATTATGTATTATCTACACCCTAAGGTGCGATTGCACGGTACCTTTCAGTTTCGTTCAGCAATCACAGTGATTGCTTAAATCATGGAAAAGAAAATATGACACATGAAAGAAGGAAAAAGCACGCAGATTTTCATGAGATAGATAAACTTGTTTCTTCTACAAATGTGTAGCCTTGCAGCTCTTCTACTCCTCAGCAGGAGACAATGGCTGATCTCCCCAGCGGGAGTCTCCTGTGGGCCCAGAGGGAAGTTGCTGATGCCACGAACGGTTTCAGTGACAAGAACAGAATCTGTGAAGGTACTTTTGCAGATGTCTACAAAGGTCAGAGGAACAACGTACTGTATGTCATCAAAAGACTGAAAGAGGCAAGTACTGCACCTTTTTCTAGAAAGGGACATGTTATTGGCATCTCTTAACCATTAGCAGTCATTGTTTAATTTTGTGTGGGCAAGGAACTGGAATGGCTACACAAGAGGAGAGATAAAAAGGAAATTATGTAAATAAGTAAACCTAGATCCAGCAAATACACATGATGGATATTTAACTCTATCCATGGGAGTAGCCTGCATTGATGATTGCATCAGGGGTGTCTTTACAGTGGGGTTTTTTTCTAATTCTCAATTAATTGTCTCCTTTGACTCAACATTGCCATCAGTGGTACTAGCCTGTTTCCTGCAGTAGCTCATCAGCAAGAGACTAACAGATCTGTATAAATGCAGAACCTTGTTAGTTACGACTGACGTCTTGCATGTTCTCATTTTTCAGCTGGAATGCACAAGCCCAAATTCCGCCCAGAGGTTCTTTCACACGGAAGTGCAGATTTGCTTTCGGTGAGTGGCTGTCTTTCAGGGGCAGTGGTGCCTGTCCTGGTCCTGGCGGGTGTTCAGTCAGCCCTGGGTGTCTGTCTGTGGGCTCTGTGCTGGGCTGGGACGAGGGCTGGGGCACTGCCTCGCAGGAGCTCTGGGCAAGCAGCCTGGCCCCTGGGGCTGCTGCCAGCCCTGGCTGTGCTGGCACAGCCTCTCTGCAGCCCTTGGGGTGGGGAGGGCGTGGTGCCCCCTCCATGCCCCTGCTGTCTGCTTGCGGCAGGGCTGCGCTGCCCTGGGCTCCTGCTCAGTCACGGCTCTGCCATCCTGCCGGAGGCCCTGCTGTGCTTCCAGCGGTGCTTCCAGCGGTGCTTCCAGCGGTGCTTCCAGCGGTGCTTCCAGCTGTGCTTCCAGCGGTGCTTCCAGCGGTGCTTCCAGCGGTGCTTCCAGCCGCGGCACACCGTTCCAGTTGCATTGAATTTAGGAACTCAGTCCAGCTCAGGGATGTATTTTTCTGTGTTGCTTATATTTCATTTGTAAACCTTTGCGGATCTGTGCCTGCAGGTGCTGTCACATCAACATTCTGCAGCTGCTGGGCTTCTCGGTGGAAACTGGATTGCACTGTCTGATATACCCGTACCTGTCCAATGGCTCCCTGCAAAGCAAGCTCCAGTGCCATGTAAGCAATGAGCTGGGTGTGTGATCTACCTGTGATTGCGAGTCCTGCCCTGCTATTGCGTGAAAGCCAGTCTCATCTCTTTGGATTTTGAGAAACAGCCAGAGAAAAGGGGTGCCCAAGTACCTTGACTGCAAGCACCAGAAAGGCTGCAGCTCTCCTGGAGTTTTGACTGGGACTCAGACTAAACCTTTGGTTTTCAAAACTACCAATGTCTTACAGTGTTTTATTCTATAAAATAAAGATTTTTTTTTTCTCCCTTCCTTGCAGGATGATTATGCTCCACTGACCTGGGAGATGCGAATTAGCATTTCTGTAGGAGTCATCCGAGCTGTGGAGTATTTACATAATTTTGGAATTCTTCATGGGAATATCAAAAGGTGAGGGGCTTGGCATGTCAGCACTTCCTTGGTCACTTGATAATTCCAGGATTTCTTTAATAGTAATGGCTAAAACTCATGCAATTTGGAAATCCATATGCAGTATTTTCTGCTGTCTCTTCTTCTTTAGGGCCTTTATCCTTATTTGTTTAACCTGTCTCTCCTTCCTAAATGATGGAAGTATATTCTTTTGAAGTAATTTTTTGAGTGCTTGTTCTTTCCCTTCTTCCTTTCTACCATTCTCTGTCCTTCCACTCCTACACAGCAGGCAAAATGCTGGACACTTTCAGTGCTTAACTTCAAAAATGTAAAACTAATTCTTTGCCTCAAGTTAAAGTAATGACTTGACCAATACTGTTATTTGTCTGTCCTTATCACAGCTCAAATGTCTTGTTGGATGAAAACTTTACACCAAAGCTTGGACATTCTGGCCTGCGATTGCATTCTGCTGATAAAAAATCAGAATATGCTGTGATGAAAACCAAAGTCTTACAAGCTTCTCTTACTTACCTGCCAGAAGATTTTATCAGACATGGGAAGTTAACAGAAAAAGTGGATATATTCAGCTGTGGTGTGGTATGGTTCCTTTTTCCATGCTCTATTGCATTCTTTGGTGCCTCTAGATAGGAAATTGGATATAAGAACAAGTGCCTTCATGTCACTGTTTTGCTGGCAATTTTATATCGTAACTACTGGCTATAGAATGTGTTGAAATCCTGTTTTTAATTATGTTCACACTCCAAATATACTTCAGTTTGTGGCAAAGTGAGGTGAATCTTTTGAACAACAGACAAGTGTTTCTTTTTACAAAAAGAGAATATTAGTGCTGATTGTTTATAAAAATTCAAGTTCTCAGAATTCTTGCAGATTTGCCACGAGCTGCTACAACCATCTGTAATCTGGAATTTCAACAAAAATAACTGATAGTCTGTGATGTCACCTGTCTCCAGGTGCTTCATTTAAATAAGAAGTTACTTTGTACAGTGTGATTTCTTATCTACATTTAGCTTGACTTTCTTCTCATCCTTTGTATCAACAGTATCTATTGTACCTGACTATAAAATCTGGACTTGATTCTGGAGGTAGATCTAAAGTCTCATGAATGCCCAGAGCTGGCATTGTTAAGCCATCTGAAGTAAAAATAGAATATCAAAATGCCTTGGCAGTTCAATATTACTTTAGTTACAAAACTAGTTTTTAAAATTATAATTAATTCTGAACAAACTGTTTTATCTTTCAAATACACTTTCTAGGTCTTAGCAGAGGTACTGTCGGGGCTTAAGGCACTGGATGAAAACAGACACCCGATTTATCTGGTAAGAAGAAGCAGGGATAGTGAACACCAACACAAGTGAATGGGCTTGCTGTCTTAAAATTAATTTTATTTAAATACAGTTCGATATTTGCCATCTGCTGTACCATGTCCTGAAGAAGGGATGTTTAGGAGCCATATCCAGGCTCTGTTAATGTCAGTAGCCTGCCTGCCTTTAGACAGAGGCAGAATAGATATTCCCATTTCACACAGCACACTCCTGCGTGCTGGCCTGACTGTATTAGGAGAGACTCCAGAATAAATCCGTGCTTATTTGAGAGACAAGGCCTTGTGCCAAAATGCTCCTGCACGTTTTCTGTGTGCCAGAAAGAGGTGGTCTGAGCCACACTGAGTGGGGAAACCTGGCTAGGTGAGAACTGCAGATGCTCATCATCGTGTTTATCAGGTGTTTGTGTCCTGCACTCATGCCTGGAATTGAGAACCTGGCATGTTTCCCAAGCTGAGGTTAGAGCTACACATTCTACTTTCACAAGCAACCAGAACAGCCAGGCTCACTGAATCCATTGACACTATCTGCAAAGAGCAGCCTCCACCTGCATTCCTTCTGTGGGATGTGCTCCTGATTTCTCATCTGCCTGAAGCCTTGGAGGGGAGAGCAACAGTTCTATCACTTACTATTTCCAAGCAATTTCAGCAACGTTCAAAGGGGTTCAGAAAATCAAAGATTCTACATCTTTGATTTCTTTAGCACATTATAAAGGCCTGTGCAAGAATGCTGCTCTGCAAGTGTTGGCTCTTTTTCATCCCTGTCTATAAAGGGGCGTGAGCCGAGAAGAGCTGGGCCTGCTTTAGGGAATTTGACATTGGACACATACAGAGAAAGCCTCTGCCCTTTTGTCTCCGGTGAGAACAAACATTTCTGTCAGTTGCACGAATGGAGGTTAAACCTTTTCAGTCTGTGAACCAGCCACTGAGGAGCACTAATGACAAACATGGCAATACTCATTCTCAGAGATTGAGGCTGAAATAAATGCTTGTGTTAATTTTGCCTTCACTAATGCATCTCCTTCCTTTGAACAGAAAGATATGATTGCTGATGAAATTCAAACAGCGAAAGAAAGCTCACACTCCAAAGTAAAAACTTTGGAAAAGCTGGCTGCCAATGAAATCTGCTGCAAATACCTAGACAGGAAAGCAGGACACTTGCCAGAAGAGGTTGCAGTTGATTTTGCCTCAGCCGTCTGCCTTTGCCTGAGAAAGAAGAGTTCTAACATAGCAGAGGTAATATTATTAATACATGAGCAACATTTCACTCTCCTTGTCATTGAGGAGATGACAGCATTCATGCCTTACTTATTTTTTTGGGGAGTGTTGATGTGGGAGAGTATGTGTAAGCAGGGGTACAGGAATTATTCTGCATTCACAGATATGGTTGTTAAAAACAGGTGCTTGAAATTATGGAAATGGCTGAAAATAAATTAAGAGAGCTTTACATCTGTGGAAGCAGCACTTCCGGCTTCTCCATGAACACTCCAGAAGAAACTGATGATGAGACTGCCAGTCTGAGCATGGATGTGCCTTCTGCAGTGGGGAATAAAGAGGAGAGTGCCCAGGCAGCGATCCTATCCAGCACCAGCCCCTGCGCCCCTTCCACGGGAGCCGTGGCTCCCGACACCTACTGCGGACACACGTCACAGGTCCCCTGTGAATCAGATGAGTCCAGTAGTTTCATATGGAATCCTACAGAGAAATCCACGAAGGAGCTATCTAGCCACAGCTGTACCACTTCAGAAAAAGTGTCAGGCTCTGGTTACAGGGTCAAGCAGGAGAAATCTGCTAACGGACTGCAGGACAGGAACGCGGCGTGTGCCAGAGGCGGCGGCATCCCAGAGACAGCAGCTGCTGCACAGGGCACCTGTGCCCAGGGCAGCCTGGACTCTTCCTGTGCTTCACAAGGTAAAGGTGCCCTGATGGTGTGAGAACAGGGACAAATTACTTTCTTCTCCAGTATTGCTTAGGTTCTTCTTCCTACTTCTAAACATTTCATCTTTTCTCCTTGATTATGAATTTACTAGTAAATCTACACAATGTTGTGTGGGTTTCTATGAGATATTTTTCCTAAGCTAGTTTGGTTGGTTGTTTTTTTTTATTTTAGAGTTGTCATCTATTCCTTAGACAATAGATGGAATTTTTTTTCTCAATATTTGGGCATTTTGTTTTTCAGCCTTAGCCAGAGAGACATCTTGGAAAATACAGATAAATGATCAAAAAAAGAAGCTCATGGAAAACATTTTGCTCTATGAAGAAGACAAGTTAAACAGTTCTGAACTTTTTGAATCATAAATTGGCTGGATTTATTAGCAGTGGCCAGCTTAGGAGAAGAAATAAGGACTGTCTCTTCATTAGAAAGATGGTAAAAATATGCTTTTAATGTAAGATTAAGTAGCAGATTTGGATCAGAAACATCAGCCCTGAGTGAAGGAAACAAAAGTGATCACACAGAGAAGCAGCAGAAAATACTTGTTCTAAAGCAGATTAAAGAGCAGTGCCACTCTGTACACAGAAATTCCTTCTGCCTTTTCATCTGAAATGTGAAAAGGAATGACAAACACAAACAAGTGCCAAGATAGTTTACAATCCTTTTGCAGTGTTTCAGAAAATATCTCCAGATAACGTTTGTCTCATTAAGCCACAGTCCCAGGAGTTACAGAGCAAGCACTGACCAGCAGCCAGGCAGCAATGCCCTATGTTGTTATCCCACTGCATAAAGCAAACAGGAATCCTCAGAGCCATGGGGGAAGTTTTCCGACGAATCTCTCCTATTCCATCTGATCTTAGTGCACATACTCAAAACACTGCATTACCAGAGGGGATTCTTATGCAAGTTCTCAGACGTTGTACACAGCTTCATCCCAGCTGGAACTGCACTGAGCACAGAGGCAAGGAAATGACTTCAGCCACGTTCCTCTGCTCTCGGAGCGTCTCTCCTACACACAGGTGACACCACGTAAGCCCAGCCTTTCAGTTCACTGTCGGCACCTCTAAGACAGTTGTTCAATTCTTAAACCTCTGTTTAATTCTTCAGAGAAATGCTTTCGGGAATTATTTTTTTCTAAGTGCCCTTTATATGTTGTTAAGGTTTCTCGTTGTGTTTCACATTATAGTGTTGTATATTACAATGTCTTTAATTTTGTTATAGGACACTTGAAATATAATTTGTTGTATTTATTTTGGCAATGGGTCAAAGATAAGCTAGTAATGGGACCTGTTGATGGTTCCACTCTCACCATGTGTTCTCAGAGGAGTCCTTGTGGGTATGCCTTGGCTCTCTCAGCAGTGGCACCTCGGGCTCAGCCTTGGGGATCACGTGCAAGAGAAAAAATAGAAGCTTGCGTGCTGGTGTATTTATGATCAAGTGAAAGACCCCTTAAGCAAGTGTCACTTTTATTTTTATGATATTTATTATTTGTGCTATTGCTAGCATATTCCACTCACATGCAGTCTAGGGAAATACTGATTTATTATAAACCAAAAGAACTATCAGAGCATGTAGCTCAGCTTCCAGACAGGAGACTGCTGCCTCCTGAGCACAGGGACTAGGGCATGATGTGCAGAAATGGCTACAATTCGCAGTGCAATTCAGGGAATATTTAAAAAAATTATATTTGAACTCTATGTAATTATTCTCATTGGAATTCTATAATAGTATATTTTCCTGGCTTTACCTGAGGGCCTCATACCTTCTATTTTTGTAGAGTACCTTGTTCATTTTATATATTAGTATGAGCAAGTAAAAGTATTTTAACTAGAGTATTAAAATCATACTTATCAAATTAATTTCTACAGTAAAATCTGGTAAAATCCCTTAATTATAAGTGCATTGGATACTGTCTATATGTTTGCCAGTGTGAGATTTTTTTTTAATTTTACCAGAATCAAATCAAGACAACATTAATACTGATATAAGAAACATTGAATAGATTCAGATTGGTCAATAACTGCTGAATTCTGTACATTTGAGATACTTTATGCTGCTGAAAATGTAACATTCCTTGTTTTTCATGGGTACATTCTGGGAGATCCATGGTGGAAGCCTCGGGCCTCCTTCAGGAAGGAATGCACGTGGACACACCACAGAGCTGAATGGGAAACTCGAGAGTTTTAAACTGAGAAACGTACACAGTTGTTTCACAAAAGTGCTTTAGAGGTTTTGTTCTCTTGTAGTCATCTGTTATTCTTTGTCTTGTTCCATGCTAATTTTTAAATATTCTGAGGTGATATACAGGGTCTTGTAGAGTTACACAAGTATTTAATGTAACATATATAAGACAGTGCATGGTCTTACATTGATACAGTTACATAACTTGGCTATTCAGAGGCAAGTTTGTACATTACTATTTGCTAATAGCATTGTGAATAAAAAAATGAAAAAATATTTAACTGCCTGCTTTTTTGTGATTTATGGTACAGAAAATGAGTGCCAGTCAGCAACGAGGTCCTGCCCAGGACAAATGGCGGGTTTAAAAATAACGTTGAAGTGTGGCAATGGGGTCGTGCTCTTCTTCCTTCCCTTAGGATGAACAAAGTTGTAAGAGCAGAAGAGGGAAGCTTGGCACTATTTACATTCTCCCTCGGAATTGCCAAGACCAAAGGAAGAGCTGCAGTTTTGTAAAACCCAGCCTTGTGATGTACCATTACAGCAGGGAAAACATCCCACAGACAAAAAGACCCCACCAAACCCCCCAAAACAACAAGAACAAAAAAACACCTACCTACAAAAAAACCCAAAAGCAAAACCCAGAATATTATCTACTTACCTAATCCATAAGGAATTGAACACTTAAAGGCATTATAAAATAATAGCTGCTTATTTGGAGGGACTCTTGATTGTATTTCTTTAATCTGATGTTATTCTATAAGAATTGGGTTGACTGTAGCTCAGTCACCTTATTTCACTTTTCACAATGAATAATAAAATTAGTGGAAAAAGACAAGTTTTACTTTTCGTAAGGGGCCCAGTGAAAAGACTAAATACAGCACACCAGGCTATAACCAATAGGACTTTATTCTGTTGGTATCTCAACAAAGGAAAAAAAACAAACCTGAGGTACAGTACAGACACAGCTGAAAAAAATTATTTAAACCATGGTTTGATTTACCAATCTTAGTAAAATAACCAAGTTTGAGACCATTGTAAAGCAGAAGACATATGCATTCCACTACTCCTTTTCATCTTTGGGAAAGCACAGAGACTTCCACTTAGCCAGGCATGTTATTTTCAGGAAGATCATAGCACCGTTTTGCTGTTACCAGCAGGGCTGGCTAGCACCCTACCAGCTAACCCAAGAACTCCACCAGCCCTTCCCCTCACTGGGAACAAAGTTCTGGCCTTTGAGGGCACAGAGTATTTGTCCCTTTGCACAAAGGAGTTCACACCTCACACCTTTGACAGTCTCCTCCTGTTCCTGCTCAAATGCTTGAAGTCTGACCACTGCATATCCAATCAAATTTGATCCTTAAACCAGAAAAGCAGAGTATAATTCCTACAGCATCAAGGAGTAGTATCAGGCACAGTACTTTGCTATGCTCTTTAAATTTAAGGGAATGTCAATTAAGGCTGATTATCAACATTTTGTAGCCTCCCAGTAATAGCTTTAGAGTGCTCATAAAATTGGATAATTGTTTCCCATGTTCAGTTTAGATAAAATCAGTTCTCATCCAGCTCAAGAACCATTGCAAATCAGGGACAGGGATCTCTTGCTGCAGCTGGAGCACTCCCTCACGCATCACTGCTCGTTCTGCTGCCCCTCGGTCACAGCAGACACCCCTCCTTGGCCCTTGTTCACGTCGCTGATACACGCCCACAGTCCGTCCACCGACTCCTTCCACAGCGTCACCTCAAAAACAGAGCAGGCACGGCTTTCAGCCTTAACACACTCTCAGCATCCCCCTTCCTCGCAGCCACCACAGCACTGCTGAATTCTGCTGGCAGGACCCCAGAAAATCAAGTTCAGCCTTCATTTCTGCTTCCCAGTAAGAACTCAGAAAGCAGGCAAATAGTTTGCCAGAGGTTACGTTCTTCCTGCCCTCTTGATAGTTAAAAAAGTCACCACTGCAGCAAAGAAGACTCTATGACAGTCTTGTCTTAAACAAGTGACAACAGCCTGTCCCTGCTCCTCTGGAAACAGGGCACGCACAGTAAGAGTGAAGGCAGCAGTACTCACTTTGTTGTCTCCTCCAGACACTGCAAGGATATTGGCAGTGATGGACCAGCTCACATGCCAGACAACATCACTGAACTTGTGCAGAAGCTTCGGTGACCAGGAGTTTCCAGAGGCATCGTCACAAGTCCAGATGAACACTCTGCCATCCTGCAAAAGCACAGAGGCCGAGTTGGACAGACACAGGAAACACCACCCTGATTGCCCTCGGAGCTCCACTTCCAAATCACACCTCTGCATGGATTTGTGCTCAGCACAGCAAAGGGGCTGTTTACTTTCTATAGCTAAAGGCAAGGCAGTACAGCTCTAATGAGAAAAAGTTCCTACAGTGACTTGCAAATACCAGAGAAGAGCTTCCAAAATTCTTATATATCAGCGGAAATATTTCCCCAGAACGAGATTCTGTTTTCCAGTCACATGGCAGCAGCTCACTAAGCAGCCTTCATAATACAAAAAGCATTTATAGAACTATCAGCAGCAAGAACACCACAGTCAATATGAAGGCTGAGGACAAGAGAGCTGACTATAAATGCCAATTATTAGAAAACAGCTGGAGGTTCAGTGAATTTGGTCCCAAAACACTAAAATAATGGCATTAGTTTGAAGGTCTTCCTGCTACTGAAACCATCCTGCTCATGATGTTCAAAATAGCAGCCAGTCTTTGGCACAGAGACACACGCACACAAACCTTTGTCCACAAATGCTTCTACTGAGCTTCTGAGTCTGGAAGGAACAGGATTCAAAGGCTCTTGTGCACTGGCCCAGACAAAGCAAAGGACTGCCAAGAGGACCTGCTACAGCAGCTCTACCCTTCCTATTCCTTTCCTAGGGCAGCGGGGAAAGAAGCGTGCGGCAGCCTGGCCGTCGCTCCAGCAGGAGCCTCACCTGGGAGCAGCTGGCAATGGTGCTGGTTGGCAAACCTATGGATGGAGCCCAGGCCACGTCTCGCACCCAGTCACTGTGAGCCTCCAGCTTCTGCTCCTCTTTCCACTGACTGTCTTCTTCCCTGAAAACACAATTGTATAGTCAGAAGGATGGCAGCAGCATTTCTCATCCCCCGGTCTGGAAGGCTTTGGCTTTGTAGTCAGACTCCTGGTCCATCCAGGTAATACAAAGCACAAGTGTTCCCCAGCTCTCCAAAAATCTCTACGGCTTTAAGTGACAAAACTCCTTGCAGGGGGCAGAAAGCACAGGCAGTTTTTGTTCTCATCTTCAGTTACTGTCAGAAATCTGCTACTGCCCAAGTCACGGTGGTAACAAAAGACCATTAGAAAGCCACTCTCCGAGACAAGATGACACAGGGCTGGCACAGACCGCGCTAACCATGGGAGATACTGTGCATCACTAAGTTGTTTCCATTTCTACAGCACTTCCTAAAAATGGGAATTCAAAGATGGAAGCACAGACATGCTGAAAGTATTACCTGAGGTACTAAAAGGGACATTCAAAGCCTAGAAAGAATGTCAGGTTTTATTTGGTAACAGGGCACTTACTTCCAGATCTTGACCAGGTTGTCACAGCCCCCTGATGCAAATCTTTTGACGTAGTTTGGCTTTTGACCAGAGGGTTGTTCTATAAGGCTCCCTGGTACAACAGCAGGAGCCCAGCTGACTGCATTACATCCAATCTAGGTAATGAAAAACATTACTATTAAAAGTTGCTTACTTTAAACAAATAAAGGAATAAAGGCTGCTGAGGGGGCGAAGGAAATGTAGCACAGTGTCTGTCGGGGGTGGGGAATAAGCTCATCTCAGAAAATGGGAGTTCTGCACAATGCTGCAGGGATATCAAATGAATAAGAAATCCAGACAGTCTAGTCTCACGAAGGCACTTACTCAGAAAGACTGAGGTAGGTAAGGAACTGCTTTATGTGGAAATATCATCCTGGGTGTGTGAACAGTGGAGACAGAAACTGCCCAGACACAAGATACAGGCAGTTGCTAAGATTTTGGAATGCAGGAGTAGAAGGAAGCTTTGGTCTGGAGCCCAATTTCCTTCTATTGAGAGCCATGCCATTAGCTTATGAAGTTTTGCTTAAGCAAAAATCCCCATTGTTTTGGGGAAAACACATGCCCTGCAATTTTTTTTGCTTCAGTTTATTCAGTTAATTGGTGCAGCTATTCTTAGGACAAAGGCCACTTCCTGCCAGGTAACTTTCACCACTGTGTTTAACAATAATGCCCAATTAACAGGCATTACCAGCGCTGTTTCGTAGCCTTCACCTGTCTTTTTTTCACTTCATTTTAGTTACTACGAGGTATACCTATCCATTCTGGATGAACTTCCAACAAGTTATTCTTGGTTCTCGACGTTTCACATCACTTCACTGTATTTCAGTATTTATCTACTCAAGTTCTTTGAGGCAACAATCCCCACAGCATTATCTGTAGCTCCTGGAACTCTGCTGCTCCAAAGGACCAGACTCACCGTGTGTGCATTGCTGATCTTTTTGACTTCCCACTGCCCATCTCCCGTGTAGCTCAACAAGGAGATGGCCCCGTCAGAGCTGCCACAGGCCAGGATCAGTCCGTAGTCATGTGGTGCCCAGCAGACAGAATTCACTGAGAAAGGAGAGACAGACCAGATTACAGCACAGGGACTGCCTAAAACTGACTGATATCAGTCAGTCACCAAAGGTGAGTGGCTTCTGAAAGCTGAGAATGAGTCTTGACATTCCTGAATTTCAGCAAAGCCAGTCAATTAACATTATTTATGGAATGACAGAGAATGGCCTTTATTTTTGGACCCCTTTTAGAATGAGAACACCAATGAGGTTAAAAAACTCTGACAACAGTGGGAAGCATCACTGACTAAAACAAGAGCTGAATGGCAGGCAGAGGATGTAAAGTCAAGATCACTAACAGCAAAGCTGAAGACTTCAGATCTGCATTGGCTGGACAAATCATCTGAAAACAAAAGTTTCCATTGTAAAACAAAACACTGCATGATAAATTCATTTTTTCTTACTGGACACAGACAGTATTTTCCTCAAGAATTCAGTCCCCTGTCATCTTTCTTTGAAAGCTGATTTCTTTGTGTAACAACTCCTGTGCAAACACTGTATGAATCAGGACAGGAGGTTATCCAGTAATATGACCTTAGGTAAAGGTCCTGTTTGTGCTGAACAGATTTACTCTCTCTCCCCTATTTATCCCTGTCTGACAGAGGCCTTCTTCCTTAACACTGACAGATTTACTCTAACCTTACCAGAATCCCCTCATTTCCCCAGATTCCCTTCCCAGCTCCAAACTCCATACCTGAGGAATCATGTCCTGTGTATTCATAGGTCTTTTCCCAAGTGCCATTGTCTTCCTTCCAGATAATAACCTTCCTGTCATAGGAACAGGAAGCCAAGATATTCCCATACATAGGATGAGCCCAGGCAACCTGCCACACTGGACCTTCGTGCCTGCAAGAAACAATGTCATGTGGAAAAGCGAAGAGAAACCCCTCCCAGCTGTGGCTGCCTCACAGACATCACTGGTGTGAATCACTGTTCCAGAAGGGATTGTTGGCCTGACAAGAGGAATGGATAATGCCAAGATGGCAATGTTAGTGCCCTGACACGGGGTTGTCAGTGCCATAGAAAACAATTTCAAATGTTTATCCTTGTATTAGTACATTTTACCTCTTGAAAATCACAGGTGTCAAGTACTAAACGAACCAAGCCCCAGTGTATTTCCCACTGGTGCTCTGTCCCCTTCCCAGATCTGAGGAGTTTTTCAGCACAACCCTGGAAGAGTCCACCCTTGAATTCAACCTGCACTTTGTGCTGCCCGAGGGCAAAAGGGCAAGGTATTAAGAGCTTCCCCCAGCGAAACTCTCCCGTTATGACAGCTCACCCTCTCAGGTCTGCGATGAGGATCTGCCCTCCATTCCGGACGTCGAAGATCTTCACGGAGCGGTCCGAGGAGCAGGTCGCCAGGCGCGTGCCATAGTAATCCATCTGTGCATCGTGCTGCAGGGACAGCTGCGCTCAGCATGCTGAGCTCGGCTCAGAACTGGCACAGCTGCCCCAGGCTCGACACACTGGGGTCAAAAGGGCAGTTTTAGACAATCCAGACACACAGGTCACTTGTTTCCCCAACTGCTTCTTCACTAACTAGGCGTTACACAGAAGGAATTCAGGAAATTCTGAGTAGCAACACACAGCATCTTCAGGGGAGGGCTGGGAACTGGTGCTGCTGACTACGAAGCAGTGACCAGTTATGTATTCTTGTTTTTTAAAAGGTAAAGTGAGTGTATGAACACTGACAGTTCATAGTTATGTTTGAAACTTTGTCATCACAGAATCACCAAGGTTGGAAAAGACCTCTGAGATCATCAAGTCCACCCTTTGACCGATTCCCACCTTGTCACCCAGCCCAGAGCACTGAGTGCCATGTCCAGTTGTTCCTTGGACACCATTCTGGGCAGCCCCTGCCAATGCCTGACCGCCCTTCCCATGAAGAAATTCTTCCTGAAGAACTGGACTTATCTAACTGGGCTCCTTCTTTCTACAAATTACTTTGAAACCTTTCCTCCTGCCCAGACTAAGACATCTGCTCCCAGAAACATCCACACAAAGGAAAAACAGTTTCATCAGCCGAAGTTGCGTACCGTTTAGAATACACTTACACATATATTATTTCACAGAAACAAGCCTGTGCACGAAAATTAAGGTTTTAAATAATGTCTCCTTTCCAATGTAGCTGAGTGTTCCTGTCCACCCAGTATAGAAAGGCAGGATCAGGATTTCAGACAGCATTGTGCATCCAACACTGCACGAGTGTCCTCTCACACGGCACACAGATCCCAGCCCCCCCGAGCAGCTCTGCTCCAGCCGGGCCCGGCCCGGGCGAGGAGCTACCCCCGCACACTCACGATCATGTCCTCGTGGGACGTGTCCACGGTGTTGATGACCGACACCTGCGGAGAGAGGGACCCGAAGGAGCTGAGCGCATCCTCACTCGGCCGCGGCCCCGGAGCCCCCGGGCCTGCCCCGGCCGCCCCTCGGCGGGCAGCGGCTGCCACCGGGACAGCGCCGGCCCCGCACCGTGCCGGCCCCGCACCGTGCCGGCCCCGCACCGTGCCGGCCCCGCACCGTGCCGGCCCCGCAC
>JAYRBT010000023.1:438714-461136 GCA_036023395.1 Myiotriccus ornatus | reverse complement strand
AGCCCCAGTGCCCCCCAGTACAGCCCCAGTGCCTCCCAGTGCCCCCCAGTACAGCCCCAGTGCCCCCCAACACACTCCCAGTGCCTCCCAGTACAGCCCCAATGCCTCCCATTGCCTCCCAGTGCTCCCCAGTCCAGCCCAGGTGCTCTCGCAGCACCCCCAGTCCAGCCCAGCGCTCTCCCAGTGCCCCCCAGTCTCACCCAGTACGACCAGTTCAGCCACAGCCTCGTTGTTGCCCTGCAGGTCCTGGGTGGAGGTGACGGTGCAGATGTAGAAGCCGCTGTCGCCCCACGCGGCCGGGCCCAGGCTCAGCTCTGCAGCTGCACAGGTGGGACAGGGGAGGGACAGGTGGGACAGGTGAGGGACAGGTGACACAGGTGAGCTCTGCACCTGGGCACAGCTGAGACAGGTGGGACAGGGGAGGGACAGGTGAGATACAGGTGAGACGGACAGGTGAGACAAGTGAGCTCTGCACCTGGGAACAGGTGAGACAGGTGTGTCCCCCCAGTGTCCCATTTCCCCCCTCAGGCATCACCAGGTGTGTCCCAGGTGCCCCCAGGTGCGTCACCACCCCAGGCATCCCCAGGTATGTCACCCGCCCAGGTGTCCCCAGGCATGTCCCCAGGTGCGTCACCTCCCCAGATGGTCACGGCCCGGCCCCAGTAGAAGTCCCCGAGCGTCGCCGTGTCCCCCCCAGGTGTCTCCAGGTGTGTCCCAGGTGTGTCCCCCACCCAGGTGTGTCCCAGGTGTCCCCAGGTGTGTCACCTCCCCAAATGATCACGGCCCGGCCCACGTAGAAGTCCCCGAGTGTCACCGTGTCCCCCCCAGGTGTCTCCAGGTGTGTCCCAGCTGTGTCCCCCCCAGGTCTGTCCCAGATGTGTCCCCCCCCAGGTGTGTCCCAGGTGTCCCCAGGTGTGTCACTCTCCCAGGTGTGTCCCCAGGTGTGTCCCAGGTGTCCCCAGGTGTGTCACTCTCCCAGGTGTGTCCCCAGGTGTGTCACCTCCCCGGATGGTCACGGCCCGGCCCCGGTAGAAGTCCCCGAGCGTCACCGTGTCCCCCTGCTTGGTGGCCACGATCCGGACGGTCCTGGCGGAGTCCGGGCAGGTCCCCAGCGTGTCCCCCCCACCGGCGGCGCTTTCGGGGCCCCGCCAGGTGTCCCCGGAGGCGGGGGAGCGGCAGAAGGACTTGTACTTCCAGGTGACGATGGGGGGGGGCCCGGGGGTCCCCACCTGGAACTGGCACCGGAGCAGCACCGGCTGGAACAGCAGGGCCACCGTGCGGGGGTCGGGGACCGTCACCTGCAGGGGGGCGACACAGGGCGCTGGGGGCGGGAGGGTCAGTGTCACCTGCTGTCCCCGCTGTCCCCGCTGTCCCCCCGCACCATGCTGGCCCCGCTGTCCCGGCCCGGCCTCTGCCCGCTCAGACGTGGCACGACGGTGCCGCCACAACCGCTCCCGCCGCGCCCCGCCCGCCTGCGACGACGTTCCGGCTGCGCCGTGTTCCGGGGCGGGCGGTGCCTTCGCAGGGCAGGGGGCTGGCTGTGGGAGCGGGGGCGGCGCTGCCCTGCCCTGCCCTGCCCTGCCCTGCCCTGCCCTGCCCTGCCCTGCCCGGCTCTGCCCTGCCCTGCCCCGTCCGGCCCTCCCCGGCCCTGCCCCGTCCGGCCCCGGCCGGCCCTGCCCTGCCCTGCCCCGTCCGGCCCAGCCCTGCCCCGTCCGGCCCCGTCCGGCCCTGCCCTGCCCCGGCCCTGCCCGGCCCAGCCCGGCCTCCCCAGCCCGGCCCGCCGAGCGGGCAGAGGCTCCGCCGGGCCCGGGCCCTCCCCGCCGCCCCGTCCCGCTGCCTCGGGGGCTCCGTGCGCGGAGCTGCCCCGGCCCCTCGCCATGGCCAGCGTCTCCTACCACATCTCCAGCCTGCTGGAGAAGATGACCTCCACCGACAAGGACTTCAGGTGCGGCACGAGGGTCGGGCCCCGCGGGGATGGGCGGCTCCCCACGGGGGATCCCTTCGCACGGTGCCCCCGGCCCGCCAGTGTGCAGGATGCTTCTGTGTCACGGGCTTTGATCGCTTCTGTCTGCGATGTCTCAACCCAGCTGAGTCCTGGCCGAGGGGGGAATGTAGAGAAGCCAATGGCGCTCCCTGCCTCTGCCGGGGCTGCTGCCTGATGGAAGTCGAAGGGACAGTAAGAGTCTTGACAGCTGAACTTTAAGTTGTTACTTATTTTGAGAATGAAGAACATTGTAGCACAAATGCTGAAATACTTCTAGTTTGCTTTTCCTCTAGGTGAGATGGTCAGTGCGTTAAAAGGGCTGAGAGACCCCAATCTGGGCAGCTCCGTCCCTGGGTGACAGAAGCTGCTGGCCATGCTCAAGCTGCTTTATCCACTATTGCTGTGTGATGGGAAAATGTGCCTCCCTAACAGAACTAAGATGGTTTTGTTCTCTTTATTTATGTCAGCAGAAAAGGTGACATCTTTTCAGGGTTGGGGCCAGTGGCTTGATGTGTAAGGCACTCTATAAAAAACTAATGAAAACTAACATTTATGAAAGATTTCATCCCTGAGCATATTGTTCTCAGTACCAATCTGGAAGGTGATGTTTGTGCCAGACTTGGTATTTTGAGGTATAAAAGAGAGAGGTTAGTAAGAGCCTAAAAGTAGGTTGACTTTTGCAAGGCTGCTGCTATTTTCATATGTTAAAATAGGTACTTTATAAAGAAGTCATTGATGGTGTAGTTGTACAAATAGCTTGTTCAAAGAACTTACGGTTAACACTCCAAACTAGATGTGCCCCACACCATGTCATGTCACAGAGGTATTGCAGGGCCGTTTCCTCCCAGCACACGGCCAAACATGACCCATTGTAGGAGCAGTTTTCTCTTGCTCCCCCTGCAGAGATGGATCTGTGTGGGAGATTCCGAGGTCCCGGGGCAGGATGGCAGCAGGCAGCAAGTCCAAAGCTGGCCATGTTGCCATGGAAGGCTCAGCTCAGCCTGTGGCCATAATTGGTCATGCTGGGTGTGCGCAGACAGTGAAACGCGAGTGCAGCTGAGGAGCTCTTGCAGGATCAGAAATAGATTGCACATTGGTAATGTCTTCGGGCACAGTCCCACTGCTTTCCCGCTCTGGGTTTCAGGCTGGCTTTGGAACACCACAGCAGTCCTTCGTCCCAGATGTACCTCGTTGCTGCTCAGGAATGGGCTTACAGATGGAAGCTCCAAATGTCACCTTGCACATGAGAGCTCATGTGCTGAAGGAGCGGCATCAGAGCCTAACTGTAAAAGCACGTGTCATTTTGTAAGGAGAGGGAATGGCTTTGTGGTGCCTGGTAGACATTCATCCCGTGCAGGGCTGACATTAGAGAGCAGCTAATACACAATAGCCACGCTGAGATATCTCAGAACCTCAGACTCCTATACCAGCAACTTTTGCATTTCCTGCTCCCAGGATAATAGATACTTTCCAGAATTTCTTAATATCCATTTTGTCATTGTCCCTGTCAGAAAACTGACTAACAGCTGGGTGTTTGTTTTACCTTCTAAGCTGGAGGGATAACTACTTGCTTGGTTTTGCTCACAGCAATCTAAATATAGCCTAGGGCACTTCTGAGGTGTAGTTTGCATGAAGTCATGACTTTATTTTTCATTTTTGAGCATGATAGGCCTTCTCCATGTGTGGGGTCATACTATCAGTGCTAAATTAGCCAGAAGACCAAAGTCAGGTATGTTCTTAGACCCCAGAACTGCTTTTCTTAGGCCAGGCAATTGTTGAAAAAAAACACCGTGATTTTTTCCGGCATAATTAACCATCTTCATTTAGTCACTGAGAAAAATACAGAAGTCGGGTACCACTTTTAGAGTTTTTGTTTGCCTGACCCCTCTTAGGTATTTATCTACTTGTAAGATAGTAGTAATTCTCTGTATCTTGCTTTTCAGGACAGTGTGAAGAGTGGTAAGTTACTCTTTGGTGGTGTGTTTGCATACAAGCACCAATTGCCAACTTCTGTTGTCCCAGGAGATGCAAAGGCAATGCATTTGTGTCTGTACATCAGCCAGTCCACTTTTGTCCTTTGTCCTTTCAGGTTTATGGCCACCAATGACCTGATGATAGAACTGCAGAAAGATTCAATAAAACTAGATGAAGACAGCGAGAAAAAAGTTGTGAAAATGCTTTTGAAATTGCTGGAGGACAAAAATGGGGAAGTCCAGAACCTTGCTGTCAAGTGGTAAGAGCCTGGGCAGTAACTGCCATGTTCCCTGTCACTAATAAAGCCATTACAGACTATAGAGTATGTGAGAGCAGAGCCTAGCCCTGGGCACTCCCCCAAACCTCCCTTGCAAGAGGCTTTGCCCTCTCACAGGGGACTGCACTTTTTGTCTCAATACTCAAAGACATGAACACACAGATACCTTTGTACCAGCAGGAAGTGATTTTGAAATTAGTTCAGTGTTTGTATTATGAACCTTACCATGAAAAGTGGTATCCCTAAGATTTTTCTTCCTCAGAGATAAGTCCAGTTTAAAATGCTGGTCATCAAGCTCCTGGTGTCTCTTGGGCTCTGAAATTCCGTTCTGAGTTGCCTCATGGTTCTCTCTTTGATAGCGATGGTACTAAACCCTTATGGCATTTCAATTTCAGGTCTGAATCCTCCTCTTGAAGGGCATTTTTCATTACAGTTTATAATACACTTGAGTTTTTCCTTGCCTTAACTCCGAGTGCAGCCTGTGCTGTTGCTTTGCTCTGGACTGTTTCAATATTTTTTTAATCCAAATCAACAAAGGCAGAAAGTCCCTCTATTAGTGACTCCTCACATGAAGGGATCTTGCTGCTGCCATTTTCTTTCCTGTCTCCTTCCCCAGCATGGCTAAGTGAGAGTGTTCAGTCTAGAAATGCCATTGAATGGCTCAGTTCACCCAGGGCTCCAGAAAGGTGGGCCATTTAAAGACAAATTTAGGTTCCTCTGTTTTTCCTTCTGTGGATCCTATTTGTATTCTTTTCTTTTTAACCATATGCTACTTCTATCCCTGTCCTTTCTCTTTATCCCTTTCTTTTTGATTCCCACAGTCATGACATTTTCTGGCCCTGCTCCCACCTCTGCCTGCTTTGGGCTGGCTTATTCTGATTTTTAAAGTGAAACAGTTGGGCACTGAGCAGAGGACCGACTTCTTTGCCTGTTTATCTCTGACTGTATCAGCAGTAAGTCCATACTCATTGTGATCTCTCATCCATCCAGAATGTGATAATGAAGAGGCCTCAAAATGGAACCAGGAATATTTCCTTTCCATGCCTAAGGAGGTACTTACAGCAGTTAACGTCCAGTCAGTCATTCCCAGGCAGGTGGCCAGGATCTCTAAGAAGGAGAAATGTGATGGTTTGCAGAACACAGGCATTTGGATCAGGCCCTTCATCCTGACTAGCTTCTCCTCCCGCAGCCTGGGCCCGCTGGTTGGCAAAGTGAAGGAGTACCAGGTGGAGACCATCGTGGATACGCTGTGTACAAACATGCTGTCAGACAAGGAGCAGCTGCGGGATATCTCCAGCATTGGCCTCAAAACTGTCATCTCTGAGCTGCCACCAGCTTCCACAGGTACACTGCCTGTCCCTGTTGGAGGAACAGGGAATCCCAGCTTTTGGGAAACAGAGGAAAATGTGGAGTTCAGAGCATAAAAGTTACCAGTTCCTCACTTACCTGCCAGAGGACAATGAGTGAAATACAGAGGGGAGACAGTAGAAGCTGAGGTACCAATGTGATGAAAGATGGGTTGAAATGAAAACTTGAGCAGTGTTTGGAACTACTTATCCCAAAACACAGCAGCGAACACCTGAGGTTCCTGGGGATAGGAGTTTCCTCTACAACCATCTCATGTGTATGTTCTGATAGGTCTCCTAGAGGGGATTTCTTCTTTCAGTGTAGGAGGCATTGTTCCCAGCAGCAAAAAGGCTCCTTTTTAACTGATAGCAGGGTAAAAATGTCTCTCTTGCAGGCTCCACCGTGACAGCAAATGTGTGCAAAAAGATCACAGCCCAGCTGACGGGAGCCATTGGCAAGCAGGAGGATGTATCTGTGCAGCTGGAAGCTCTTGACATCCTGTCAGATATGCTGAGCAGGTACCAGAGCATTTTCTTCTGGAGCTGTGCGTTGCACAGGGCTGCAAGGATGTGTCTGCTTTTGATTTCTTTATTTCCCTAATCCTACTACTGGGAACTTAAAAACACAGTATTTGGGTTGTCTGCCCCTGGGGAATATCTGAGTAGAGCAGGTCCCCAGCAGGGACAAGAGACAATATGCTGAGCCTTTCTGTGCTTGGGAATGGCAGTGCCACTGGTGATGGATCCCCCAGGGACTCAGCTCACACAAACACGAGAGGGTGAGGGCAAAGCAGGGAGGTTTATTTTAGCCCTGTGATCCGATCACACATGCATTTTTTTCCTGGCTGCCTGTCTTTCTCTTGTTGCATAAGTCAGAGTGACAGTGTCATATGTCATCTGCATGCAGGAAATTATTGACAAACCTCTAGGTCATCCAGAAGGACACATCAAAAACTCCTCTGTCATGGAGACAAATAGCCTCCCCTTGTGCTTCACAGAACAAGTCAGTGTTCAGACCAAAATGCCAAACCCAGTGTTCTCCCCCTTCCCACAATGAGCATGAAGTCTCCATAACTGAAGGATTTTTACATTTGTTGCTGCCAAGAGGGCTTTTTCTCTGAGGCTTGGACTTTCAACTTCTGCCTTGTTCTGTTGATTGCAGACTGGGGGGAACACTCTACTCATTCCATTCCTCGATCCTGACCTGCCTCCTGCCCCAGCTGACGAGCCCCAGGTTGGCAGTACGTAAACGAGCCATCATTGCCTTGGGCCACCTGGTCTTGACCTGCAGTGGAAACATCTTCTCAGAGCTCACAGAGCATCTGCTGGCTGAACTGAAGAGGAACGAGTCTACATCTACCACCAGGACATACATTCAGTGTGTGGCTGGCATCAGCAGGCAGGCTGGGCACCGCATAGGTAGGATGAACAGCTTGAAATGGGACTGGGAAATGTATGTGCATTTTAGAGCAGCTCCTCTTAGTGGTAAAAGAAGAGTGTTCACTGTTCCTAAAGTATTAGTGGCTTGTGCTTTGTGATTTCCTCTGTGATCCTGGCCTGGCTCTCTGGTCTCCGCTTGGAAGGGAAGAGACACCAGAGTATCTCTCTGGCTGCCCTTCTGTAGCAACTTCACCTCAAGATCTTGCAGTGCTTCCTTGGTCTGAATTAACACCTCTGTGAAATTAGGTCAGTTGATTCACCCCCTTTTAAATGAGAAGAGAAATGGAGGGCAGCATACTGTATTACTTGTCTAAAAGCCCTGTCTAAAAGAGTTGAGATTAGGTTCTAGAAGATCTCTAATCACAGCTCTTCCTATGACTGAAATGCCAACAAGTGGCTGCAGACAGGGAGCAGGGGTTAGCTTATGAAGATCAGCATGGCTGGTTTTGGCGGGCTGCTGGCTCCTTGCCCACGAGGTCCAGGCCAGCTCTGCCAGGCACAGGAAGGAAGTGGCAGGTGGACGACCTGTCAGCTGCTTGGGTGAGTGAAGGCTGGAATGTTTTTCACTGCTGCTTGCTTTGTCTTTCCCAGGAGAACACCTGGAGAGGATCATGCCTCTGATCGTTCAGTACTGTAACGTGGACGATGATGAGCTGCGAGAGTACTGCTTCCAGGCCTTCGAGTCCTTTGTGAGGAGGTGCGTGCCCTTGGGAAACACCTCTGTGCCATCCGGTGCATCCATGTCCTCCTGGTGTAAATACCCATACTTTCAGCATCCAGGGAGGAGGGCCTTACTGCATGTGTTCATGTGGGAATGACAGTTCACATATGAAATCTCTTCTGCACAGGCAGGGTTGGGCTGGAATTATGAACTGCTTTACCTCAACATATGAGGGTGTCCTTCTGTATTGGTTTTGCAGGAGTGGGAGTTTCCTTTGTCCTTGGAGGGTTCCTCAGCTACAGGGAACTGCCTCGCTCTTGGTCCGTGGAGGGATCTGAAGGCAGGAAGGAGGCTCAGGCAGAAGAGCTGCTGAGCTGCAGCTCTCCAGCTATTTGGTCAAACAGTTACTGCTTGGAAAAAGAGGCCCTGCAGAGCTGCTGAGGTGTTCTTCCAGGAAGGGAGGATTCAACCAGGGGGTGAAGGCAGTTGATTTATTTTTCCATATAGAAATTATTGCATCCCCCCAAGGGGAATATGGCTTTGCTTTGTGCACAGCAGGAAGGAGCATCTCTAGTTTAACTCATGTTAACAAAATGTTCAGATGGTCTGTGAAGCACTTTCAGATCCTTTTGAGATTAATTATATTATTTGCACATTTAAACCAGCTCAGTATTTGATTAACTCTTGGGATTTTTATTTGTCCTGATAGGTGCCCAAAGGAAATCGACCCTCACATCCCGAGTGTGATGGGGCTATGTCTGAAGTACATCACCTTTGACCCAAACTACAACTATGATAATGAGGAGGAAGAGGAAGAGATGATGGAAACTGAAAATGGGGAGGATGAAGAGCAAGGTGCCTGCTTGTGAGGATGGCTGTGCTCAGCAGAACATAGGGTTAACATTTCTCCCCTTCCTGCTTTCTCCTGCTGGAGACGGCAGCTCTGAGGATCAAGTGATCCTCTAGCTCTGGTTTTATCATAATGGTGCACCGTGTTTTCCCTTGTGTTGTTTCTAGAAAGCGATGATGAGTACAGTGACGATGATGACATCAGCTGGAAGGTCCGCAGGGCTGCAGCCAAGTGCCTGGAGGCCATTGTCAGCAGCAGGCACGATCTCCTGCAGGACTTTTACAGAACTCTTTCCCCAGCCTTGATAAGCAGGTTCAAAGAGAGGGAGGAGAATGTCAAAGCTGACATCTTCAGTGCTTACATCTCCTTGCTGAAGCAAACGCTGCCCACCCAGAGCTGGCTGCACACTTCCGATACCTCTGGCAAGGCTGATATTCCCCTGACGATGCTTCGGAACCAGGTGTGTGAGCAGGTGACTGGCTGAGCTAAATCACAAAGCACTGAGGGGTACCGATGATTGTACCGAGAGCAATCCTGAGAATGTGGCTAATGGAAGGAGCTCTGGGGCAGGCAGCCAGGGGAGACCAGATCCAGGGGGCCAGCTCTTTACTGCCTGCCTCCTGCTGTTCCCAGGGAGAGAGTGCTGAGGCAGTGCAGGAGCAGGGGGGCACAGCTGGCACTGTCTCCGCCAGCTGCTGTCATCTGTGTCCAGGCTGAGGCAGGTTGGCCTCTGGCTGAAGGGTCAGGCTGCTGCCTTACTGTTATTGCAGCTGCTGCTCAGGAAACTCATTGAATAAACTGTTGTAGAAATGCACCAGAGTGAGTCCCTGAGAGCAGTTAGGATGACTGAGGTGTCCCTTTGTCACTTGCTTCTCCAAACTGCAGGTCCCCAACATTGTCAAGGCCTTGCACAAGCAGCTCAAAGAAAAGAGCATCAAATCAAGACAGGGTTGTTTCAGCCTCCTGACAGAACTGGCCAATGTTCTTCCTGGTTGCCTGGCAGATCACATCCCTGCACTCATCCCTGGTAAGCTTGCCCATGGTCTGGGAAAAAGGAGCAGGGTTGGCAAAATCCATTCCAAACACATGTGCTCCTTGTCTGCGTGTTCCAGTTTTATTCCTGTATATTATTCTGCTCAGCATCAGGACATACACATCAAGTTCCACTCTGTGCGGATATGCTGAACAGTTCCCACATTAATCCTGGCTTCTGTCTGCATTGGAAGCCAGGATAAGAACATCAGGTTCATTTCCAGTCCCCTGAATAGATGTTTTTGGGAGTTTTGGAGCCTCCTTTGAAAACAGCTAGAATGAGATCAGGAACACAAGTGACATTTTCTTTTATAAAATCCAGTGGCATTTAAAAATTTTTTTATATTGGCTGATTATTTAATTTGCAGCACCAACATTTTTGTCTGAGCTCTCCTGCCTGTGGGCTCATGAAGCATCCCACTGCTGGAGGGCTCAGGTCCTGCCTTCGCTTTTGGTGTGACTGTATAGTGGATATGAGAAAAGTCTCCTGTGACTGTCCCTGGCTGGATCCATGCACCTCCCTCTTTAGGAAAAACATGACATCAGTCCTGTTGTCTCCTTTGCACAGGTATTGTTTTCTCCTTGGCGGATAAATCCAGCTCCTCCAACATGCGGATCGACACACTGTCCTTCCTCCACGTCCTTCTCTGCAACCACCAGCTGGAGGTATTTCACCCTCATATCAAGAGCCTGTTGCCTCCTGTTGTGACCTGCATTGGAGACCCATTTTATAAGATCACGTCAGAAGCTCTGCTGGTAACTCAGCAGCTTGTGAAAGTTATCAGGCCTGTGGAAAAATCTTGCACTTTTGATGCCAAGCCCTATGTGGAGGACCTTTTCTCTGGTACTCTGAAGCGGCTGAAGGCAGCTGACATCGACCAGGAGGTGAAGGAACGTGCCATCTCCTGCATGGGACAGATCATTTACAACCTAGGAGACCATTTAAGCACTGATCTCCAGCCAACCTTGAAGATATTTCTGGAGAGGCTCAAAAATGAAATCACCAGACTGACAACAGTCAAAGCATTAACCTTAATTGCTAGTTCTCCACTTAAAATAGATTTGAGACCCATTCTAGGGGAAGGTCTCCCCATTCTAGCTTCCTTTTTGAGAAAGAATCAACGTGCCTTGAAATTGAGCACTTTGACTGCTCTGGACATCCTGGTGAAGAACTACAGCGACAGCCTCAAGCCTGCCATGATCGAGTCTGTGCTAACAGAGCTCCCTGCCTTAATGACTGAGAATGATATGCACGTGTCCCAGGTGGCCATCATGTTCCTCACGACTTTGGCGAAGGTTTATCCATCCTGCATCTCCAAGATCAGCTGCTCAGTCCTTGATGAAATCTTTCAGCTTGTCCACTCAGCTTTGCTTCAAGAAGGGGCTCTGAATGCCATCATCGACTTCTTCCAGGCGCTGATCCTGATGAAGACGGCCACCACGGGCTACCCGGAGCTGATGAAGCAGCTGACAGCACCCGTTTACTCCTCGGGTTCGGCCGGGGCCCCGCTGACGTTGCACAAACAGGTGTATCACTCTGTCGCGAAGTGTGTGGCAGCGCTGTCCTTGGCCTGCCCGAAGGAAGCCCCTGTGACAGTGAACCAGTTTGTTCAGGATGTGAAAAGCCCCAAGTCCAGTCCTGCTGTTCAAGTGCTGGCTTTCCTCTCCCTGGCAGAGATGGGCCGTACCATGAACCTCAGTGCTCAGAGAGAGCTCAGAACTGTCATCCTGGAAGCGTTTGCTTCCACCAGTGAAGAGGTGAAATCCGCTGCCTCCTATGCGCTGGGGAATGTCAGCGTTGGGAATCTGAAGGAGTACCTGCCCTTTATGCTGAAGGAGATCGGAAGCCAGCCCAAGCGACAGTACTTGCTGCTGCACTCCCTGAAGGAAGTCATCAGCTCCTCCCCAGCTGACAGCCTCACGCCTTACGTGGAGGATATCTGGGCTCTGCTCTTCAAGCACTGCGAGTGCACAGAGGAAGGGACACGCAACGTGGTGGCAGAATGCCTGGGGAAGCTGACCTTGGTGAACCCTGCGGAGCTGCTGCCCCGGCTGAGGAAACACCTGTCATCAGGTAACGGGGACGGTGATGGCCAGAGGGGGGAAATGCTGTCTTCTGCTGGAAATTCCTCTTGTAAACTGCTTGGTGGGTATAACAGGGAGATAAGCCAGCCAGAGAGGTGAGGAGGAAATGAAAGATCTCTGCAGGGGAGATCAGAGGAGCATTGGTCCGCACAGGGACAGCAGGATCTTGGGAACAGGGACCACATGTGGAGATTGTGCAGGAGCAGATTTAAACACAGAATTGTTAAGACAAATGCTCTGTTCTCTTACCTCTTCAACATGTGTGTAACGGGACCGAGCAGAATATGTGCTACAGAGTTACAGCAGTGACTTTGTCAGTTGGTCTTTCACTGTTTTTCTTCCCCCCTTCATCGCAGGTTCTCCTCATGCCCGGAGCACCGTGGTCACTGCCATCAAGTTCACAATTGCAGACCAGCCTCAGCCCATTGATGCTCTCCTGAAAGGCTGCATAGGTAGGTGGTATGGACAGCAGTGTGAGGCGGGGGTGTGAAAAGCTGGGCAGCGAGGGGATTTTTCACTCCACCTCATCTAGTCCAGTTAGTTTTGATCTGTATTCTTCTGCTTTTGGGATTACAGAGCAATACTGTCCTGTGAGTCCTTGTTAAATGCTCTGATGCCTTGCTCTTGGGCATAGTGCATTGTTTTTTAGGGAGCTTAAGTTCCTTCTGTATTTAAACTCAGACTTCAAGCCCCTCACAACAAGGATCTTGAAAAGTACAATCTATATGGAAATGGTCTTATTTCTAGGGAGCCCACACATTGGATCTGCTGTATAGAACTGGTCCTTCTGTTTCAGAGAAGATCTGAGAAAAATGAAACCAAAAGCCAATTTCCTCAAATACCAAAGGTGCTGATTTGACTTTAGGGTGAGGTAGCTAGAGACACAGTTTGGTTTTATGCCAAAATGCAGGAGTCATATTTTTTCCATTTATTGTATCCCAAATGGAGGGAGGGAAAGCATCTCCAATGGCTCTGTTAAGAGTGTGCCACTGGAGTTATTTTACCTTAGGTGCTTCCATAACCAGCCTTTTTGAAATACACCAATATACTTTTAAAATCCTTTAAAAACATTGCAGTAGGATTGACTGGTACTCTTACTCCACAGGTGACTTCTTACAAACTCTGCAAGATCCAGACCTGAACGTTCGCCGTGTGGCTTTAGCCCTGTTTAATTCTGCTGCTCACAACAAACCTTCTTTGATCTGGGATTTACTGAACATGGTCCTGCCCAGCCTGTACAGCGAAACGAAGGTCCGAAGGGAGCTCATACGGGAGGTAGGTCCAAAGGGAGCTCATCCATGAGATGAATGGGCTGGCCTGGGTGCCACACACTGTGACTTGCTGACCGTGTAGGTGAGACGGAGCTGTTGCCCTGTCTGCTCTTAGGTCATACCTCTGTTGTTTGTCTCGGTTAAGGTAGAAATGGGGCCATTCAAGCACACAGTGGACGATGGCCTTGACGTGAGGAAAGCTGCTTTTGAGTGCATGTACACTCTGCTGGAAAGCTGCCTGGACCAGCTGGACATCTACGAGTACCTGAACCATGTGGAGGATGGGCTAAAGGATCACTATGACATTCGGGTCAGTGCTGTGCCCTAACGTAATTTTCTCTGGGGGCCTGGCCTGCAATTGAGCTGTGTGTCCCCACAGCAGTGTGCCCCTGTCATGCCATTTCCTATTCCCTGCAACTGCTGCAGCCTTTCGTGATTGCCTGTCTCTGATTTGACTGAGGTGGCCTTGAAAACATACCCCTGGTGCTTTGTAGGAAATGTACCAAAGTCCAAAATAAGTTTCTTCTGCTTTAAAGCAATGACTGTCATTTGTTCAGAGGGACCAGTGACACTATATTGAAAACAATCTAGCAGTGTAATAATGGCTGCTGGCCTCACATCTGGATAGGAAGCAAAACATCCTTTTCCAATGTGATTTACTTTACCCCAGCTCAGAGGCAGGCACAGCCCCGTGCTGGGCGCTGCTGTTTGTCCCCGTGGCCCTGTGCAAACACCTGCAGCACTGCACATACCAGGCCCAGCTGCAGCTCTGGCCTGCTTGCTGCCAGGGCTGCATTTCCAATATCACTAAAGCTCTGCCCAAAGCCCCTGGCACAAGTGCAGAGGAACACACGCCAGTGTGGGTACAGCCTGGCCCGTCAGCAGAGCGGGCCCAGCTCTGAGCGCAGGGGCTGCAGTGAACCAACCCGTTTCTCTCCCGTCCTGCCCAGATGCTGACGTTCATCATGCTGGCGCGGCTCTCCGCGCTCTGCCCCAGTGCCGTCCTGCAGCGGCTCGAGCGGCTGATTGAGCCCCTCCGGGCAACCTGCTCCACCAAGGTAAGAGCTGGAACACGCGAGGGGCTGGGACAGATCCTGCCCAAAGCCACCTCTGCTCCCAGCCTTCTCCCTCGCTGCTGCTGAGCCACCCGCTCCACTCATTTCCCCAGCTGTAAAATACTCTGCTGCTGTGTTGGTTCTGTGCCTGAACCAGCTTTTCTAAATGCCAACTGCAAACAGGGCTTTGGATTTGCAGGTGAAAGCTGGTTCAGTGAAGCAGGAGTTTGAGAAGCAGGATGAGCTGAAGCGGTCAGCCATGAGGGCAGTGGCTGCTCTCCTGACCATCCCAGAGGTGGAGAAAAGTCCAGTGATGGCAGAGTTTTCATCCCAGATCAGATCCAGTCCTGAAATGTCATCACTGTTTGAGAGCATTCAGAAAGATTCTGCTTCCCTCTCCATCTCAGAGTCAATGGACATGAGCTAATGTGTTTCCCCCACTGCCCTCCTGTCCTCGCAACGCCCCAGCCAGAGATACCAGCTGGGCCTGCGGTAGGGGGCGGAGGGGAATGAAGGACATTGAGCCACTCTCCTGCCACAGCCATGTGCAAGTCCCTGGTCAGCCACAGGAGAAACTGCTTGGATCCAACAGCACTTGCATCAGACACCTCATGGATCAGGGGAACACATCCTCATGTAGGGGAGGGGCTGAAAGATGAGCAGTCCCACTTCTCAACAAGTTTTAAGGAGCACAGAAAGCAACTGCAATGGAGTGTGGTTCCATGAACAATGGAAACTACTTCCTGATATATTCCTTACTGCAGTACAAAGAAATATATAGCTTTAAATGGGTTTTGTAATGACTGCACATGCACTTTCTACCCCAGACTGCCTAAGAATGTATTTACAGTGTTTCCCTAAATAACATGACTTAAAACTTAAGTCACATCTTTAGTGATAAGCATCACTCCCACAGGCCTTTTGGGAAAGGAGACTTGCACCAGCCAAGCTGCAGGAGCTGCATAGGGCAGGGGGGGTTACCTAACCCCCCAGGCCTTCCTCCTAAGGGCTCCACATTTTGGCATTTGGGCAATACAAAGCTTTCTAGCTTGGCTTCCATTTTTACAGTTTTGACTGCAGAATACCTCAAGTGTCTCCTCCAAGGGATGATTAGTGACTATCTCAGTGACAAACCCTGCTCTAAGCTCTGCTTTGCACCAACACTGGCCTCCCTCTCCCCTTGGAGCACCTCAGTGTGCCATGAGGGCACCAGCCTACTGACCCTGGTCACAGATCAGCAGGAGGCACCTGCAGGAGTGCTGGTGGTCTGTGTTAATGTCAAAGGGGTGAGAGGTGGCAGGCCAGAGGTGCAAACACACAATCCATAGCAGCAGTTGTGCTCAAATCCTGCTTTGTGCAGGAGAAAATGCCTTAAGGGACAAAGAATGTTAACAGCCAACTAGAGTACAAGGCCACCATGACACACTGGGGCTGTGGCCACTGGCCTGCCCTATGCTTCCTTTTCTTCTGACAGGGTGGTTGATGTGAAAAGTATTTACAGTGCTGTGTGAAAGAACAGCTATTGTCTGAATGGTATAAAAATAAAATACACTCGTGAAGCTGCATGCCCTGAGTTCACTGACCATCACCCTGACGCTGCACCTCGCTGTGCGAAGGCCCCAGGACAGCCAGGCTGGGGCTGCTGCCCCTGCTCTGCCCATGCAAAACAGCACCCGAGTTGGACTGACGCTTTATTAAATACACCTGGGCTGCAGAGCCTGGTTACTCGTTCTCCTCGCTGCGCAGTCTGGCGTTGGGGTTGGTGATCTTGATGGCGAGCTGTGCTGCTCTCTCCACAATCACCTTCCTGTTCTTGGAGGACACGTTGTGAGCTATCTCTGCACAGTACGACCTGTCAGAGACAGACAGCATGTCAGGTTCAGCTCCAGCAGAGCTGAAAGCCAAGGCAAAGCCCTCCAGAGACATCCCGCTGTGCAGCCAAGCACAGGGGCATCAATGCATGGAAACTCAGCCACACAATTTCCACTCTTCACTGAACGTGACCTGTTTGGTGTGAAGCAGAAGCTCCCCTCCAGAACAGCTCAGCCCTTCTTACAAATGACTGAGTCTCACATAGCTGTTAATGGTGTTGGTTACTGCTCTTACTGCTTTGTAGTGAAAGCTACCAGATAAGCAGACTCAGTCCCGGAGTCCCAGTTCTGACCACGGTCACCAGTGACAAATCACAGCCGTGATTTTGCCACTGTTACGTCTTATGTCTGTTTTTACCAGGGGTATGAGTTTTCTAGTCCTAAGGCCCCTCTGTGCCCCGACACCAGCAGCACTGAGAAAACCACGACAGCATCTGTGCTTTTGAAAGCAATAATCTCCCTTGTGTCACCCTGACCGCTCTGCCTCTCCCAGGTGGGAGCACACAGGCCCCACACACTCACTTGTTGCTCATCATCAGCACTTCCAGCTCTTTGACATTGTGGACCAGGAACTTTCTGAAGCCCGTGGGCAGCATGTGCTTTGTCTTCTTATTGCTGCCATAGCCAATGTTGGGCATCAGGATCTGCCCCTTGAAGCGCCGGCGCACTCTGTTGTCGATGCCCCTCGGTTTGCGCCAGTTGCGCTGCAGGAATGCACAGATCAGTTACACGAGATCAGCCTGAACACCCAGCCCCGAGGGCTGAACACCCTTGCCTGGCCCGAGGCACCGGCTCCAGCCACCAGCGGCCCCCCCAGACCCTTCCTGCCCGGCTGCTGCCACCCCCCTGCGCTTCCCTTCACCGCCATCCCAAAGACACCCCCGGAGTTCTCGGGGACCGACAGCGACTACTCACCTTGATTTTGACATAACGGTCGGACTGGTGCCGGATAAACTTCTTGGTCCTCTTCTTGACGATTTTGGGTTTCACGAGAGGCCTGAGAGCAGGCATGGCGGCTGCGGGACACAGAGCGGGGTGAGCGGGGGGCGCGGCCGGGCGCGGCGCGGCCCTTAGGGCAGCGTGTGTCGCAGACTGTCTTCCCCCGCGGGCCACGCCGGGCTGGCGAGGGAATGGGTCTTCATCTGCTGTGGCTCTGCCTCCCGCCTCCGAAGCTGGCAGAGCACTGGGAGCTCTCCAGATGCGATCCTGGGAGGTGCCGCGGTGTCATCGCTCCCCCCCCGATGGCTCTGCCCGGAGTCCGGCGCTCGCACCGAAGCCGGACGGACCACGGCTGCTCGCGGAGAGCAGCGACCGACCCCCGCTGGCACCGAACGTGCCGGGCCCGGCCCGAAGGCTCGGCCGGGCCCGTGAGCGAGCGCCGAGAGCGCCGCGCCGCCCGGGCAGGGCCGCGGGCAGGCCCCAGGCAGGCAGAACCCCGGCCCTGCGGGGGCCGCTTCTCGCTCCCCGGGGAAGGGGGAAGCGAAGGGAAGGGAAGGGGAGGGGGCGCCGGTCCATGCCGTGAGCCCCGGGGCCGGCTGGGTCCCTGCTGGGCGCGGATGGTCCCGGATGCCGCGGATGGCCCCGGATGGGCCCGGATGGCCGCGGATACCCCCGGATGGTCGCGGATGCCGCGGATGCCGCCCCGCACTCACCGGTGCCGATGGCGCGTCCGCCGCGGGCCCCGCTGAGAAAGGGAGGGGCCGCTCGCGCAGGGGCTTATGGGATATGCGGGAGGTCCTGGCAGCTGCGTGAGGCGCCAAGGCCGCGCGGAGCGGGCACCGGGCACCGGCGGGGCCCAGACCGCCGCCGGAGTTGGCACCGGGCCGGCTCTGTGCGGAAGAAACGTCCGAAAGAGCGGACCGGTGCTTCCCGCCTGCAGTCCCGAACGACGCTCTCGGTACGAGGCTGCCGGGCCCTGTTGACGCCACTTCCACCAGGCAGTGCCCGGGCGCTGCTTCCCCAGTCGAGCCGGGCTGGCGCCCCCAGCGGCGCGGAGGCCCCGGTGCCGATCGCGGCCCCGCGGCGGCCCCTGCGGGCCCTGCCCCGCCGGGGGGAGGCGCTGCTGCCGCCGGGCCCGATGCACCCACAGCAACCACCCAGCCCGGGCCCAATGCACCCACAGCAACCACCCAGCGCCCTGCTTCTGCCGCTGCCCGGGCCCAGTGCACCCACAGCAACCGCCCTGCCCAGGCTCGATGCACCCACAGCAACCGCCCTGCCCGGGCTCAGCACCCTGCCCGGGCCCGATGCACCCACAGCAACTGCCCAGCCTGGGCTCAGCACCCTGCTTCTGCCGCTGCCCGGGCACCGGGAGCAGCGAGGACAGCGGCTGTGAGGGCCCCGAGGGGCTGCTTCTCTCCCGTAGCAGGGCCGGTCCCAGCCAGCACCCGGGGAAGCGCCGGGGCCGGGCCGTGGAGCGGTGTCTCCTGTTCCCGCTCCTGCTCCAGCTCCAGCCCTCGGCTCTTGCTCAGCAGCACAAGATCGGAGCAGGCTCCGGAGGCGGCGATGGCAGGCACAGGGAGGAGGCTGCACGCACAGGACACAGACCTGCACTGCAGGAAGGGACAGGCACTACAACTATGGACACCTTTATTAAAAAAATAGAGATCAGACACTTGTCATTACAGTGATGACCCGTGCCATGACATCACACAAATATCTACACCAAGAACTGTGAAGTCACCCGAGGGCAGGCGGAGGGGCTGGGGCACCCCCAGCTTTCCTGGGCTCAGTCAAGGCTCAGCTTCTCCCGGTTCTCCCACAGCCACGCATGGTACACGTTCAACTTGTGGTCCTGTGGCTGCACCTGGAACACAGGGAAAGTTCTAAAACACCTCCCCTCGGAACACCTCATCACTCCAACACTGTGGGTGTTGGTTTTCTATTCCCAGAGGTCGGTGGACACAAGCCCGGACCTGCCCCGGCCACAGCGCCCACCTCCTTCCACTCGTTGACGCAGAAGATCCTGTAGGAGTCGTTGCCGTACTTGCCGATGCCGTGCAGCTCGATCGGGTACCGCCACCGCTTGCTCAGGTACTCACCTGAAAGGCAAGGCACGGCCCTTGGGCACCCCCTCACCTGCACCAGGCACAGGGAGCGCCTGGGCGGAACTCTCCTTCTCTGCCAGTGGAACACGACTCCACTGTGGCACATTTCAAATGCAAAACCCAAGTTTTAGGTGTTTCCTGGTGCATGCAGGCCATGAATCCCCACAGGTACATTTTAAGCACTTTTTCAATAAATCACCATGGGAGAGTTTCAGTCACCTCTCTCTCCTCAGATCAAAGTATTCCTCTGCAGGTTCCAAGTATGGAAAATACTAGAATCATAGAGCAATTCTGCTGGAAGGGCCTTCTGCAGGTCACCAGAGCAACCCTGAGCAGAGCTACCCTATCCCAGTGCTGCAAACACAGCAGCAGTACTGCAGGTGTTGGGTCTCCTCTGCTCCAGGAAATCTCCTGGTCTCCTGCACAACTTATCCTGGCTGGCACTTCCCTCCCGATTCAGACTGGGATCAGCAGCTCAGCCTGCGTGACACTAACAGAGCCCAAATGATGCACAAAATAACCCACCAGGCGACCAAACTGCCAAACAGAGGAGAAGCCATGGAGCAGCATTTAGATTGAAGCTGCTTGCCTTTTGCCAGAGTAACTGAGACCATTCCAGGTATCAGGAAAACCCACCCGAGAACCTGATGATGGTTTTGGCTCTGAGTTCGTAGAGGCCAAGAGGTCTGAGCAGCTCTGACATCTCTTTCCAGTCTGCAGCCCTGGCTACCTCAGGAGAAGGGTACTTCTTCAGGAACTCCCAGAGGACTGGAATTGCCATTTTCCCTGGTGAAAGAAGCCTGTGAGCAGAAGGCTGGGCCAGGAGTTCTTCTGCATTATCCAAGTGCTTTCTTAAGTGAGCTTTTCCAAGGCAAGAGTTACCAACTAAAGATTGTTTCACGCTGACGTGAGTTAATATACACCTATTCTTTCATTAATGCCATTAGAACTGGCATCAGTTTTATCCCTGCATCACCTCCCAACATTCACACAACACCAGCTCCTGCTACTCTGCTTACCTGAAGTTTTATTGAGAAATATGGTGGCAATGAGAAGTTTCCAGGGATCATGGAAGAGTGTTTCTTGGACCAGATTGAAAGGAGAACGTGGAGGGGTCCATTTTCTGAGGGCTTTCCTTCTGGGTGGGCTGGGGGCTGTACAGAGACAACACAGAAACATTTACTGGACAGAAAAGGACAGATTTACCTATTTAATTTTAAAAAAATTTTAAAATTAGGACTTCTGAAGCAGATTGATCTTTGTGGGGGCACTGTGTGTGGATGCAGCCACAGCAGTTCCCACACAGCCTTTCCAGGGCTGCAGGGGACTGCGTACCCTCCAGCACAGCTGCAGCCAGAGCCAAGGCTGCGAGCCTCAAACTGCAAGGCACTTGCCAGAACATCACTTGATCCTGAGCCATCTATCCCTCCCCCATAAAAAAACCGTATTTCCCTAAAGAATACAATACCTTCTTTGCTGTATTTACTGGAAAAATATGGACTTGTTTTCCTTCTCTCCACTTGTGTTCGTGGGACAGACTCTTCTGTAAAGAAATAAAACCTCAGCATTAGGAAGAAGAACCAAGTATTTTGCTGTTGTGTTTCATATACCACGTTATGCTGTGTTGGAAACAGAAGAAATTTTTGTCATACACAGAACATACACATGCCCTAGACCTCCTGCGGGTCTCACACTGTAGAGCTCAAGAGCTTGGAACAGAAAGTTCCAGGTGTGACTAAATCTGCATTAAGTTAAACGCTTTTGGATAAAGAAATGAGACAGATTTGGATGTTAGAGCAGGTCAATCCAAAACAGAACACCTGGCTCAAACAGTCAGGACATCTCCTGGCAGAAGGTGAGGGCTGGAGTCACATTCTGCTCACACACATATGTACCTGGTGCCCCTCTGACAGCTGTGCAGCTCATCCTGTCCCACGGCTCAGCATCCGCCTCGGTGTTGGATTTAACATCCTGCTTACCCACAGGCCCCCGATCCGGCTCTTTCCCTGTCTCCAGTCCGTGGCATTTCTCCTCAGCTGGGTCACTGAAGCTTGTCCCCATAGGCCCCTCCTCTGACAGGTGCCCCAAGTCCCTCTGCGAGCCAGCAGCCACTGACCTCAGCCGTGTGCCTGCCTGTGCCCTGGACACTGCTGACAAAGCCTTGCCTGCACCCACAGGCTCAGCACTCAGATCACCCACACCCTGGCTGTCAGCCCCACTCCCATCTGTCTGCCTACAGAACCTCTTGTTCTGAACGCACTTGATCTGCCGTGTGCTACAGACTCTTCTCTGCCTCTTGCTCTGGGGGTCACCTTGGTTCCTCCTTTCTGAGGTCTTCTCAGGTTTTCTACTCTGGACACTTTTCCCACCTGCCCCCTTCCTTTTAGTTTTCAAACCCTCCTCTGGGTCTGTGCCATCCATGACCAAATCTGTGCTTTCCAAAGTGGATGTAACATCTTCCAGGTGTCCGTTCCCAGCGTGGATGTTCTGAATTCCAACCTTGGACCCATTCTGTGCACGGAGCTCCTGCACTTGGCTATGACAATCGTCCTTCTCCAGGTCAGTCCTCGCAGCTCTCGTCCTGCATCCCCTCACCCCCAAGCGTGTGCTTCCCCGAGGAGCTGCGAAATCAAAATCTGCTGCTTTCAGTATTGTCTCCCCAGTTTTCTGAAAATACTCCACAAGTGCTCGTTTCGACCTCAGCTTCTTCCCTTCAGGGCTGTGGTAGGAAAGGAAAGAGGGCATGGTCTAAGACAAGAGGGCATGGTCTCAAGCTCTGCCAGGGGAGGCTTAGGTTAGATATTAGGAAAAAACTCTTCACAGAGAGAGTAATCAGGCATTGGAATGGGCTGCCCAGGGAGGTGGTGGATTCTCCGTCCCTGGAGATATTTAAGAAGAGACTGGATGTGGCACTTAGTGCCATGGTCTAGTAACTGTGGTGGTCGTGGATCAAGGGTTGGACTTGATGATCTCAGAGGTCCTTTCCAACCCATCTTATTCTATGATTCTATGAAAGTAAATTAGTGACTTGTTTTTCTCTTGCTTTTTCCCGAGAAATTTATGGTACATTTAAAACAAAACAAGGACAGAAACAGTTGTTGGGGCACACAGAGCTCACCTGATGGCCCCCGACCTCACCTGACAAAGTACACGTCAATCCTCCCGGCCGTCCTGCCCGCCCGCCTGCGGCTGCTCACCCGCCGCCACCCGCGGGGAGCGGCGCTGGGCCCCGCCGGGCCGCGGGGCCTGCAAGGGAAGGAGAGCCCGGGTGAGCTCCTGCTCCGGGGGAGCCCGGGGTCGGCGGGGCAGGCCTGGGCCCGAACCCAGAGCCCCACGGGGTCCCGGGAGCCCCGGCCCGGCCCGTCCCACCGTTACCCGCCCGCCGCTCCCGCCGCTCCCGCCGCTCCCGTCGCCACCATTTCCCGCGCCCCGGTCACGTGACGCGCCGCCGCCTGTCCGGCGCGAGCGCCCCCCGGCGAGCGGACAGCGCCCCCCGGCGGGCGGACAGCGCCCCTGTGGCGCCGGCCGC
>JAYRBT010000023.1:367371-438614 GCA_036023395.1 Myiotriccus ornatus | reverse complement strand
CAGGCGCGTTGCCCATGGCGCCCGGCGCCGAGCGGGCCCGGGCCGAGGGGCCGTGAGGGCGCTGCGGGCCCGGGCCGGGACGGCGCTGCGGGCCCGGGCCGAGGGGCCGTGAGGGCGCTGCGGGCCCGGGCCGGGACGGCGCTGCGGGCCCGGCCATGCGGGCCGCGCTCACCTGGCGCGACAGGGCCGAGCAGTGGTGAGCGGCCCGGGCACAGCCGGCGTGCGGGGCGGCAGCGCGGGGGCGGTCCCCGAGGTTCACTCGGGAGTCGGGCGCACCCTCGCAGTGCCTTTACCAGTCTCGCCTGTGTGGCACCTCGGACGCTCAGGGAGTGTTTTCTGCCTCCTAACACGGGGGTTTTGCTTGGTTTGTTTCCCTCAGTATTTACGACCTCGCGTTCAAGCCGGATGGGACCCAGCTTATAGTTGCTGCTGGAAACAGGCTGCTGGTAGGGAAAGCTTCCTATCCTCTGTCCTCTACAGCTGTATGAACGTGATTTCTTCCACATTAACTTATGAATATAACCTATCCAAAATCCCCTTATCTCTGCCAGCCCAGCCTCACAGCCACATACATATTAATGCAGGCCAAGTCTAAAGTGATTTGAAGCTTTTTAATATTTCTTACCAAGTTTTAGGCTCTATTTCCAAAAGTAATGAGATTTAAGTTATTTGCATCGTCTCGTGCCTCGCCCGAGGTTTGAAATCCATGAACCTGCTCGCAGGCCTGGCACAGAGCACGGAGTGCAGAGGCTGTGCTGGTACAAGTTTCATTAAAATCTCTGTGAGAAGGGGAGAGACTCAAATCCATGTCCCGGTGTTGTGGGAACCTTCAGCTCGAGCTGTTTGAGGGTCCCTGGAGCTGCTGCAAGAGTAGCTCCAGTCCAGCTGCTCACAGGTCCTGCAAAGCTTTCAGATGGGCCAGGCGTAGGAGCTGCAGGGAGGGATGGATTGTAGAGTTCAGCACTGCAGGACAGCAGGAGTTATTTTCAGTGCTCACAGAATGGTGAATTTAGTGATGCTCCCTTACAGTAATGTATTACCTTTAAACATCTAATGTGGAGAAAGATGTTTAACAATAAGATGTAAAAGATGAAAATAAAAGATAAAAAACCGGTAAGACTTAAAACAAGATGCCAGATGAGCTGGTGGGAAATCTCTTTTGTGTGTGTAATTTTCTAGTACTGATTTTTCTTTCCTCCCAAGAAGTATCATGTTATAGAAAGCTGCTTCTATGCTTGAAAACATTTTATATTGCATGAACTGTGTGCTATGCAAAAAGCAGGCATAAAAGGAAGGGCATAGTTTGTTGTCCCTCAGTAATTTTAAATCACAGTCCTCACCCTAGAAGTGTTCGAGGCCAAGTTGGACAAGGCTTGGAGTAACGTGGTCTCACGGAAGGTGTCCCTGCCCATGGCAGGGAGGTGGAACTGGATGAGCTTTAAGGTCCCTTCCCCTCCAAACCAGTTTGTGGTTCTGTGATTCACTGGAAGATTGTTCATATAAGTTCTTCTGTTTGTATATTTTGTTTGGTTTTTTCCTCCCCATTTAAACAGGTATATGATACTTCTGATGGAACCCTAATTCAGCCTTTGAAGGGACATAAGGACACTGTGTACTGTGTGGCTTATGCCAAAGATGGTAAATATCACTTTGGGGCATTGTTAGTCTGGTTTGTGAAGTGCATCTCTCCCATTTGTTATTGCCCACTGAAAACGGAGAAATGAGCATTGTTTTGGTCACAGCATGTGAGTGCTGGGATTTGTTCTTTAGCAAGTGCTGGGGTTTGTTCCTCAGTGGAGGGTTCAATCTGCTGTACAACATGCTGCCTGCAAGGTCATCTGGGAATCCAAGAACTGGGATCCCACTGCTCCTTCAGTTTAAGTTTAGTACTGCTTAAGTGCATATTCGTGGGTAATGTGAGGAGAGGGTTCGCCCCAGAGATCCCTCTTTCTACTACTCACCTTTTTTCCCCGTAGTTCTTCTATCCTGGATCTTTCTGATCTCCTGATCCTTCATACGTTACCTACTCACTGCAGACCTCCCTCTGCTTCCAGTTCTGTCACGGTCTCTGACTCTCATTCTGTGGGACTCACTCTGTGGGCTCAGGGGGCTTGCTGCAGCTGCTGCTGTTTGAGTGATGGGTGTTCCTGTGACAATGTACCCATTTTCCTTGTCACTGTTGCCACAAATCTCCAGCTTGGGGCTGGCAGCACTGGAAGGCCGGGTTGCTCACAGCGCTGTGGGAACCACACAGTAGAGCCATTGGAGTTCCATGTGGCTGGGGAAGCACTGGCACATCCAGGCACTCAGTATCAGCCCCTTTATTACTTGAGCCTTGTCAAGTTCAAGAACTTCTCTCTCTCTCTTTGATTGAGTATTGGGTGTGAAAGTGATTTTTGTATGTGTGGGATTAAAAATCTCCAATTCCTAGGCAAGCGTTTCGCATCTGGCTCTGCTGATAAAAGTGTGATAATTTGGACTTCAAAGTTAGAAGGAATTCTGAAGTACACGTAAGTGATACCATTCAGTTCTGTGCCTCAAAAGCCAATTTTGATTATGCACTGGTGCTCTCAAAGAGCACAAGCTGTTAGATTTGGGAGAAAGTTCATGAAGGTCAGAGAAAATGCCGACGGTGATAGGGGAGGGAGGAGGAAAAGAACAGTTGAAATATCTGAATGAGGCAGGAAAACAATTAAGGGGATAAAAGGGGGGGGTAGTCGAAATAAATCTCTGAGTTTAGAGGGCTGGTAGAGAACTGGGGAAACTCAGAATAGGTCAGAATAAAATGAAACACAGTGTGACTGTTCTTATATAATAAACCATAATTCTGGTTCAAAGATCAAATTAAAGATGGATTTGGTCCTTTTGGTATGTTTCAGGCTTCTGGCTCTGTGTTTATATCAGCCTTCTGAAGTGATAACTCACGTTCTGTTTCGGGCTGCACATTTATCATGAGTTGGTTGCACGAGCTGGTCACTGCACGGAGCCTGCATGAACACACTTGGTTTAGAATTTGGATACAACATTTAGTCATATTTCACAAACCACTGTTGCTCTACAGTTTTAGCTGATCTTGATGAAATACACTGTATCCTGCCACTTGGAGACAATTTTTGTAGGGTTTATTGCAGATTTACTTTACAGTAATAGCAGATTAACTTGTACTATAAACCAATCCAGTTATTTTGGCATCTGGTAAAACTTTCAGCTCTCTTGCTGAAAGTCAGAAAAGGGGCATTTAAGAATGATTTATTGAAATCTGATTGCAACTTCATTCTAGGCATAATGACTCTATCCAGTGCGTTTCATACAATCCTCTCACTCATCAGCTGGCATCCTGCTCATCTGGGGATTTCGGTATGACTTTTCCCTTGAACTTTTCTATTGAGCCAGTGAATACCATTACAGTAGGCTAGCTAAGCTAGCCACAGATAGGTACAACTGTATCTCTAGAAGAGATGTGACACAAAGCTATCTAAAGGCTCAGTGACATTGGATACTAATTTAAATCACTTAATCTCAGTGGGAAAGGACAGTGTAGTGAGGGGCCACAGGATAAAACATGCTGCTCTGTTATTACTGGAATTTTTTGCAAAGACACCCATTGTTATTTAGATGGATTTTTTTCCCATTTACTAATAAATAATATATATTTGAATGTCCCTCTAGCAGCAGACAAGACTTTGATGCCTTTGGAATCCCAGCTGGGTTCTCTGACAGTATTAGTTTCCAGTCTAAACTCTGGCTCATGCTTATTTTTCATTGGCTTCTTGTTTGTTTTCATCAAGGCTTGTGGTCTCCTGAACAGAAGTCAGTCTCTAAACATAAAACGAGCTGCAGGATCACCTGCTGTAGGTAAGTTTTAAGGATTACCTTAAGTCATTTAAGTTAGTTTCAATACAAACCATTCCAAATAAGATGCAAGCTTAAAAAACACACGTTTTTTCCCCCCTTCTTTTTCAATAGCAAATTTTTTGGGTTGTATTTTGTTCTGTTTATAACCAGATTCTTCTGAAAGCATCAGAGAGGTGTTCTGGTCTCGAGCAAATGTCTTAGGTTCTCTGTCCCTCTGTTTTTCCATCTTGTGCAATAGCAATAGAATTAAATTAGAGGAAAAATAATTGCAATTTTTGTTTGTAGAGCTGTTCATCCTCTGTGCTGTTGGTGTTTTCAATTGAAGGAGGTATTACTGTTGTGGGCAAACTGAAGCAAGGGGTCATTAATTGAAGTTATCCATCTGACTGCAGTGGAGACCAGATTAGACCCCAGGCCCCCTCTGTCCCACACCAGGCAGTTCTATCTGATCATGTTCTAAATGTGGTTTTTAAAGCATTCTGGTGGGCTGCCAACACTGCCATCCCCAAAATGGATCTGTGACTTAGCATGTTACAAGTGTTGCAAGCAGATGATAGCTTTAATTTATTTTTTTATTTCTGTGTGCATGATAATATGTTCTCTATGTAGTGCATGCTGTTGCCATAGATGTGGATTTAGATGCATAAACAAACTGTAGATTTACTGGCTACCTCTCAGAACTCCCTCTTAGAAACATATTTGAATCTACCATCCCTGTGTGAGCATGCTGTACCATCCTACCTTCCTGCTGCTTGTTTGTAGTAGTTTACTCTTCAATATGTGTGTGTTTTCTCAGCTGGACAAATGATGGCCAGTACCTTGCTTTGGGGATGTTCAATGGCATTGTCAGCATAAGGAACAAAAATGGTGATGAGAAAGTAAAAATAGAACGTCCAGGGGGTTCTTCCTCTCCAGTATGGTCAATTTGTTGGAATCCTTCCAGGTAAATAATTTCATCTTTCCTTTTTTTTTTTTTTGTATGCTGAGTAGATAATACTTGGCTCACTGATCGCAGAAAGGCTTGACTTTTATCCTTGATGAAACATGCCGTGTACATTACCTTTTTTAAGGGTTTGGCTTTGTTGCCAGTCTTTAATTGAGTGGAGAAGCTGGGAACAAGTTCCACTTAGATTGTAGACTTGGGATTGTTTAGGTTGGAAAGCCCTCTGAGATCATCAAGTCCAGCTGTTCCCTCAGCACTGCCAAGGCCACCAGTGACCCGTGTTCCTAGGTGCCACATCCACATGGCTTTTAAATCCCTTCAGGGATGGTGACTCCATCACTGCCCTGGGCAGCTGTGCCAATTCCTGACCATCCTTTCAGGGAAGAACTTTTCTCGATATTCAACCTGACCCTCCCCTGGCACAGCTTGAGGCTGTTTCCACTCATCCTGTCCCTGTTCCCTGGGAGCAGAGCCCGACCCTCCCAGGCTCCCCCCTCCTGTCAGGGAGTTGCAGGGAGCGAGAAGGTCCCCCCTGAGCCTCCTTTTCTCCAGGCTGAGCCCCCCCCAGCTCCCTCAGCTGCTCTTGGTGCTCCAGACCCTTTCCCAGCTTTGTTCCCTTCCCTCGACATGCTCCAGTCCCTCAATGTCCTTCTTGCAATGAGGGGCCCAAAGCTGACCTCAGGACTTGAGATGCACCATCACCAGATCTGCAGAAACATTTTTTACTGATTTTGATTGGTGGGTTTTTGGGGGACGTGGGGGTGGGTTCTGTTTGAACTGGGGGGAGATAGGGGAACTATTTTTCACTTCAATTCAGAGAGAATATTCTCCCAAATATGTGAACAAACAATTGCTATTGCAGTAGGTGGCAGAATTTTTGGAGTAGAGTAGATGAAGAAGAGGAGGAGTCAGTTCGCAGCTATTTAGAGGAGATCCCAGTGCTGGAATCCAGGCCTGGCAGTAGGCAGGATAGTCAGCCAGAGAAGAAAGACCACGAGGAACAGGAGGCCCCTTTCAACTTGTGAGTGAAACTTCAAAGGAATATATGTACCTTTGTTACCTAGAACAGCACTTTATAGGAAGAACCAAGGGCAGAGTATTGTGCAGGGTATTCAAAAGTTAGGAGGTTCTAGATCAATAGTTACCTGCATAGGCCTAGTTTGTTCTTCTGGTCTGTGTTCATCATGAGATAGGTGTGTGCTACTCCCCAGGTGCAAGTGTCATGCACCGACCAAGGGAGGGGGCTTGCTAACACTTGGTTTTGTCATTAGGTTTTTTTGTCTGACTTTTTTGTGTTCAGATCCTGGCTAGAGGCATTATCTGCAGTAGAACATTCAGGTTACCATCTCCCTTTCTAGGCAAGGAATTGTGGAGAAGGTGACTCTCCTGCTTTGCTTCAAGCTGAACAAATCATGTCAGAGTACCAGAGTTAAATTTGGACCTGAAGCCTTTCCTCAGCCTGCTGCTGGTCTCACATGAACACATTACACTGATAATTCAGTTCCCCCTTGCTCAGCTATGTAGGCTTGGACGTGACGGTGGCCTTTTACTCCTGTAGCTAAATCAGAACATGGGCCCAAGGGCTTCATGTGTCAAGGGACTCCACTGCTCCCACAGCTCCTGGTGAAGTGATGCCTCAAACTTTGAGTTACTCCTCTAGAGGAGACTGGTTTTTCTTTTATGTCCCCAAGTTGTCTTTCACAGTTTTCAGTTACAAGGGGTATCTGGTGTCCTTTCAGTTTGTGAGTTTTAACAAGTAGCATGCAGTAAATTCTGCTGTCCTACTACTTGGTTCTGTCTCTCTAGGAAATTTGTTAATAAATTGCTGTAGAATTACTACTTTGTTTCTTTTTTTTTTTTGGTAGAGATGAACGCAATGACATTTTAGCTGTGGCAGACTGGGGTCAGAAACTTTCCTTTTACCACCTGAGTGGCAAGCAGGTATGTCTTAAGTGATTTTGTTCAAGAGTAGCAGGGTATTTCTGATTCTGTTTTGTGTCTTACATTCAAAGTGTTTGTATACTGTTGCCTTATTAGTTACATTAGATGTCTTCTGTTTTCCTAACCTTTTATGAGTCTTCCTTTTTTCTAACCATCTCTCCTTCGGCCCTTGTTTCTCCCTTGGCAGCTCAGCTGCTGTCTTACAGTTCTTTTATTAAAGCCCTTACAACTTTGCTGACTTTAGTGACGTGGTTCACTGGTCTGTAGAGAACATCTTTGTATTATTTTCAGTGGTTAAAGGGCTTTTGTGAGTTGTTGCATTCTGAGCAGACTGGTTTGTGATTGGAGGGACTCTCGGACATATTTTAGAACTGCTTTTGGGATTCTTAAGGTAGCCAGTGGTTCTGGGTATTGAAAAGCTGTGCATAGATGAGACAAATGGTATCTTGTTGCCTTCAGAAAATATGAAATGATCCTTTTGTTAACGTTTTTGATGTTTTTTATTTTATTTTGCCTTGTAGATTGGGAAGGATAGAGAGCTCAATTTTGATCCGTGCTGTGTCAGCTACTTTACTAAAGGAGAGTATCTCTTGCTGGGAGGTTCAGATAGGCAGGTTTCTCTCTTCACAAAGGACGGCGTGCGCCTGGGCACCCTGGGAGAGCAGAACAGCTGGGTGTGGACCTGCAAAGTTAAACCAGACTCCAACTATGTGGTGAGTAGGGACACTTCTCTGACATTTTCACAGGGACTTTGTCACCTGAGGTAAGACCATACATTTCAAACTCAGTTGCTTAGTTTAGACATTCTTACTGAGGCAGCAGAACCTGAGCCGTGTCTAGGGAGGTTCTAGAACTGCCACTGGAATTACAAATATCCTGCAGAAGTGAAACCTGGGCTCTAATAAGGATGTAAAGAGTATAACAGCTGCTTTCACTGCATTTTGATTAAAAAAGAGAAGGGAAAAAGAATTAAAAATGTCAACTAATAACTTCTGGACTGACCAAATCTAATTCCATGACAGAAGGAAATGCCTAGAGGGCAACTGTCAGTTTGAAATGCTGCACTCTGAGTCCTGTACAAGTTAGAAGAGAGTCAAAGTGAATTTAAAAATAAACAAACACCTCCCACCCCTCAAAAAAATCTAACCAAAAATCAACCAAATAAACCTAAGCCTCCCACCCAGTATGGTGGTCTGTGTGGTGTTTGATGAGATCAGTCCTCATTCTGCCTTGCACTTTTACCATGGTTAAGCACAAGTTGGCTGTAATTGGTATCCATCTATACTTTATGCAGGAAAAGGGACATAGTGCTCATATAAATACCACAAACTTTGCCAATTCTCATCTACGTGTACCAGTTAACTAAAATTATCCTCTTCCTGTGTTCAGGCAGTAGGATGCCAAGATGGAACAATCTCCTTCTACCAGCTGATTTTCAGCACTGTCCATGGCCTCTATAAGGATCGCTACGCCTACAGGGACAGCATGACTGACGTTATTGTCCAGCACCTCATCACGGAACAAAAAGGTAATTCCAGCCAGGCCAAAACTTTGCTCAGTTTGTTTTGGGGTTTAATTAATATCCATCAGAACACTTGGGATATACTCTGCACGTACCTGACAGACTTTTGTTACTTTGGCAGTCAGACTGAGGAACACAGTTTGCAGGAGGTGAGTGTGAACTTGGACTGTGGAGGCTCAGTGCTGACAAACTTAATGAAAGATGTGGGGATTGGAGGAGGCATTGGGAGGGACAGAGGCTCTGAAGATAAGGTTTTAATCTCTGAAAATGGGATAAAAATACTATACATCATATTTAACTTTTTTTTTTTTCCTTACTTGTAGCCTGAAGGGTTTCTGCTGATTTTGTTTCTTCATATCTGCTGGCTTTTTATGGCAATGAGTCAAAGTACTGCTTCAGAATGTGTTGTTGACAAATCATAGAGGGTGATAAACTATGACGGGAATAGTAGATTACATAGATGCAGAGCAACAAGCATATCTGAGCAAGAACGTGCTTTGAATGTTAAAGGTGCTTTAGAGAGATTCAATTTTAATGTATTAGTCAGTTTTCTGATTCCTGTATCTGTTATTTTCGTGTCAGCTTATACTGTACTGCTTTGGTGTTTTTTCCTTCTAGTTAGAATAAAAGGCAGAGAGCTTGTGAAGAAAATTGCAATCTATAAAAACAGATTAGCCATCCAGATGCCAGAGAAAATCCTGATTTATGAGCTGTACTCGGATGACTCTGCAGATATGCACTATCGGGTGAAGAAAAAGATTGTAAAGAAATTTGAATGTAACTTGCTGGTGGTGTGTTCAGATCACATTATATTATGCCAGGTATGTGCCTTAAAAGCTAGAGTAGTCCTGGGGTGTGTTCAGAGTTGAAGACAGCTGTCCCAGTGGCTGGCAGGCCATGACCGTCCCATGGGATCTGTTACAGCTTTTCCAAGGCAGTGCTGTTGTGCTGTGCAGCACTGACATGCTGCTGGGCAGTTGCTGTGGCACAGCTCAGGTGGCTCTGGTTCAGTAAAACTGTCTGTGCAGTGAATTTGATAAATTAGCACAGAATCCAAGAGAACTTTTTAGTGGAAGAGAACTACTAGAGAAAGATTGGGGCTGTTTGGTTTTGTTTGTTTGTTCATAGCATTGGAAAACCTTAAAGAATTCATCCCATTAAATTGACTATTTGACTGTATGATTTTTATATGTAAAAGTAGGCACATCTGCTGGTATCGGTATATAAACGTAGGACATCAGACACAGATTTCATCATCACCTCCAGGCTGTATTTTATATCTTACTGTGTCCTTAGGAGAAGAGATTGCAGTGCCTCTCATTTAGTGGTGTTAAAGAACGAGAATGGTTGATGGAATCTCTTATTCGTTACATTAAAGTAATTGGAGGACCCCCAGGAAGAGAAGGCCTCTTAGTTGGCCTAAAGAATGGTCAGGTAACACATCATGTCTGGTATGTGTCTTTTCAATGCAAATAAAATCTGTTCTGTGCTCCCAGGGGGAGATGTTAAGAGCAGCAGGCTCTTTTAGAACCTAGAATTTTGACAGTCTCATCTTGGGATTAAAAATTAATTACTTCTGTCTTTCATATTCTGTGACAGTAAAATTAGTACAAATATGTTTGATTTTGTCTAAAGTCTATGAGTTGTTAGGATCAACTGACAAAAATTGCGTTCCTGTTGAACTGAGAGCACGTTTGCCTTTGGTGGGTGTTGGGGGTGTGTACGCCTCTCCTGATGACCCGCTTGTAAGGGTGTGGGTGTTCTCAGGGTGAGAGTGCTGTGTGTTTCACACGCCAGGTGGCAGCCAGAAACATCAGACTGGAGCTCTGAGGTATTGATAGTGAGGAAGTTGAGATCCTGTGTGTCTTCTGTATCTGTTATATATTCCTGTATTAATGTAACTGTTTAATTAGTGAAGAATTAAGAATCCAGGATCTGATTTATTCGTATAGGCTTGCAACCTAGAGCTTGTTGTGGCAGCCAGTCTGCTCAAGACACCTTAAACTGGAAGCATTTACTTAGCTCACAGTTTGTCTCTAAAAAAATTTGCAATTGCACACTTTAAACAGCACCGAAATTTGTTCCTGTTATGCTGTTTCTAGTTATAGGCACAAAAATGGGTGGAGTGACTTTGTTTCACACCTGTCTAGATCCTGAAGATCTTTGTGGATAACCCCTTCCCGATCGTGCTGCTGAAGCAATCCACGGCCGTGCGCTGCCTGGACATGAGCGCGTCGCGCAAAAAGCTGGCCGTGGTGGATGAGAACGACACCTGCCTCGTGTATGATATTCATACCAAAGAGTTGTTGTTTCAGGTAAAAGTTAAAAGTTGTTGGGTTTTTTTAAAGGTGGGGCAGGAGGGCAGGAAGTAATTCAAGGCACAGAACATCCCCAAAGTGTTGCTGTGCAGAAATTCATGTAACTGTCATTTAAACTATTAATCCCATGTTGTAGGATTTAATCATGATCTGTTTATCAAAACCACCCTTTCAGAGGTGCTAGAGAAGGAGTGAGAAGGAGATGTATGTGAGCAACCACTGAATAAAAAGCACTGAGACATGTGACCTTTTCAGTTTAATTTAGAGCTCTCTCTTCTTTCCCTCTTAAGCATTACAGTAAATGAGCATTTTGGTTTTATCATTCGTATGAATAGAATTAGAGTCTAAACATCTTTGTTTGTCATGTATTCCTAGGTTATAAAAGGAATCATGATAATGCTCCTTTCACTGGCAGTTTAGCAGTCACTCATTAATGTTGCTTAAACATTGTCAGAGCACAGTGGATAGCAGGTATGGAGCGCTGCAAAGATAGGGTCTGTAACTTCCTTTGTGTAATGGGCAGAGAAATGGTCAATTAAGTCTGCTAACTAGCAGTGTATTATTGTGGAATTTGGTTTATGTTCTACAGTTTGATAGTAGAGATCATTAGTAAATCCACATTAAAGGAGAGACAATTACAGCTGTGTATTAAAATATAAAATACATCCCTGTGAATCTGTTTAGGAATATACTAGGCTGTAGGATATTAAAAATGGAAATAATCGGTGTGTGTACGCACCAGGCTGTCTTAGGTCAAACATTCTAGCTGAAGGCATGTTTCTTAGGAAAGATGTGATTGCATCTGTTGTAATCCTGAGTTGTTTTGCTCACTAGGAACCCAATGCTAACAGCGTGGCCTGGAATACCCAGTGTGAAGATATGCTTTGCTTTTCTGGAGGAGGATACCTCAATATCAAAGCTAGTAACTTCCCTGTCCACCAGCAAAAACTGCAAGGCTTTGTTGTGGGTTACAATGGCTCCAAGATCTTCTGCCTTCATGCTTTCTCTATGTCAGCTGTTGAAGTTCCACAGGTAATCCTTTAATCTCATTAAGTGTTGCTTTATATCTCATAAACATGAATGTTTAGCAAGTGAAGAAGCTTTTCTGAGATTTACTTGTATTCCATTACTAAAATGATTGCAGTTCACACTTTCTTCATTGTTATTTAAGTTATATTGTGTGATCTATTTTATTTTTGTTTCTTCATCATTAATAAGGATAACTTCCTTTTGCTGTTGGTGATTGTTGTTTCTGATTCTCCCTTTCTACCTGCAAATGCACATAATCTCATTTAGCGCAGGCCTTATCTCCTCGAGTATTTTTACTGTATTCTTTCTATGTAACTTTTCTCCAGTTGTAATTTCATTTTTCTTATAAGTACATCAAATACTGTCTTACTGTTGCTTCATCGAGATGTGTTTAGGCAGTATTGAAACTGTGTATTTTAGTCTGAATGTATGGTACATGAGTAGTCTGTATTCTAAATTTATGGATTGCCTTCCATAAAATGCTGTTTTCTGTGTCATAAGAAGCAATGGAAGGGTCTAAAACAGTCCAAAAGACTCGATACACCCAAGTATGGGCAGGATTTGCTGCTGAGGGTCAGCGCAGGAGGCAGAATGCCCTGTCTTGTATTGACTGGTGAACACGTGTGTTACAGGCTCCTCTGTCTCCTGAGGCCCTATGCAGGTCCTTAACGAGGCTCTGGGTTGTCCAGGGTGGTGGGCAGCCACAGGATCACCAGGCCTGGAACACTCCTGTGTGCCTTTGGCATGCTGTAGAATACCAAGGTGCCACCGAATATTGTGCAGGGTCACAGAGGCAGCTTTTCCAAAGCTATGCTTTTGGAGGGAGGGAGTACCAAAGAGTGTACAATTTTCAGATATATTGATAAAAATAATGTAAAAAACAGTAACATTTTGCTGTGGTTGCAAACACAGGTTAAGGTAGTGGTGCTGCAGTGCTCACTGTTCTCTCAGAGGGCTCGAATTGTGTCAGGAGACCCACATCTGTGTGTGTGTGTGTGTGACTATGCAGCAGTTGGCAGTTCCCCTTTTAAATTCCCTTTAGGGCAGGTCCTTGAGGGCCTGATTGTCTTTTGGACTTATTAGTCACAGTCTTGGTAGAACAGCTTTGTCATCAGGGTTGGTGCAGAAGGATTACTTCCCCATGGAGCCTCTTCCGGTGTGTCTGGATGTTTCCAGGGACACATCACACCAGGCAGTGGTGCCACTTTTACATGCTTTTGGCCTTTGAGAGTACACTGCTTCTCCTTTGCTCTGCTTCCATAGCTTCCATAGGATTGAAAAAGCACAGTGTACATCATATTTAGCACGTCTAATGCCCTGAAGAATTCACATTCTTAGTTACTTTCTAATATGCAAGGAACTGAAGATTTCAACATGGATGACTTTGTAATGTAATTAACAAATTAGATTGTCTAAAGATATAATAATAATAAATAATAAAGATATGATAATAATCACCCCAGAATGCTGTTCTGTATACAAAACCCAGATGTTTATTCTCTGGGCAGCTTGTAATGGTTGTGTTTAGAATATATGTTTTCCTTCCCAATGTATGTCGAGAATTTCACTAATATATCTCAGTCTTATGCTTTCTAATACATGTTTTTTCCTTGGCAATCCTCAGTCTGCACCCATGTATCAATATCTGGAACGAAAAATGTTTAAAGAAGCCTATCAAATTGCATGTTTAGGAGTGACTGATGCTGACTGGAGAGAGCTGGCCATGGAAGCCTTGGAAGGGCTGGAGTTTGAAACTGCTAAAAAGGTAAAGCAGTTATTTACTCATTTAGTAGAAAGCTTGGGTTTTACATTTAGATATTTATATCTCTCTGTGTGTGTATAGTGTATGTTTTATGACTGGAATACAAGTGGTGTTCCTGGGTCACTGTCTTGCTTGTCTCTAGTGTGTTTGTTGTTCCACAAGCAAATGGGTTTGTTATATGCTAAGGATGTTGAGCTGAGGTTCTAAAGTGAAATCTAATGTATCTTTCTAGATAAATGCCATGTTCTAAATCAAAGTGTTCAATGCAAAGAAAATGGTTTCAACTGGAAAATGTGTTAATGAATTTAGGGAAGCAGAACTGGAAGCCGTTCAGTAGTGCCCACCGGGTGGCAGCAGAGGATGCTCAGCTGGCTTTACACCTCCCTGTAGCACCATCCCCGTGCTATAAACTTGCCCTTTTTATTCTCCCTAAATATTTAATATAACCTTAGTACATGTTCAGAGATTTCCCATTCTTTGTTATCTACCCATTAACATTCTGTGAAGGCAGTGGTGATGGGATGGCACCATTTCAGTCCTTTTCTGCCTGGCATGCCTTGCTTTGGGGAGTGGTCTATGAATGGGCATAGACTAAAGAATTAAGTTTTCTATGGCATAAAATACTTCCCTGTTTTCTCTCACCACCTTTCTCAAATAAGAGAGGGCGAACTGAGTTCAGTGTCATGAATATTGTATGAAAGGCAAAACATTCTAAAAATACACTGGGAATGGCTGTAACGATGGGCATCTTTTAATAAAGGATTTTTTTAAAAGGAAATTAAATACAATTTTTTTTTTTAAGTGTAGGCATCAGAATAATTCCAGTTTCATGGATGGCTTTATGCAAATACTCTTAAAAAGAAGTTTTGAGTGCCTCCTTGGAATTTTAAAGTAGTGCCCTCTTAGAATTAGAGCGGATTAATGCGAACAAAAGCAGCTTCTTGACATTAAAGGCTCTCACAGTTCCTAGTCCGATCCGATGTAAGCACAATATTCTGTGCCTCTTAAGCATTAGTTTAGTTGGAAGTCTTGAATGTGCAGCCCAAAGAGTTAAATTTCTGGTTTGTGATGCATGTCAGGAATAAGTGCTGAGCTGCTGCAATTCACACGTGACTTTGCCACTTGAGACTTTGAGTTGCACATTTATCTCCATTTGCAAAGATATTACACTGTCTTGCAGTACTTCTGTCATCTTCTTACTTCCTTTCCTCTCTCTGAGCTCCCTTCATGCTGGATTCTCAGAATGGTTTAAAAACCAGAAGTATGTGCAGCAGACATTGACAATACGATCAATTATGTGTCCTGCCTTGTAATACTTTCCTGAAATTTCCTTGTCTGTATCACACCTTGCATCAAAATGGAGAAGCTATAAAATAGACAGAATAAAAGGATGTAATATTTTAATTGCCACTTTGTATTTCTTGGGGGACTGACACGCACAGCTCCCAGTCGCTGCTGTTTTGGTTGTACCTTGTCATCTTTACTGTAACGACTCTGGACGCAGCTGTAGTCAGAGCCCTTCAGAACTGCACAAACCCAAACCCAGCAGAGTTTTGCCTGTCCTACTTGCCTAAAGACAGCTTGATTCATGCATAACAGTATTTGTAATTTTCTGCCTATTTTTCTGACTTTTCAAGCTAATGTCTTTTATTCTTTTTTCTTCTATTATTTTCAATAGGCATTTACCAGGGTACGAGACCTTCGATATTTAGAACTGATCAGCAGCATAGAGGTAAGAGAGTGTTCAAGGTAGTGTATTTTCTTACACTTACTACTGTGCCCAAATCAGTACTTTCTGGTTTGGAGGGACTTTTGTTTGGATAGTGCTGCTGACTGTTGGAGATGTGTTTGGAGTGAAAAATCCTGATTAGCAGAGGTGACTCAGGTTCTAGTCATAGGACTGAAACTCCATGGAATGGGGGTGTGGAACAAGAACTTCTGAAACTGTCTTAAGGAAAACAGAAAAAATGTTCAATATTCCATTAATAATCGGTAGAATACTACTGTGCTGATGGAGCTTAGTACAGAATCCTTCACAAACATGAGTTCATTAAGCCTTTCCCTACCCCCTGGAGGTAGGTAATTACTACTATCTCCTCTGTGCAGAGACAGAAACAGGCCCAGAGAAATGAAATGACAAACTCAGGGTCTCATGACAAATCTGTGACAACTGGAAATAGAATTTGGGATTCCATACTTCCATACTTGCTCTAATCCTTCCTCCCTATTCTTTTCACACTTCTTGATAGAATTTCACCGAACAATAACTGTCTGTCATGAGCACTTGAAAAGACATGGATCTCCCTTGTCCTGCAGAGTTGGCTTGATAGTGCTTAAGGATCTGCAGGAGATGGCATAAAGGGAATTCCTCTTTCTTCTGCTAATTAGGTTTACACCTTCTCTGAAAGGATACACTCCTTGTCTTCATGTCTGCAGAGCTGTCCTGCTGCTGTCAAAATGCCAGCTGCTTGCCGTGAACTTTTCTCTAACACAGGACAAAGTTCTGCATTAAGAGCCCCTTTTATTCAGTGGCTTTTTTTCCTTCTCAAGGGTAGGTAGGTAGGTGAGAGTGTTTTCTCACCAGTACTAACCTTTCTTTTCCACATATGCTTCTCCAGATCGGCATCTATTGAGGATTTTCTGGATTTGCCATGTCATATTCTGTTTAATGAGAAAGATTCCCCATGTAAATAGGCATAAACTTACTTTCAGACTTCTTGAAAATGCTCCTTTTGCAGTGAGTTCTACACCCCACTCACTCTCTCCTGTGGTGGATCCGATTCCTTTTAGGGCTTTTAGGGGTGTAGCTAAGCACACATGTTCCAGTAATGTGATGGCTTTCTCTCAGTAATGGCACTTTTTTTTCCTAATTGATGACAGCAGGAAACATAGCTGCCATCTCTATCTGGCAAGATTCTGTGGAGTCTTTAAAAAATGGTGTAACAAGTCCTCTGATTATTTGTTTAACCAGGTTTTTGAAGGGAACTGTCAACACCAGCCCAGTGCCTGCCCAGTCAGTAAGTGTGACGAGGAGGAGAGCTGGCTGATCCCCCTTTGGCTGCCTCCCTTTGGCAGCGGAGGGTTGAATTTGGATGCTCGTGGAATGCTTTTCCCCTTGCGTGCAGTTTTCTTTAAATTCAGTCATAGCCCGTGACATGGGCTAACAGCAGTAATAATTTTATCCCAAGCAGGGTAGTGATGTGTGTCCGACATACAGGATATAGCACACACATTAAAACACACACACTCGCACACGTGTGCGTGTCTGTGTCACAAGTCCCTTGCAGTCAGGGTACTGCTGTGCTTTGATTCGTGTGAAGGGTTCTCAGTGGCACTGCCCACACAAGAAGGGTTCTTCATGGCATTCTGCCCCCGTGGTCCCTTCCCAGGCAGTCGGAGCAAGCAGTTCTGATTAGCACGAGAGCATGTGCAGGTGCTCTGGAAGCGACTGCTGCCGACCTGAATCCATGAGGTGTTGTGTGTGGGGACAGTGGAGGTGACACTGGTTTGTATTCAGAGACCAGTTAACATACCTTCTGAATCTGCTTATTGCTGGCAATTATCTCCCTGTTTGTCATCCCACCCGCACATATTGTTAATTTAGCCAAATTATATGCTAGTGAGTTTGTACAGGAAAAAATGAGGAGCCCATCAGATGCCTTTTTTAAAATAGCTTGACATAATGATAGCATGTGTTCGTTTTCCTGTGTGAAATCAAGAGAAGTGATTTTTCATCACTTTAGTTTGTATAGTGACATTTAATTTTGCTCTTCCTAATTTTAATTAAAAGGATTTAATCCTTTAATTACAAATTCACCAGAAATGTAGGAGAGGCATAATTATGATGTCCTGTTACAGGTTTTTAATTATTAACAGTTAAAATCTAAGCTTGAAAGTCTAATTCCTCAATGGCTATTTCTCACTTAGGTGCAGGTCATCTAGAATATTTTCTACATCACTCTTCAAATTTTCTGGTTTTCCAGGAGCGGAAGAAACATGGAGAGAGCAACAATGACCTGTTCCTGGCAGATGTTTATGCCTACCAGGGAAAATTCCACGAGGCAGCAAAGCTGTACAAAAGGAGTGGCCATGAAAATCTGGCTCTTGAGATGTACACTGACTTACGCATGTTTGACCATGCGAAGGTAGGACGTGGCGCCTGGACATTTACATGCAGAAATATTGATGTACCTGTAACTGTTTTCAAAGTATGATCCTACGAAAAGATTGAATGAAACATGGGCTTTGAATTTCAACCTTGTTTTCTCAGTTAAGTACTTCGAGTTTGTTTGGCTTGTGAGGGGAGAAATTACTCTAGCCTGGATGTAATGGTGGCATTTTCCTTCGAAATCTGCTACCAATGCAGCAAATTGTGTTTTGTAGAGTTTCAAATGTGACCATGGAAATTCAGGGCTTTTCAGTGGATTTTTGTGTTGGACACCACCAATGGTGACTCTTTCAGTGTGGTTACATAGTATTATCCATAGTAATTTTCCATTTTAAAAAACTAAGAAATTTTGGTTTTATTACTCTTTCTTTCCATTATCTTGCTCAAGAGTCCCTTTTTATTTGTTTGTCCTCCAAAGATGATAAGGGAGGTGCACTCCCATGCAAAGTGGAGGGGAGTGCACCATGTCTTTAATTCACTTCCGTATTATAATAAAAACATTTTTCTGTCAGAGCCAGTTCTATATTAATGCTCTTTATAAAGTGTATAACATAGTAACCTGGAATATTTTTGTTTACTACATAATTTTATTTCAGAGATTTGATGTCTTGGCTTTTTTTTTTTTCAACTCCGTTTCCATGTAGAAATAAATCGAATATGGTTCTAAAAAGTGATGTTTTTATGAGGTGATAAGTAGCATTACTTGGCTTTTAAGTCTTCTGTGGTGTCTTACCAAAATCCCTGAGAATGTATGCACTGTTTAGTCTCATTCATCACTCATCAGAGCCTTATTCTGCCCAGTCCAGGACAAAGAATTCACCATGACATGCATAGAAACTGTTTTAGCACAGATTCCCCAAGCCATGCTGCAGAGACATCTTTTTCTTCCGATAGCTCAACAGAAGCACTTGTGGGCTTTGCTGATGTAAGCCCGACTTCCGCTATTTTTGGCTGCTGAGTCTTTGTTAGCTTCAGTGTTTTGGCTCGTCTTGAACATAAATGTAATTCATAAAGAAAAATGTTCCCCTAAGTCTTCGTAAGACTCTTTTAATTCTTGGCTGTAGTCATGTCTATATTTAACCATCAGAGAGCAAGAGCTCTCATGGCTCCTGTCCTTCAGAGTGACTCCATGCAGAGAAAGTCAAGGTACTCCATAGCACGTGAAGGCAGCTTCTTGTGCAGGGAATGCACAGGAAATGGAAGAACTTGTGAAAACCTTGTTTGCCAGTTATTTATCCAAGGAAAGACACATGGGGGAGGGGGGTGTTTTTCTGGTGTTTTCTCTAATGTTGCCAGAATTATGCAAAGGGACCCACAGAACCTGGTTTCTTGTGCTTGGCTTTGATGAGGTCTGGCTAGAGGATCCAGACCAGAGGCTGAGGTTGGGAGTCCTTTGATATCTGGTCACAGGCTCATTATCACAGCACCAGATCATTAATTACTGACAACTCACAAAAAACTCTTTATACTGTGAGAAGCTGAGCTTCTGATTTTGAACCTATTTTGGTGACCTAAGCTGGAAAACAAGTCTTGCCCAGGAAGTTGTTTGATTTGTTTCTTTGCTCCAGTTTTCCATATTCAGAGACTATTCCCTGGAGCAGGGCTGTGCTGCAGGAGATACCCTTCAGCTCAGTCAGAGCTAGCACAGGTGGGGTGCAGTTCTGTACCTGGCCCCTGGCTGCACTGGGGAACTGCTGAATTGCAGTGGTGGAGCAGATGTGGTATGTGGGTGCTCCTTGCAGGGGGTTTCGCCCATTTGTTGCCTTTGGTTTGGTTTCTTTTAAACCTCAGTCAGAATTTGCCAGAAACCCAGTGGCTAAGGTAATTTTCCACTCTTTTCTTACCTGTCATTTCACCTCTAGTCAGATTTTTCATTTGATAGAAGCAGTTTAATGGATAGTAGCCTGTTCTCTTAACAGGCAAAATTGCCCTTAATCAGTATTCTGGTGTTGAAGGGGTTTGTGTTTTTTTTTTTCCTGGCACATGACGTCAACAGATGAGAACCATATGGTGCCGGGGCTTCGGTATTGGCAGAAGAAGCTGAACTAACTATTAGAAATATTTTCAAAATGGTTGACATCACAGTGTCCAGGCTTGGTGTTGGCTTTCCTTCCACAAGTCCAACCAGTGCTTCAGAGCACTCTCACTTTTGAGCAGCTGTCATTCTGTCCTTACAAAAGACCTTTTTTGATATATTGAAATATAATTATCAAGTGTCTTTGCAGAAAACAAGATTTTAGCCTTTAATTTATTTGTGGTGGGGCATCCTGATGCTGGTATATGATTAAGTGCGTGTGCTGTTGTTCACTGAGCATGGACTGGTGCTGGATCCTCTTTGAGAATGAAACTGTACCTGCTTGGCTTGGAACAGAAAATCTGAAACTTGGAATTAGCCTGTTAGAGTCTTTAGAGTAGAACTGTGTTGTTTTGGGAACGCCTGTTCCTCACAAGCATGCAAAAATCCTAACTCCTATCCACTTAACCAGGCTCAGCAGAGAGTAAGTGCGGACAGGAGTTGACTCTGAGGCACCTGCATTGTCCTCTGGGCCTGCCCAGAATCTCCTTTTTTTTTAATTGAAAACTGTCTAAATGGGAGGCTTGCCATTGTTTCCTCCGAGACATAGGGCCTTGATGATGAGCTGCTGAAGGCTGGCTCAGTCCATGTTGCTCTCTATGCAGTACTTCTGTCCCTAGGAGGCATCAGATTATTCATTACAAAAGCCTTTATGTGGTTTAGAGTTTCGACTGTAATGACGTTTGTGACCAGAAGGTAATGCAAACTTTTGTATTGCACTGTTCCAGGATTTTCTGGGATCTGAAGACCCCAAAGACACAAAGATGCTAATAAAAAAACAAGCAGACTGGGCCAAGAATATCAATGAACCAAAGGCAGCAGTAGAGATGTACCTCTCTGCCGGCGAGTACATGAAGGCCATAGAAATCAGCGGGGACAACGGCTGGGTGGATATGTAGGTTTTGTGTCACCTCAGAGATAATATAATAAACCCTTCAATGAGTTGTTATTAATTCTGTGTAATTTTAAAATAAGACAAAATACGTTTGGTATCTGCCTTTGTTTATATCAAATTGAGTATTTGAAGCACATCTACAATGAAAAATGTTTTAAAAGTTGCATATGTTTAGAGGGTAGGGCCATAAATACATTACAAAAACAAATGGATTACAGCAGTGAAGAGTATGTATGGGTTCATCTGCAGTATGAGACTGTCTAAAATAGACATGCCTCAAGCTTCAGTGATCATCACAGCAGTGATTGTACCTGATAGCCCCTTGCTGCTGTTTTCAGCTGTTCAGGATAGTCATCTAGTGGGTAGAGAAATCACCTGGAGCACAGAGTCCCCAGAAGTTCTGGGGCTACTCCTGTCATTGGTCGTTTCTTCTCGATTTGTAGTAGACAACACTTAGGGTCATCTGCTGAGCTGCCATAAGATCTTGGCCAGGCCCATGTGCAAGGCCCCTTGCCTCTGTTTTGCTGTCTGACACAGGAGGTGGTGTTTATTCAGGAGTCTTGCTCAGGTTAGGGTTGGGAAGTGTGTCTCACATTACTTAATCACATAGGACATGCTCCCTTCCGTCTGTCTGCACAGCTCTGCAGAGTCTGAGGTATGGACTTGCACACGTGAGTGAAGAGTGAAGGAAGGAGATTGAGTTTGTAGAAGGAAAAATAGGCAATTGAAACATTTACTGAAACTGTTTAAATGGTGTTGCATGGTACTACTATTACACTATTTATTAAATGTTAGCTGATTAAAGGTGAAGCTATGACAGTAATTAAAAGGTGAAGCACGAAGGCAGAATCTGAAACATCTGCCTTCTTTTTGCTGGGTCTAGGTTAATTGAAATTGCTCGAAAACTGGATAAAGCTGAGCGGGAGCCTTTGGACAAGTGTGCCTTCTATTTTAAGAAACTTGATAACCCTGGCTATGCCGCAGAAACCTACATGAAGGTTGGTGACCTGAAGGCATTGGTCCAGCTCCACGTGGAGACTCATCATTGGGAAGAAGTAAGTGTGCCCTTGATTTCTGTGTTGAAAACCTCTACTTCTTACTGTCTCTGGCTGCAGCAAAAAAGGAGACGAATGTCTGGCTACACTGGCACGGTAGAGAGGGAGAAGCAGGGAGGGAGGCTTCTGTAGAAGGATTCAGAGCATTTTAGTTAATTGTGTATGCTAGCATGCGTTTGGTGGTGGTGTGGTTTTCTGCAAGTGAATCTAAACTGCATTTATAGTGTTACTTCTATTCCTTTAGAAGATGCATTCAGTAAAAATAAAAATATTTTTTGTCTCTTGCTGTGAAATCTACTAAATTTCCTAGATAATCACTTTCAACTCTCCCTGTTTCAATAGCCAGTCTGTTATTATGCTTAGCTTCTTGTCTTTTGTTGTTGATTGCTTTTTATTTTAAAACACATTAGTTTCATACTGGAGAAAATATGGATTACACTCTCTATTCTGTGTATACTTTATTGTGAATTTACTTAGAGCTGAAGGATTGATCCCATGGAATATTCTAAACCCTTTAACTGTTTAAACCATGCAATAGTCTAAGAATGAATTTTTTACTTACCTCAGGCATTAGCTCTGAGTGAAAAGCATCCTGAATTCAAAGATGATGTCTATGTCCCTTATGCCCAGTGGCTGGCAGAGAATGATCGATTTGAAGAAGCCCAGAAAGGTGAGAATGGCACTGACAGATGGCTCCCCATTTATTCCGTACTTCTCCAATACAGACTATGCAGACTCTTCCCTGGAGAGTTTTGTATCAATGGGATTCAAAACCAAATGTAATCCGTGTTTTCAGACTGGTCTTAAAGTAACTGGAAGTCTCCTGATTTTACAGGAAAATGTGATGGATCTATCAAAAATAATGGCATCAAAATACAGGTCCAGATTTTCTATCTTCTTGTATATCTGAGTGTGACATGTAGCAACAGTATTTGGCATGTAATCTGAACTGTCTTAGTATCGTTTTTACTGTCTTAATGTCATTATTATCCCACTAGAATTCAAAATATGGCAGCCATCTTTATAAACCTGAGTTAAAAATGTAATTTTTACTTGTGTTTAGGTAACGTGGGATTTATACATGTACAATTTTCCTGTTTCTTTAAGGTTTTCATGGTTTTTGTTAGGCTTATGAAATTACCTTTAAACAGAACTGGCAGCTTTTCGTCTTCTGGACAGACATCAAAATTCAATCCTTAAACTGTTCCAGAGGCAAGGAGCTGTTGAAATGAGCTCTGTGTGAAGGCAGCAGCGTTTCAGTGCAACACCTTTGCTTGGGTGCAGCTCCCTGTCACAGGTGCACCTGCTGTTTCCCGAGCCAGCTCAGATGCAAGTGTGAAACTGCACTGGCTTATAAGGGCCCAGGTAGGGAACAAGCCAGGCCTGATCCATCTCCACACAAAACTAGTCTGTGTGTCTTGGCACCAACGCTTTGAGCGCCTGGTTTAGGGCAGAGTGGTAGTTTGCACTCTCTAAATACAGGTTTTAGTCCCAGTTTGCTCCATAAAGCTTGGTGCTGCTGTGGCTCAGCAAGTGTAGGTGCCCAGAGCTGGGTGAGCTAGAGGTCCTCGTGTGGCTTTGTGAGGTCTGGTTCTAGCTAAGCTGGCTGCACTCAGGGGCAGCTGTTCTGTGGGGTCGGGTTTTTGGAGGTTGGTTTCCCTTCAGCCCCATTTCTTTCTGTGAAGACTATTTGTCAAATGCGTGTTTGCCAAGTGAGAATTCAGGATGTTACTGTGTGCATCAGATAAAGGGATGCTGTTAGTAAATGACAGAAGAATATAGTCTAAACCGTACTCTTTCAAAGTATCGAGCATTACACACCAGTGCACTAACTTCAAACATTTATTTTTTTGTAGTTTTGAGTGAAGTTCTGGTTTGCAGTGTTTGGAGATGTCTGTTGTTTGCACAGAGATCTAATCATCACAGTGTTTTCCCTCTTTTCTTTTTAAAAAACCCCCAGCAACCAGCATTGTACACAATCCGTGAGCTCAAGAGCTGCTGAGAGTGCAAAAGCCACAAAATACCTACAGATGCTTCTCATGTTCCATTAACGTCAGTGCTTTCAGGGAGGAAAATACCAGTGTATAATCCCTTTTATCCTGCCCTGGATAGACTATTTGATATGGAATGAATAGACTGGTCTCAATTCAAAACCATTAATTTCCATTAATTGATATAATCGCACTGTAAACCCGTTTTTGTTTTGGGTTCTGTAGCATTTCACAAGGCTGGCAGGCAGACAGAGGCTGTGAAGGTGCTGGAGCAGCTCACGCACAACGCTGTAGTTGAAAGCAGATTTAATGATGCAGCCTATTATTATTGGATGCTTTCTATGCAGTGCTTAGACATAGCCCAAGGTAAGTCACTAAAAGGAAGTTTGTGCTTGTTACCTTCCCATCCATGTAGACAAACAACTCCTGCACTGTGATAGCATTGCTGCCACTGCTTCACTGCTGGATGTTTTGGTTTGGGTTTTTTAGTGCTGTGCATAACTTGGGGTAGTACTATTTTTGTAGTCCCCTGGTTTTCACATGTGCTAACTTAAAACAAATAAACAAACCAGAAACATCAGCAGGCATAAGGCTCCTTCTGAAATCTGGCTGGGATCAAAATTGTACCTCCTGGGACCAGGTATCCTCCTCCACCTCCTCACCACGCCCACTGCCTAGAAGGTGACTGGAGGGTTAATGTGCTAATAAATAAAAGATTATGTTGGAGAGTAAGATGCATCTAGTGTTCAAACATAGGTCGGTGAGGTACTTTACAGATTATTTCTGCCAGCAGTTAAAACTCATTGTTTGTTAGCTGTCATCTTGTGTCCTGAATGTGTTTCACTGGGAGAGGGTGGAGCCAGCGTTAATAAGTGTACTTTAGTGATAATGGATACAAAAGGTTGGGAATACTGCCTTTTGCTTGGTGCTCTAAGTACCTTTCTTTTTAGTTCAGCTGATCTGTCACTCCTCAGATGTTTGAGATGCACGTTTTTCCAGACGGCTTAGTAGTGTATTTGATGTTTGTGAAACAAGTGTTTCAAAACTAATTTTATTTGTAAACTCTGGAGTTCTGGAGGAGGTTTCCAGGGATGCACACCTGTTGCTTTCTGCCTGTAGCTCAGCTATAGCCTCTGGCTGTGTCAAACCGCTGACATACTGTTCTGGGTTTTGCCATGCTTGTTTTAGACCAGAAGTGTGCTCAGAAAAATAGCAAGTCTCTGTAACATGTGGTTTGCGTGGGTAGATGGGGCACACCTGACCTGGTACATACCTCCTCTGGAAGTGCTGCTGCTAAAATCATAACAGGCTGTTTTCTGGCAGTTCAGTCCCATAGACTCCTCTTGGAGACTGACACCAAATCCTTTGCCTCCCGCAGAGAACGAACATCAGAAGACTGAAATGTTGCAGAAGTTTCATCACTTCCAGCATTTGGCAGAAGTTTACCATGCCTATCACTTCATTCACAGATACACTGTAAGATACTCACTTTAGAATTGTGTATTTATGTTTCCTGAGCTTTTTTCTTAGGGAGTCGAGAAATAACTAGGAATAATTATTGACTTTTCAGGCAATTAACTATTGAGTGTAGGTTAGTAATACTGTACAGTAACTTTATTTATTTATTTATTCAACTTTATTTCATTATACAGCCTTCAGCTGTACATTCTGTACAAGAACTTGTGTTGCTTCAGCCCCTCACAACTGCATTGCAGTTGGAGCAGGGCTGTGCCTGTCTCTGGGAGCAGTTGCTGTGCTGATGCCTGACCTCCTGCGCCCGGCCCTTTTTGCTGGTGGTATTAGTTTGGTCCCACAGTGACCCGAGCCCCTGGTCCTGCACAGGCCAGGGTCAGCTTTTCCGTTAGTCATGGGAAAACAGGGTTGAACAGTGGAAGACACCCCTAGGGATCCCCCAACCTAGGGATTTGTGATTCCCACAGCGTGGTGTTAGTGATGCGTAGTCACCAGTGAGGAGTCCCTGCTAATTACAGCAATTACAGTCATGTTGCCATTGCTGTTGGTAGAAATATCTGTTCTAAAAGATTTGAGAACCTTTGCTCTGTGCCCTTGCCCAAAAGAAGACTCTGTGCTGTGGAGTCTTTGCTGTTAAACTGCTTCAGACCTCACAGCGCTGGAGACTCTGCACTGTAGCACTGCAGCCTGGCCTCATTTTTAAATAACCTGTTAAATGTTCTGGTTTAGCTACGTGGATCTTTCTGCATGTATCAGTCATGAGCTTTGGTGATAAAGACGTGCAAAATCCACTTGCTATATTCTGTCAACACCTCTTTTTGCAACAGCATGAAAGAAACGCAGTACTGGAGATGCCTCGTGCTAAGTGATGTGAGTTGTTGGTTTTCAAGCTTAGAAATGTTGTGTCTGTGTTTTTCATACCACAGGAGGAGCCTTTCAGCTTCAACTCGCCTGAAACCCTCTTCAATATTTCCAGGTTTCTGCTTCACAGCTTAACAAAGGAGACTCCTTTGGGAATCTCAAAAGTGTATCCTTGTGATATAGTACAAATTCTAGAAATTATCATGTGAGACACATGAAAGGAATAACTGCTGTTGGTCCAAGGAAGGGATGTCCTAGAGGGAATCTTCAGTGTCAGCTATTGGTTGTCATTAATAGGAACTACGTTTTGTCCCTGAGCAATAAACAGTATCTGTAAATCATTGTATGCTGAGCTGCACTGGCTTTTTCTTGTTGATTTTTTTTGGTTTTTTTTTTTAGTGGTTTTGGAAAGCTGTGCACATGAACTAACATGTAGCTCAAACCACCTGCCCAGTCTGGTGTGTCATCTGTGTCAGAGGAGCAAGTTCTAGGACAGCAGTCACTGCCACAGGATGCTAGCTCTGAATCTCAACAGTGTTGTTGCAGACACTAAACTGAAGCACGAGGAGGGGAAACCCAGGAGCTTCTGCTTCTCATGAGGCTGGTGTGTGGTGTCTGTCAGGCCAGTGTCTGCACAGCTTTGTCAGTGCATAGTGAATCTCTGGAGAGCGCTCCGTTAATGGGCTGTGTGAAATGCGCCTTTCTTTAAGAGATAACCAGAAGGTCACTGGATGCCAGAGGAGGAGAACTGATCATCTTTGTTTCACTTCATTTCTGGCTTTGGATGGATGTTAGATTTCCTTTTCATAACTTCCTCACTTACAAATGTATAATCTTCCATAAAGTCTTGGATAACGAGCCTTGTGATCAGTAGATCTAAACAGCAGTTACTGTTCCACACTGGTGAAAGGGAAGGACAACCCTTGGTCAGTAGGATGGAACACACCATTCCCAATCACATCAGGTGTATTTACTTGGTGTCAGTGGGTTACTGGTGTTGTAAAAGATTTTGGATCTTTTTTTGTCTTGGGGAAAATTTATGCACCCCAGAATTACTAAAATGTTGCAGATAGAGTCAGAATATTTAACCACAGCAGTGTTTAGGTAGGGTCTATTCCTTACCTTGCTAATAACTGCCCACAGGTGTTTTGATAGTTGTTTCACACATGTTTGTAAATGAAGTTCTGTAAATAGATTTCTCTGGGTAAAGCCTGTTTGAAGTCCTGGTGTTGGATATGCTTCATTGCACAACTTCTCTGATTAGACAGAGTATGGCATTTTTTCCTAAAATGCTGTATGTATTTTTATTCCTTAATTAAGTTACAGCAAGACCTTACTTGCCCTGGCAAAACAGAGTAAGGCTCTTGGTGCTTATAAACTGTCTCGTCATGCCTATGAGAAGCTTCAGGGGCTGCATATCCCAGCCAGGTTCCAGAAGTCCTTTGAGCTGGGCAGCCTGACAATCCGATCCAAGCCATTCCATGACAGTGAAGTAAGTTGTAATGTGTTTCATGTTAATCATTAATATGTGGCCTAATCCAAGAATCCAAGTTGCTGTGTGCACAAAAAAATCTGCAATATATTATGCATGGCTCTGTCATATAATTGTATTTCTGCTGGAAACACAGTCCTTTTATTGTTATTCTTCAGATCAGACTTCCTTCTGCTCCTGAGAACAAATTAAAATCAGCCCTTGCTTTGTAGGCAGCTTCCATCCTCCCTCTCCTCTCTTGCATCCACCTTCCTCTCTGTCTGTTCTTTCAAGCCCTTTTCTCCCCAGTCCACATGCTATTGCTCCCCAGTTATTGTCTCTCTCTCCGGCTGGAGGTCATTTTCATTTGTCCTACTCCTAACACTCCTTCCCTCCTCCCCTCAGCCCTTCAATGACCTTCCTTCCTTAAGTCTTATTTTCACACCTTTTCTTCTTTAACTGTAGTTTGGTTTTCTGCAGTGTTCTACAAAGCCATGTTTCAGGCAGTACTCACTAAAAATAAATTGCATTGTGCCAGTGAACATGCACCTGGCCTCCTGAAATAATAGAAACACACTCTTAAGAACTGCCTAAAATAACTGTGCTCTTGAAGAGAAATGAATTAATTGGAGAACCTAAATTTGACCAAACCTTAGAGCAAAAAACTTTGCTTCAGTAACCTTCTCTGGCTTCTTTTGTCACTTGTATTTGATCCTTTTTTTTGCTTCTGTTACTGCAAAGACAAGGTGAAAATTTAATTGTTAGAATGGTAAAGACAGCTATTCTTAATGTGAAAACTTGCTGTTTGTTAAAAAGGGTAATGTTCAGATGTTGAGGGATCTGATTTCATAGCAGTGCTTCTCCAGAGTGCCACTGGCATTGTATTGGTGGTGTCAGCCAAAGGAGCCCGTATGAAATTGAAAACAAAGAGTTGAGGATGTGCCAGTCTGCGATTACCGTGCTCTCAATGTGTCTTTGCAGGAGCTCCTGCCCCTGTGTTACAGGTGCTCCACCAACAACCCTTTGCTGAATAACCTGGGGAACGTCTGCATTAACTGCAGACAGCCTTTCATCTTCTCGGCCTCCTCGTATGGTGCGTTGGGACGTCCCCTTTGCTCGTGCTTTGCAAGTAGATAAATGTTCACGGAGTAGGCTAGTGCTTAATTTCTTCCCTCTGCAATGTTATTTGGCCAAGCAAATGTTCCCTTTACTGTTGATAAATTTCAAAGTGGCTGCCTTTTGTTGGGGGGGCTGTTGGATCCCACTGCAGGGTGCAGCTGCAGCACAGCACTGCTTTATTGCCAGACGCTGAATGCATCGAGTGGTCCATGAATACAGACACAATCTTTTCAGAAGTTCAGGGGGGTTGGTTTGCTGTAATTATATTTTGTTTAACTTGTTTCGTGAGAGTAGGTGGGCAGAACACCACTGTCATGGAAACCAGAGGCTGTTCATTGCTGAAAGGGCACAGTATCTGCTGTGAGGCATTTCCTGAGTTCCTGCAGGTCAAACACTTCCTGCCTTTCCCACTCTTTAGAGGTGCTGCATCTGGTTGAGTTCTATGTGGAAGATGGCATCACGGATGAAGAAGCTGTAGCTCTCATTGATCTTGAAGCTCCAAGAGTGAGTAAAAGAGAGAATAAATGGCAAGAGATGATGAGTGACTGTATCCTTTTGATTAGAGTTGAATTCCAGTCCTTGTATAGGGAAAAATTAAACAATTTTGAATTTTTTTCCCTGCTTAGGTTTAAACCTTTGGTTTTTTGTCATATGACTGATGTAAGTACAATTGCATTGCGTTTCCTTGTCACATTAGTATAACAACCAAAGTATGGTTTAACTAAACCTAATATTATCATGAAGCTTTTTCATCGGGACAATTTGTTTCTAAGCATGTGAATTTTTTTATTTAACAGTGGAATGCTGTGCTTTACCTATTCTGTGTAAATTGCTTTCTGTAAAGAGTGAGTGAAATCAGGAATGTGTTGCTTCCAATAACAGCTTCCCTTAGAGGTTGCTTTCACTCAGCCCAGGGAAGCAGCATGGACATTCTTCATAGCTATTGCTGTTGGGATGTGGTTTGGAATGCTTCGGCATCCAGAGCTCCCAGTTGCTGTGGGAGCCATAGAACATGGGGTGGAGAGTGATGCGCAAGAACACACAAACTGACTAAAGCTGCTCAAAAATGTCCTTTCAATAGATTGCTTCCTTTGCTCTGTCAGGAAGGGAGGCAGAGGTGGTGTCATGCCTAGCTGTGGTCAGTCCCGCTGCTCTACAGCAACTGCAGTGATAAAATTCCCCAGTCATTGGGAATCCCAGCAAGGTCTTCTTGGTATTTTGTGCAATGACCTGGTCATTGTCACAGTTTGAGATACTGTGGAGCAGCAAGGGTACTGGTCCTGCTAGGGTGCTTTCATACTGATTCTGTGAGTGCTGGCTACGGTGAGCACAGCCAATTTTACAGGAACTCTTGTCCTTCCTTAAGAAATGCATCCAGATGCCCAGAGTTTGAGGCTTGATGACAGTACAGATATTATTGAGGTTGATGATCCCTTTACAGCAAAACTGAGCTTTGAGGTAAGAGCTTTACCTGTACCTTCCAGTTGTTTCTTTCTTGCTACCAACAGAAATTATTAGAAAACTTTACTTTACAGTCCATGCTGCTCTTCTGGTGTGCATCTGGTACAAAGACGAGGGCTGCAGAGCAGGAGACTGGGAGGGGGATAGCACTTGAGAGGGAAAGGGATTTACCAGTTAACTCCTCTCTTCAAAAAAACCCACCACCACCAACAACAAAATCCGCACAAAAACCCCAGCACACACTCCACAAAAAAACAAAGATGTTGTTTGGAATTTTGTTTTCTCGCCGTGCACTGGTACAGCAGAGCTGTCCCTTGGGGTACAAGCAGCACACCTATAGAGCAGACCTTACTGTGAGAGTTTCATAAAGACTGTGGACACAGCTGTTCTTTACAGGGAGTTGTAAAGGGATGCGTTAAAGGGCTAATGGAAGCTCACTGGAACCAGGTGTGGTTGGATGCTGCTGTTGCTGAAGATGTTGGGGAAAGTGACAGAGTTTGGTGGGATAAGTCTTGGGCCAGTCATACATTAGCATCTTCTACTGAATTTTACTTTGCTTCTTACAACAACGTACAAATCCTCAAAGGGCCTTGCAGTTGGTAACCGCAGTTCTCTGTAAACCTGCTCTCCTGCAGCAGGGAGGCTCCGAGTTCACTCCGGTGGTGGTGAACCGCGCTGTGCTCCAGTCGATGAGCCGGCGGGACGTGCTGGTCAAGCGCTGGCCGAAGCCGCTGAGGTGGCAGTACTACCGGTCCCTGCTGCCCGACGCCTCCATCACCATGTGTCCATCCTGCTTTCAGGTAGTGTTTTCATGGGGAAGTTTAAAAACAACCCAGAAAGCCCTATCCAGAATCCACTGGCTGAAACAGTGTTAATCATTGAAACCTCATACTCTTAACATGTATTCAGCAAATTCCTGATTGAGGTAGACACGAAGCAATGAAACCCCAACTCAGAGCTGTTTGATGCACAGAGCTACCCTGGCAGTAGCTGAATTTGAGAAGTTCTCCTGACAGCAAGTCTGAGCCTCTTGAGCAAACCTTGGCTGACCAACAGAAGCTGATCTGTATTTATTTCCTTTTGCTCTGTCTGTGACTTGGAGCCTGGTCTAGCAAGGAAAATCAGTCAATGACTAAGTTATCTTGTGGTTCAGCCCTGCTCCTGCCCCGCTCAGGAATGGGGTTTTGAAATGCTGGAATTCAGTCATGTTTGCTTACACAGAAATTGTCTGATTGTTGTTCTTCCTTCAAAAGTAGTTAATGGGTTTGTGCCTCCTAAGCAGCACTGGCAGAGGTCTGTGAAGTGCTCACTGCTCTGTTCCAGCTGTAGCATCTCCGGCAATTGAAACAAAGAGAACCAATTCTCTCTGATGGTGGTTTCAGAATATTTGTGCTGTAGAGCAGCCCTTGAGCTCAGATTGCATTTTTGTTGAGCAGGGCACAGACTAACTTGTGCTAAATCTGTTTCTAATTAACAGATGTTTCACACAGAAGACTATGAGCTCCTCATACTCCAGCATAATTGTTGTCCATTCTGTCGACGGAGAAGAGATGAGTCAAACCAATGAAGGAAACCAGTCTTTCATCTCAACAACAGTCTCCCCTCTTGGTTTGGCAAAACGCTTCTTAGATCCATAAAGCTTTCCTAACAGTCATCTTGTTCTATTTTGTTTGCAAGGGCTGAAGACATGTAACTATTTTTTTAAATTAAAATGTCTGTTGTTTGCAAATGTGCTTTACGTTTCCCAGGCAAGCAGCTGAAGTGCCATAGAATTTTACAGAAATGTTTCTAGGGTCAAGTTCAGGCTTTAAGGAATTGTTTTTACTCCAGATTGTGTTAGGACTTGATTTGCTCCTTAATACAGACCTGTTACGGACAGATCTTCAAATAAATGGGACTGGTTTTCACTACTCTTTGTCTTGGAATTTGCTGTAATACTCCTGCTTCTGATCTTGAATTTCTTTCCTCTTTCTATTCCATTTAGGCAAGAAGAGAGTTAAAATTTAGAGCCCTTCAAGTGTAATCTGCAAAGTTCCACTGCTCTTGGCACCGGGGGCATCTCACAGCCACGCTGGGGTAGGGGATGGTTCAATCTGTGTGGAATTCACGTGGTTAAAGCGCAGGATTTCAGATTGTGCGTACCTGAGCATACCTGTGAGCATTCCTGAGCTCCCACCGTCCCTTGGCCATGGTGCTGCCATGGGGGGGTGTGCTGAGGGAGTGCTGCTGAGCAGGGTGTCCCCAGCACTGTGTCAGTCAAGAGCCGAGAGCAAGCTCTGTGTGCAGGTGGGAGGACACGGACCCACCGCCTTCTGCTCCAGCCCCTTGCAGAGGCACGAGACACGTGCCTGGGTCAGTCCCAGGCAGCCCCTGAGCTCCTACATTGGCCCACTCTCCCTGCAGGACTGGGCAGGAAAAAGGAGAGCAAAAGCCAAGAAGCTCCCAGATTGAGATAAATACAGTTTAATGGTTGAAGCAGAGGCTCTGCATGCAACCAAAGAAAAGCAAGAAGGAATTTATTCCCTGCTTCCTGGAGAGCAGGGCTCAGCATGAGTAACCATCGCTGGGGAAGGCAAACACCACAAACACAACATCCTCCCTTCTTCCTCCCTTCCTTTTTTATTTTGGAGCATGACCATCTGGAGTGGGACAGCCCTTTGGGCAGTTGTCCCAGCCCTGTTTCTCCCTGCTTCCTGCCCAGCTCTGGCCTGTTCCTGAGGGAGACAGAGCAGGGAAAAAGGAAATCCCAGTTCTGTGCAGGCACCTCTCAGTCCCAGCTGGAGCACCGGTGTGTTCCCAGCACTGGTTTGGACAGCAAAGCAAAGCACCCCACACTGCTGTGAAGGAAATGAGCTCTGTGCCAGCCACACGAACGTACCTCCGGGCCAGGGAATCTCCTCAGGATGGTCACAGTCATTCCTCAGCAGTGGAAAGATTCATGTAGGTAACTGCCTGGACTGGAGCTGGGAAGCGATGGGTCTCTTGCCTTGAAACCGGTATAAAACTCTGTCCGTGTTGCCACGAGTTCCATTGTGATGGCAGCCTGTTTGTCCCAGCCTGCCTTTGCCCTGAGTAAGAGAGGACACAGTACCATCTCAAGCAACTGGCTGAGGTGTTTGGTGCTGGCAGAGCAGCCCCCATGGGAGCAGCACCTTGCACGTGAAATGGGATGTCTCTGCTCAAGTACCTTTGGAAAGGGAGAACCTGCAATGGCATGGCCGGGTTTCCAGGCCCTCAGTGGTTCCTGACCAAGTTTGCTTAATTTACCACTTTAAAAACATTCTGTTCTAATTACAGCTCTCTGCTTTCTAACTCAGCTGTCACTGTTTGCAGTGAAGACTCTGCTATTGACACGGATAAACAATGGTGTTTGACATGCAAGCCAGGGTGGAATTCAGTTCCTTCTCCTGCAACTGAGCTGGTTGTGCAGAGCCAGTGGGAATGAAAAAATACAAAAATAAAGAGAAAGGGTTTGCTGTGACACAGACACAAAACGGATCAAGCAAGTAAGCTTTTTTTAAAAAAAATAACCAACTCTGTGAATAAAGTCTAGCTTTGAAAACCCTACTGGGCTTTTCTGTGCAGTAACAGTCAGATCTCACATCTCATACGTGTGAGACAAGGTGTTCTAGTCCAGGCTTCCCTGTGCCATGGAGCCTTGTGGCTGACTTCATGCTGAGTCGTCCCTGGAGCTACAAGAGGTCTCAGCACCGTGCTTTGGTTGGAAGCTGTTGTGAGCAATTTGCCCCATTCCTCTACCTCATTGCTGCCTGCCTGTCCCACTGCTGCATCCAGTGGTGACGCACACGAGCCTAAGCTCCATGCAGCAGCTGCTACCTCAGCAGTGGCTTATTGCATTAGCTTAAGGCGTATTGGGAAATAAACCTTTAATCCCTGTGTGCCCAGGTACAAGTGTGAACAGCTGCATTTGCAGTTAGAGTGGCACTGCTCTGGCCTTGGCAACAAGTGTGAGAAGTTAATTGAGAGGGCCTTAGGGTGAGCAGGGGAAGGAAGACCTTTTGGACCATCCAGAGACCACAGCCTGCATTGGGCTGCAGCCAGCCAGGTCTGCCCTAGTCTGTGGTGCCAGCAGTTCAGCTCTTCCCCACCTTCTCTGCTTAGAGGGAAGGTTTCCCAGCTTGGCCTCTGCTTTAGGGAGGTACAGTACTTTGTACTTTTTCTGGTAAACTTTTTACTGAACCATCACAAGGAACACTGGTGAAAACTAGGCCAGGACTGGAGGAAGTTTATTAAGGCCAAGAGGATGTGAGTTTCTGCCCACCTCACACCCATGAGCTCCAGCAGCTCTGGCACATCCTCCTGTGCTGGATGAGACCCTCGTGTTCAACTGCTCCTGGCTGTGAGGAACGCTCAACCCCAAATGCAGCCAAAACAGCGAGGGGAGGGGGGTGCTCAGCTCCCTTCCAGCCTCCGTCAGATACCAAGGGGCAGAGCAAACAGCCCTTGCCTGGCCTCCGCAGGGGAGGTACCAACTGGTACCTGCCTGCCAGCTCGAATGTTAGTGACTGCTAGTGAGAAAGGTGGTAAACAGTGGGTGGAAAGAAAGAGAAGAGATGGAGAAAATAGCTTTGGAGCTTGAAGGATTAATCACAATGCTGTGAACTGTGAGGAACCTCCAGAAGAGAGCTCCTCTGTGGTTGGCTCCTTGTGCTCACCCTCTGTGTGTGTTGTCTCATTGCTTCTGAAAAATTAAGACAGTTAGGTAACTCATCTGCTGGTTGGCACAAAGAAAGTTTCAAGCACAACTGAGTTCACTGAGTGGGCAGGCAGAGAGACAGGAAGGACATGGGACTACAGCCTCCAATGACAGCCTCCCCTGTGAAGTTTGATGCCTATGCAAAGTTCAAGGAGACTAAAGATGTCTGTTAACCAGCATATGAGGTTGGGTGTTGGCTTCAGCTCTGAACCTCCCATCAGTGCCCTGGTCCAGCAGCCTTCTCAGCATCAGTGCAGAATGACTTAAGTCCAGGACAGATGGTCTAGATTATTTATTAGGTGTTACCAATGACTCAAACCACATACAGAGCCAGACACAAAGGAGATGGTACAACGGGTAACCCACCATCGGGGCCAGTGTTTCACAGTGGTGGTCAAACCTCCACAGCCAAATCTTGAACATAAGGAGAGGTGGCTGGAACATGTGGAAGAAGAGTTGGTGACATCGCGTTCTGCAGCCTCCACAGGGACCGTGCGGAGGGTGGATCTCCAGTGGGGACTGGCTGGTGTCATGGACCCACATTCCCCTTGTCAGAATGGGGCTGGAACACCCCTCTGTCACTGAGGGACCACACCACACCTGTCCAGCCCAGCCACCATCTGCAGCCCCCAAACCCACAGTCCTAGGGTGTGAACCACACACATCCCTCTTGTTAGTGAGGGATGGAAAAGAGAGAAGAGCCTTACCAGTGGAGCTGCTGCCTGGTTTGAGCCCCCCATAAATGAAAGGTGAGGTGCAGAGCTACCTCTTTATATGTGACCATGAGCCATGGTTTTCAACAATGACAGTGCAGGCCAGAAACAGGTGTCACCTTACCACCTTCCCAGGAAAGCCAATTACCCCTGGATGATTATGATTCATAATTCTCTAAACCCTAATCGCGCTGACATCAGTGTCCAGAGCTTACCCTGGGGGCACTTTATAAGAGGTGCCTGCGGAGGGGAGCATAACCGCTTCTCCTCGGGGTGATAGTGAAGGCTGAGAGGTGGCGGGAGCTCCACTTCAGAGTCGATCCCCCCGTGCACGAAAGAACCCCCTAAGTAAGAGAAAAAGGCACCTCACGAACCACAACCATGAACGGGACAGAAGGCCAAGACTTCTACGTGCCCATGTCCAACAAGACTGGGGTGGTGCGGAGCCCCTTTGAGTACCCTCAGTACTACCTGGCTGAGCCCTGGAAGTACTCGGCACTAGCTGCCTACATGTTCATGCTGATCCTGCTCGGCTTCCCCATCAACTTCCTCACGCTCTATGTCACCATCCAGCATAAGAAGCTCCGGACACCTCTAAACTACATCCTTCTGAACCTGGCGGTCGCTGACCTCTTCATGGTCTTTGGGGGCTTCACGACCACTATGTACACCTCGATGAACGGGTACTTTGTCTTTGGAGTAACAGGGTGTTACATTGAAGGCTTCTTTGCCACACTGGGAGGTAAGTTTTCCAAATATTCAAAAGTCTCTTGTCAGGAATTGCCCCAGATTTTAGGAATGAAAGGGAAGACACACAGATGATCTTGAAGAATATGGTACCTGAAAGGTCTGCTGCTGATGTGGATTGAGGCCATTGCCATGTTTCTGGGTGGGAGGTGAAGAAAGTGACAAATGACACTTGTTTTTTTAACCTTATTTTGGGAGCCACCTGCTCAGGATCCTGAGAACCACAGTGTAGCAGTGAAAAGCCGCCAGTAGCAGATTTTGCAGTTGTTGGATTTGCACATCTACTTGGCTCACTTTCTGACTCAAGAGATGACAATTTTGTTCTTCCTGTTTTGCGAGTCTGTTCCTCCAGTTTTGCGAGCACTGGTGTGGTGCACAGTGGTGCAGGCAAGCAGAGTTGGCTCTCCTCCCCATGCCAGCCAGGCTTGGACCCAAATAGATGTTAAACAAAAACTGTGTGTATAAAAATGCTCTCCTCCATTCAGCTCAGCCTTCAGCCACAGCTACTGCTTTACTGGTTTGATCCTTGTGGCACAAGTTTCCAAGGAAATTTCAGGGGAAATCCTGAGATGACGGGCACTCGCTACATCTCAGAGTGTGGCAGAAGGCTTGCAGGTGCTGGTGCTGTCTGGGATGAATGGTGGGATCCAGCCAGGGATCTCAAAACATAGCAGCAAAGTGGTTCCTGTGGGTAAGCAGTGCAGTGAGGAGGGGTCTTCTCACACTGTCCTATCACATCTGCACTTGACCTTTGTTTATTTCTCTTTCCGAACCCTTGGTGGAGATTTAACAGCTGCCAGGGGTTGTCCTCAGGAACATCAGTCTGAGGAGGCTTGCTGCCATCACGGTGTTTTTCTGTTGCTCAAAGTCCCTCTGTCCCCCTCCCCGGTGCAGGTGAAATTGGTCTCTGGTCGCTGGTGGTCCTGGCTATCGAAAGATACGTAGTGGTCTGCAAGCCCATGAGCAACTTCCGCTTCGGGGAGAACCATGCCATCATGGGTGTTGCCTTTTCCTGGATCATGGCCTTGGCATGCGCAGCTCCCCCGCTCTTCGGCTGGTCCAGGTAGGGAGGGCACCAGGCCCAGCGCGGGGGGCATGGGAGCCTGGCTGGTGGCTTGGCTGTGTCTTCCAGCTGATCTCCTCTGCTGGGCACTGACCTGCTGGGCTCACCTTGCAGGTACATCCCTGAGGGCATGCAGTGTTCGTGTGGGATCGACTATTACACTCTGAAGCCAGAGGTCAACAATGAATCTTTTGTCATCTACATGTTTGTGGTTCACTTCACGATCCCCTTGTCAATCATTTTCTTCTGCTATGGGAACCTGGTTTGCACTGTCAAGGAGGTGGGTACCTGCCAGTGACGGTGGGCCAAGGGCCATCTCCATCCCCAGTGCTGGGAAGGGACCCGCACCAGGTTCCAGACTGGTGATAGGGAGGGCCTTCCAGGGGCCAGGCTGGCCCTCTATGAAGAGGGAAAGAGCAAATTCCAGATGTACAGCTTGACTTCCGTGAGCCCTGACCCCACATCCCTGAGGTCACTCACTAGCTCCGTCATGTTTCCATTCCCTTCTACCCGCAGGCTGCTGCCCAGCAGCAGGAGTCTGCCACCACCCAGAAGGCAGAGAAAGAAGTGACCCGCATGGTCATCATCATGGTCATTTCCTTCCTGATATGCTGGCTCCCCTATGCCAGTGTCGCGTTCTACATCTTCACCAACCAGGGATCAGACTTTGGGCCCATCTTCATGACCATCCCGGCGTTCTTCGCCAAGAGCTCTGCCATCTACAACCCTGTCATCTACATCGTAATGAACAAACAGGTAAGTGGCAGGGGGTGAGACAACTCCTTTTTTGTGTTTCACTTTATAACAGCTGGCAGAGAGTTATGGCATCTCAAGCTGCCAGTGGGCTGGAGTGGGGGTTGTTTCCAGGTGATCTCATCCTGGCACATGGGAGGGTGACTGTACAGCTCAGCCTTGGTATTGCATAAATCTCACAAATGCAAGGCCATCCAGCCTAAAATGATGTGGGTGCTGGGTTGATGGAGGAGCCGGGGCTTTGGCAGGCAGGGCTGGCAGCAGCCAGTGGGGCAGGAGACTCCATTGGCGTGGTGCCTCCTGCGCTGTGGTGCTGGGGGCTTCCAAGCAGCTCTGCTTGGAACAGAGCTGCCTCATGTCCGCCTGCCTCACACCGGGCTTCCCTCTCTCCCAGTTCCGTAACTGCATGATCACTACCCTCTGCTGTGGCAAGAACCCACTGGGAGATGAGGACACGTCTGCTGGCAAGACAGACACCTCCTCTGTCTCCACCAGCCAGGTCTCTCCTGCGTAGGCCCCACCTGGGCCAGTCCCTGGGGTGTGCATCGCCACCCCAGAGCATGAACTTAGTCCCACTGCTGCCACCACCACCTGCCCCTGCTTTGCCACGGCCGAGGCCCTGTGGGGCGGGCTACTCTCTCCTGGCACTAGGAACCCTGGGAACAAGGCTGAAAATGTGTACACACGTTTTGTAATTAAAATGCAAAGGCTTAGCTCCTCTGGCGTATATCCGTGAGTTTCTGTTGACTTGCTGAGAGCTCATGCCCCTGCCATGAGTGCAGATCCTGGGTCGGACAGCCCTGCCATGCCTGGACTGTGGCAGAGCTGCCCTCACCTCTCTCTCCCCACCTTGATGCCCTGGCCAGGGCACGTCCTTCCTCTGCTGCTGCCGGGGCTGGAGCTGGGGCCACCTCCCGTCTCTGCCACTGGAGATGGATCCCAGCCAGTGCCACACAGCTGCTCAGCCCTGCCACGCTCCAGCTGCCCGGAGCAGGTTTGGCTGCGTCAAAGCGTCCCTGGCCCTGCCAGGTGCTCCCAAATCCAGCCCTGCCCCACCTCCAGCCTGTCAGAAGCACCCGGAGGCACTGCATGCCCTCTGGGGGGACAGGACAGATACGGGTGCACATGGGCCCTTCTGTGCTGCAACGGTGAAGGCCATGGATCCTGCCCAGCAGGCAGACAGCACAGAGGGCCCTGCCAGCACAGCACAGCACAGAGGGCCCTGCCAGCACAGCACAGCACAGCACAGCACAGCCACGTGCAGCGCAGCGCTCAGAGATGACTCTGTGCTCACTCCTGCAGCACTGGCGAAGCAGCACGTGGACAGTTTGTACCCTCAGCAGCAGCCCCACTCCATATCCCCCAGCAATCTTTCTCACAGTCCCACCCATCATCTTTAGGCACCTTTGGACCCCCAGGGCCAAGCTCCCAACACGCTCCTCCGCACCCCTCTCCATTTCGGCTGCGGTCAGTTTGGCCTCAGCCCAAGAGGAGGTTTTGGGCAGCTCTTGTGCTGTTGAGGCTCGCTGGGTTCAGGGCTGAGCTCCCCCCGTGCCGCAGCAGGCGGGACGCGGCAGCATATGGCTCAGAGATGCCGACATATGTTCGAAGCACTACAAGATGGCATATTGCAATTGTAGCACTGTTCTTCATTTTTATTTTTAGCTCAGTTATACAAATAAGATGTTTTTCTCCCTGTTCAGTGTTATCAACATTTGAAACTATTTTTGTACATTATTATCCTCCCTGATTTCTAATCCTATGCAGCTTTGCAAGGACTAATAGGGAACATACAGAGCCCATGCAAGTTAAACCCTTAATAAAGAGCAATTTGCAAGTACAATTCTCTCATTATTTTTTTTATCAATACTTCTGCATATTCAGTGAAATCTAAGGATTAGAGTTTTATGAATAATTCAGTGTTTAGGCTGATGTCTGATTCATGTACCTCAAATCTGGGAGGTGGTTTTGGAGCAAAGAGGAAGAAGGATTTAGTGTTTATTTGGTGTCCATGAGGCTGTGCTCCACAGGAGTGTGGCAATGCCTGGCACTGCAGCTCGCCTGCCCGTGCAGGACCAGCCCCAGCACACAGCCTGGCCCCGAGCCTGTGGGCTGTCACCCCTCACCATACCCAGCCCTACAGCTACTGCTGGTGGTGATAGCAGCAAGCAAGGGTTTGGGACCCCCTGCCAGTTCAGTCGGGTACCAGAGGCATCACAGAGCTGCCAGAGAGGTGATGGATGGATCCAGGCAGCCCTGCCGCCCTCCAGTGTCCCCACTGTCTGCTTCCTGGGGAACTTGGATATGGACTGGGAATGGAGCAGGGAGCAGGCTGGTGGTGCTGGTTTGGGGGGACTGGGCATGTGGTGCTCCAGGCATTCGGTCTCACTCCCAGCTGCCAGACCTGGCTCCTGCTGCCACCTTAGCCAGGATCTGGCCCTCAGACTCAAGTGGTGGGCACAGACCTTGATGAAAGTCTCTGTGGGCAGCAGTTTGCAGGTCCATTACCATGGTGACAGGTTTGCTGAGGTGGCCATGAGCCAGTCCTGCCATAGTATAATCCTGGCTCGCAGCTTCCTCATCTTTCGGACAGACAATGCACATGAAAGCCCCGTGAGTCTCCTGCGTGTAGAGGGAAGGATTGATGGGGCACTGGGGAGGAACACAGCACTCCCCAAGGTGGGGACATCTGTGCTGTTCCTGCACCAAAGAACTGTCAGTGATTTACTTAGGCTCACCTTGTAAGCACAGGCAGCAGCAGAGAGGGGACATGGAGGGGACATAGCTGTCCATGTCCAGGCTGGGAGTGCTCTCCCCTGAGCATGGTGGAATTCAGCAGGGGGGCGAATGGTCATCCTGCTTATGAACATGCTCACGGAGATAGTGGGGGGAGTCACTTCTCCTGCCTTTTTGCTGACTAACCAAGCAGCTCTTCATTTTCCTCCTCTCCTTTGTGGGATTGTTTTTTCGCCCCATTATCAGACCTCTGCTTCTGAGTGAGGCAAAGGAAGATAGCACATCCCAACAGCACACTGGGAACAGGTCTGTGTGGGCCCCATGCTGCAAGCTGGCTCCCCGTGCACCGCACAGCAAGTGCTATCAGCAAGCTGCCATCCCAGCACCCCAACACCCACCCAGCAGCGGGTAGGTGCCTTTCCCCTGCCCCTTCAGGACAACCATTCCACAAACTCCCAGTCCCTCATCCCTCTCCAAACTCACTGCTCAGGTCTGCTCTTTCTCCCTCCAGCCCCTCACAAAGGGCAAAGGGCACTTGAATTCCCAGCCCCCAGCTCCCACCTGGGGTGGAGACCAGAGCAATTAGCAGCTGCCAACCAGCTGCCATTCGGGCTGCTCATCAGATAAATTGCAGAGAGGTGGCCTGGGCCTGGAGAGCAGCAGTTGGTGGTGTTGTTGGTGGAGCTGCCTGTGGCCTGGTGCATTCTGCTGTGGAGCCTCTGATGGGTAAGGGGTCTGCAGTGCTGCAGGGTCTTGCAGAGCTGGGTGTCTGGGGAGTCTCAGCTGTGGCTCTAGGGTTCACTTTGGGTTCTGGTGGGGCTGGGGCTTGGTTTGAGCTCTAGTGGCCGCAGTCCCTGTGAGGCTGTAGGGATGGGCAGGGTTATGGCTGCTCAGCTTCCAGGGCCTTTGCAGCCCTTGGGGTGTGAGTGTCTCGGGGCTGGACCCCAGTCTCAAATGGTGCCTCTTCCAGCAGCTTCAGCTGCTGGTGAAGCCAAACTCCCAGGTCCACTGGTCCTGGGCCGTGCGGCCCGACGCCCTTCAACCCTGCAGATGGTCAAAGAGGCGCTGCGGGCCCAGGATGAGAAGAAGGGTGCTTCTGTCTTCACTATCAAGCAATTCATCCTGGCCAAGTACCCCACGGAGGATCCTATCCGGCTCAAGTACCTGCTGAAGCAGGCGCTGAGCAAGGGGCTGAGCCGTGGGGAGCTGGTGCGGCCCCGCAACTCCTCTGCTGTGGGGGCCACGGGCACCTTCATGGTGAGCAGGGGCTGCCAGGGCGGCTGGGGGCTGACGGGCTGCCTGGGCCCGCTGACACCCTGCTCTCCCCCCCAGTTAGCACCCAAGGAGCCACAGCACAAGCAGCATCCAGGCCAGGCAAATCCTGGGAGAGGACGGGCCCTGAAGCCAGGACAGAAAGGAGGGACCAGCAAGGCCCCCTGTGCCCCTGTGGCTGGTGCACAGCGAGGTAAAGGGCTTCTAGGGCGTGAGCCACGCCGTGCTGCCTGGCCCCACCAGGACTCATCGGCCACCCTGTCTGCAGGTACCGCAAAGCAGCAGCTGACAGCCGTGAAGCAGAAGCCAAAAGCAAAGCCTGTGAATGTGAGTAGGTGATGGCAGTGGGGCTGGGTGGCTCGTGGCACGGCAGCACGCTGAGATGCTCCGTTCCCTTCCCTCCAGGCCCAGCCGCAAGCTGCAGCGAAGCCCGGGAGCGATGGGGCAAAGCCTCCGCGAGCTGTCAGCTGTCCCCAGGCCCCCGGCACGGGGTGTTCAGAGCCCTCGAGAGCGGCCAACTGCTCCCGGGCCCCTGGCACAGGGTGTTCACGGCCCCCACGAGCTGCTGACCACCCCCAGGCACTTGGCAAAGGACGCTCGAGGCCCTGCGGGGCTGTGGCTGCTGAGGATGCAGGAAGGAGCAAAAGCAACAGCTGTGCGGGGGCAAAGGGGCCCCAAAAAGTCCCTGGGGGAAAAGGCAAGGGGAAGGTTCCCAAGGGAGCACAGCAGGATGCCTCCAAGGCACAGAGGGGTCAAAGCCAGGCGAAGCAGCCCCGGGTGACCCCAGGAGCCAGGCAGGGGGAAGGCAGGCTGTAGAAGGCAGCCTGCCCTGGAGAGGGCAGAATGGCTCTGTAGGGGGGGCCCAGACAGTCCCACTCAGCCCTGCTTCAGCTGGCCCCAGGCCCCTGGGGTCTGGGCTGGTTTTAGTCCCCAGGACAGATTTTAACTCTGTTTACCTCTTCCTAATAAAGTTTCTTTACTCACCTCATGGAATGGCCTGACTGCTGCCCTGGTTGTGGGCCCCTGCCCCTGTGCTCCCATTTTCCATGGCCTCATCCTGCATGGCATGGGAGCGAGTTGATACTGCAGACAGCTCTGCCTGCCCTCACGGAGAGGTGTCCTGTCTGTCCCTGTGTCCCCAGCTGTGGTGCCAGGGCTATGCTGGGCTTTGGGGGCTGTGTGTTTGTGCAGGCTGGCAGTGATGGCCTGGGCAGGGGCCCTGGGACCCATGGGACACAGCATGGTGGCACCCCGGGAATGGAGCAGCTCAAGCTTGGCCAGTCCTGCTGGTGCGGACTGTGTGAGGTGTCGAGCCCTCTGCCCTCTTGGCTGCCCTTGTGCTGATGCCTTGCTGAGCTGGGATTATGAGAGCGCCAGGGTGGCAGGTCTGGGTGCACGTCTTGGTCCCCAGGACAGAGGGGAGCTGCGTGTGCTCTAACTGTAGTAAGATAGAGGTGTTTTAGGGTTCAAAAAATGAGTTTGAGGCTTGCTGTAGCCCCCAGCATAGTTTCTGCTCGTTACCTGTCTGTGATACAGTTCCCACACACAAACCTCTTGTGAGCTCCTGTGGGTCTTATGACACTTTCCTTTAATAGATTCAAATGCCTGAATTTCTCTTGCTCTGCCCAGAGCAGAGCCCTTCTGAAGGTCAGGCTGATCATGTAAAGGGTTACAGTCCTCCTGGGTGGGAGAAAATAAGTGGAAGTAAAACTCTTCCTAAAGAGGATTTCTCTAATCTGCAGCTGGCCTTGCCAATGCCCTCCAAGGCTCCTGGCCTTGCTCTGGAGCTTAAGCAAGAGCTGAGCAAACTTCTCTTTAAACTTCAGCCTTGACTATGTTGATCCATCTTTAATGGAGCTGAAACTTGTGTCCCTCCAGGGACAGGGTGGGGAATATGGCAGCAGTAACTGAGCTGAGTTCACTGGATCCTCTGATAGTAGTGGCCTCAGACCCCATGTGGCAATGTCCCAGCAGGGCAGGGAAGGGGCTGTGTCCTCCCTCCTCACCAGCCGCAGCGTGAAATGCGCAGCTCTCTTGCTTTGAGGCCAAATCATTTAACGGCTGGACTTAGCTTTACTAAGAAACAACTTCCTAGCAGGAGAAGAAAATCCCTCCAGTGTCTGGAAAGTGCAGCTTTTGCTGGGGGAGATGAAGAGCATGGATTTAGCAATGCCATGCTTATTACGGCCCCTGGGCTACAGCTGATGTCAGGGTGCTGAAGCTGCAGCCTCGTATGACACTGCAGGGAGGTACTGGCTCCCCAGAGCTGGAGGGTGGGCACTGTCCCATGGGCTGGGCACCTGGCAGAGGTAAGGGTGCCCAGCCCCAGCTGCTGCTGTGGGGTTACTGGTCCTCACGTGCACAGCACAGTGTCGGTCAGTTCGGGTGCCAATCGTCTGCTCCCGTGCCTGTTCCAAGGGGAGCCGTGGTACCGGCTGCGGGAGTGGTGTGTGGCCACAGCGAGCTCTGCAGCTCGGAGAGGTACAAACCTGTCTCCTGAAGAAACAAGGGAGTTCTCACTGACCTGCTGACCCTGCCCGTGGTGTGTCTCATACATGCAAGGCTCGTCTGTGCAAGTCTTCCATGTGTGTACTCTGCATGCACAGGGGCAGGAACCGCACTCCACAGGTTCAGCACCTTGTTTTATTACAAAGATAGGCTTTGCCAGGAGTCTGCCACTTCCACTACACAGCTGGTAAGGGCACTACATCCACAACACGTGCCGAAGTTGAAAAACATGTTACAAAGGGCTCGGGGGTTCAAGGCAATACAACACTACAAACCCTCGAGCTTTTGCTCTGCTAAAGTTGTTCCTTTACATGGTTGTAGCAAATACTTTTTTTTTTTTTTTTGGCCTTTTTTTTTTTTTTGCTTTGATAAAAATTAAATAATAAAGCAATAGTCTCAATATGCAGCCCAGTCACAGCACCTGGAGGCAAACTCTGCTTGCTCTCGACTCACTTGTATCCTTTCCCTTTAACAAACAACATGGGGCTATAGCTCCATCACCCTTTCCCTGCCTCCAACCAAGCTCAACATTCTCTGCTACCTTGCTCCTTCTTGCCCTTGCCTTCCCTGTACTGGGCCTGCCTAAATTTCTGGCAGCTATTCACAGTTTCTAACAGAAAAAAAATTCAAGATTTTGTGAAATCACTTTCAAAATAAAATGTAGCCCAGCTACATTCTTAAGAGTTTATATTCTGAAGCCACATCCTCAGCAAAGACATTGAGACCTCCACAGTGTAAGTACTTTTTCTGTAGTTTTCTTTAAAAAAACCCTTCTGTTCTTCCCCTTTCCCTTCCCTCCCTTACCCCCTTTTAACATACTGGATAAAGTCTATCATTTGTTTTAAAATAGATATCTATGTACACATACACAACTCTGATATTCCGGTTTCTGACAAATGTGGCATTACTGGAAGCAATGGAATGGAGGCCACCTGTCCATGGCAGAGAGTCACCCAGGAGGACCTGGTGAACAGTTATCTAATACCAGGCTGCATCATTGTCAGTTGGATGACTAACAAAGGCTCCCCTTACACCCTCCTGCAGTGAGGTAGTAACTTTTTCTTTTGTTTCTTTCCTATTTGGCAGTTTGAACCATGGCATCTGCAGTGGGTCAGCCCTGTGGGCAGGAGCCTTTGCCCATGCAGGAATGCTGGCTTCGAGCACATGGCATTGGCTGTATTCAGCCTCTTCAGAGGGGCCCGTGTGACACTGGAGACCAGAGCGGTCACAGCTTCCCGGGCTGCAGGAAGGAGAAGGGGCCACCAAACTGGGATGGGGGAATGCCACAATGTGGCAAATGCCACAGGGCAGCACTGGGGTTTCTGGTCTCGGATGAGGTCCATTTGTCTGCCAGTGGGACCCTCTCAAGGACCCTGGCCTAAGCCTGAACACTACCTTAGTCTGCAGCTCGGGACGCTGGAAGTGCTCTGCTGGCCTGCATCAGTGCTGGGCTGCCAGGGGATGGGTCCAGTCCCTCTGCCTTTAAGGTCTGAAAACAGGCTGGCCATGCAGCCAAGCCCCGCTCTCTCGGCTGCTCTTAGGTCAGATATGGGGGCTGGGCCTGAAGCAAGCAGAACAAACTGACCTTGTGTTCGGTGACGGCCGCGGGGAGAGGCAGAGAGAGAGAGAATGCTACCTGGTGTTTGCCCTGTGGGGCTCGAGGCCACTGTCAGAGGGCTGTCAGCAGGACCTGGCCCTGTTGGCATGAAAGGCATTACTGGGGCCAAGGTGGGGCAGTGCCACAGACACAAGTTGAGCCAGTGCAGCGAGGCTGGGAGCACTGTCTTTCCCTCACCCTCTGTCTGCATCTGGTCTAGACAGGACCATGCCTGCGACCAGCCGGCTGGGCAGTGGGATGTTTGCCTACCCACCGCACCTCCAGCTTGCTGTGCATGAGAGACGAGAACCCAGGGAAGGGGGAACAGCCCTTCCCACACTCTTACATGGGTTGCACTCCCTCTGGCACCCAAACAGCTGTCTCTGTTAGGGATAAAGTGCTTTCACCAGGCCTTAGCTGCTTGGGAAGCAATTGTTTTGTCTCAGCCCCAAGTTCCCCCGTTGCCCAAGTTTCAGATGGAGGGGCAGTTATGTTTATACATACAGTACAAAAATTAAAAGGCACAAAAATACACAGAATGCAGCAGATAGTGAACAGCTGATAGGAGTCCCTGGTGTTTGAAAAACAAGGATGTTGGAGGGATGGAGTGGAAGGGAACTCAGGCGTTACTCTGATGGCCTATGCTGTCTCTACTCATTACTTCCTGAGGTGACCCTTCTGCTTTGCATCTGTTGTTCCAGCCTCTGCAGCCCCATCCCTTGTCCTGAGGAGCCACACACAGGGATGCAGGGAGGGCTGACTGCTCGGGCGCTGACCAGAGGGAAGTGGTGAACTGAGCTTGCTCCAAGTGTCACACCTCCATTTCTGGCTGGCAACAGCAAATAAATTATGGGTGCCACAGTGCATACCAGAGGAGTTTGAGCTGCTCTGAAAGATGTCTTGTGGCTTCTTGTGATGTGAGGGAGGCCTTCGGCCATGGTCAGGCCCACCCCCACCGCAAGGCTGGTTTGAGGATGACCACGGTGTGCCTGCGGCTGAAGGCAGGTTCCCTGTGGCACTGTGCTGCGAGAAAGGTCACTTCCAGGGCTGCAGCCGGCCTAGGCTTCACTGCAGCACTCGTAGATGTTATCCTCCATGAGCGCAATCACTTGCTCAAATTTGTGCTGGAGCTGGGTGCGCCTCGTTGTGGGGTTGGCATCCAGGGCAGCCACGATCTGTGGGTGACATGGGCAGGTGGGTGGATAAGGCAGTGTAGGGGTGCCCACCTGCCAGCCCAGTTCCCACCGCCAGCCCTGTGGAGCCCAAATCCCAGCCATAGCTGGAAAGCCCACCCTGCCCTACAGCCCCTGCACCGCTGCTGTCTTAGGGCACAGCTGAGTCCTTGGTCAGGGCTGAAGATAAGGAGAATGTGGCGGAAATGGTCTGCAATAATAGAGCTGAGGGCACAGCGCCAGCCTGCAGGGTGCAGGAGCCAGCCAGGGCCGCTGCCTTGGTGGGGGCAGCGGGTGCAAATTACTTTGGGGTGGGTGGACTGTATCTGCGTGTTCTGCTCTCTCGAAAGCACCTACACATCAGACAGCCCCGCTTCAGTCTGGCCCAGTCAAACCCCGTTAAGATCAGCTGTGAATAGGTGGCCTTCTCTTCCAAGAAGCTGCCAGCCCAGGGACGTAGAGTGGGTGCATCTGCATGCGCATCTACTACATATGTGCTGGGATTATACAAACCCTGATAATCCCCGTTCTGTGGGACCAGATGCAAGTGTCTGACTGTGGGGTTACCACAGCGCTGGTTCCTCCCTCCTCGGGCATGCTGGAGCCCGAGTGCCCTGAAACCCACTCACCTGTGAGCGGTATCTCTTGGCATATTTGTATATCTCGGCCATGGCGACGTTGGTGTTGAACTCATTCCGGTATTTCTTTATAAAGACAGAAGAAAGAGAGGATAATGTTAACAGGATGCAGCATGTGAGTTTCAGGCCAGCCTGCCTGCACCAACTACATTAAAAGAGGTTTTGCCTGGGTAATTTTATTACTGCTGCGTTCATGCAGCCAGATTCTTGCCTTTTTCCTTCAAGGAAGGTGCATTTGCTTACATCAGGACAGGTCTCCACCTTTTCAAAGCCAGCCTTAAATAGTCTCTCTGGGCAGCACTGCTTACCCCTTCATGCCCAAAGCCATTTCACAGGAGGGCAGCACATCAGCTGGGCTGCAGATTGTCGACGGAAAAATCCTGCTCAGTGCCTTAAGCTAGAACACCTAGGGAGAAAGTCTGATTTTGAGGAATCCGCAGTGCATCACTGGCAGAACTCTGATCCAGAGGGTGGTTGCCAGCTGGTACCAGGGCTGGCTGCCTGGGACTTGGGGCTGGCTGCCTGGGACTTGGGGCTGGCCCTGGAAGTTGCACCCAGGGGCCAGCTGGCCGGGGGGCTGCAGCACTGCAGAGAGCCTTGTCCAAACTTCCTGGATTTTTGGCACTGAATTTCACGCTCAGCTCCCAGTGGTGCCAGAGCTAGTTAGGCTCAAGTGAACTCGTGGGTGTTTACTGCAGCTCTGGCAGTAATTGAGGATGCTTGGAATTAGGTCAGATGAAGTTTATATGTGGAAGTTTGAGGCAAAATATTCTTTCTTGTGTGCTCCTTCTAGCATCCAAGCAGTAGCTGATTGCAGCCTATCTGCATTCCCTGGTGCTGAGAGGTGCCAGTAGGACACCAAGCCTGGAGACCCAACCCCATCCCCTCCCTCCGTTTACCCGAGACTCCTCTGCGAGGTGGGCGTTCATCTCCTGCTCACTCAGCGGGGACATGTCGTGGATTTGCTTGTAGTATCGCTGCACTATCTTCCTGTACTCGGGGATCTCCTTGGCATACAGCAGTTTGTTGGTCGGAGAGTCCTAGAGTGAGGGTGGAAGACCAAAATCAAGCCCCGTGTTGTTCCTGGCTGAAAACTTTATCCTGGTTGCTTGACCAAAGTGCTGACCGTCCATCAGATAGGGACCTCGGCTACAGCTAGGTACGGGGAGCAGCTTTGCCTTTAGTCCTGGCTGTCACCAGACAGGACTGCGGGGGAATGGCACCAACGCACCAAACAGCTCATGGCCTCAGATACATCAAGGATCTGCAGATGGGCACCATGTGCCTGTGGAGCTACGGCACTGTCTCGCTGCCCTTCATCCTAGCACGAGCTGAACATCTGTCAGCTCAATGCCAGAGAAGGGGGCTGGTGGGGATATGTTTTAAGCTGCAGTAAGAGCAGGCTAAAAGCATGCCCAGGGTCAGCCAGGGTGGCTTGCTGACAAGTGATGGTAGCAGCCCTGCTCCAGATCAAACACTTGTGCTCCATGGCACAGTGTGTGGAAACTGGCAACAAGGAAAGGGCTTCTGCATGCAGTTGCTGGGGTCTCTTGAGCAGCCAGCCTGATTTAAACCGAAGAACAAAGCTATCTTACAAGCTGAACTTTGTCAGTTGAAATGTTGCTCTTGGATTTTTCATGTAGCTTTGATTTATTCTGCATTGGCTAACCCAGCCTGCCTGGCCTAAATTGAGTGCACGTAATGTAATTAACAGAGAATACTGAATAGTCTTGATTAATGTCAGCTTGGACACAGCAGCCTTAACCTCCCAGCCACACGACTGGGTTGTACCAGTGGAGGCGCAACCCTGCTGCTCTCCTTGCAAACACAGTGTGAATGATTTTAACCTTGAGGCAATCCTGCCCTGCTGATATCATTACCCTGGGAATGAACTTGGCTGATTGGCCTAGTGTTGGATCCCCAAGGGGAAGCGCCTCAGACATTGAGGGGCGCAAGATAACCATGTCCTGCCACCCTGCCACTGGTGTGTGGGACTGCTCTCCACTGCTCTGACAGGTGGAGAGGGGACCTGCCGAGGAGATGGTGCGGGGGGCTCTGGTTGCAGGCAGCATCCTTGGCTGTGGCAGGCAGGAATAGGGGAGCCCGGGGTGACTGCAATCTGCTGCTGCAATCTGTAGTGTGGCTAATGCTGTGGGAGAAATGGGAAATGGGCACCAGGCTGTGGCACCAGATCCCACAGCAGTTTATTTTCAAACCCAGTGACAAGGCATTACGGGAATATGGCCAACTCACAGAGCCTGCTCACAGCATTATTTTTTTTTCCCTTGGAAGCACAAAGGAAACCCATGCTGCCTCTTTTTTAAGTTATTTTTTTAATTTGTGTCTGATTTGTCTGTATTATGAAGAGATGGGCACTGGTTTATTAACTGCTTGTGCACTGTAGATGTACAGAGTCTGTTCTCACTTTTTCAGTATTGAGAGCATTGAAACCAAGGGAAGAATCCAGCCTGGAAAATGCTCAGTGATACACTGCATGTACATGCAAGCTGATTTTTAGGATGAGGATTTATTCTTCCCACATTACTCAACAATTCCTTCACTTATGCTATTGTATTCCTGAAAAATGTTTCCATCTGGTGTCTGACTCCAGCTGACCCCTCTTCCCCTCATCCGCTGCTTGACAAGGACAAATTGTAGATGTTTCATAACACATGCAAAAAAAAAAGACCAAAACCCAAACAAACAAAAAATCAAGCGCTCATTAGATCTTCCTCCAGCATTAACCTCTCCCAGCAAAGGCTTCCTGCAGCTCTGGGCTGGGGACACAGCGCCCATCCCCACCCCTTTGCCGCAGGGTCCCCCCCATCACACTCTGCCGCCGACAGCCTGCGGGGAGGGGGCGATTTACAGCGTTTCTTAATGAAACTTAGGTCGGGAAGTTTCAAATGTCAACACCGCGCTCAGCCAAGGCCGCGGGGGAACAGAGAACAGAAAACGTGCGCATGGGTCGTCCTGCCGCTGGCTGGTCCCACAGGACCATGTGCAGGGCCTGAGGGCGGGAGAGGGGCCCTGGTCTGTGCAGCCTCGCATTTCTCGGGGCAGGCTCAGCTCCCCCGGTGGTGTGCTGAGCCCACTGGGCTCCGACACCGTGCCAGGGATGGCCAGGGTGGGATGGAGATGCTGCACTGGAGGAGAGCACCAACTGCGGCAATGCTTGGATGGTGTCAGGGGGATGGTCCTGGGCAGCCAGCTGAGCCAGGCCTGCTCTGTGCTGCCTGGGCAGGCACAGCCCGTGTTCCTGGAAGACTGGCTCACCTCCTGGGCTTCTCACAGCTCTCCCAGGTGAGAGGCTGTGTGGAAACCACCAACGATGACTGAAGCTTCACCTGGAGCCACACCATTTTCCATCCTGTCACTAGGAGTTTACGTCGTCCCTCAGCTGCTTTACGGGATTATGCTGATGGTGACCCCTAAACCAGCCTTGACGGGGAACTGGGCTCCCCAGCGGGGTCTGCCCATGCCCCATGCTGGTGCCCCAGGCAGAGCTGGCTCCCACTTGTGCTCACCTTCCCACCTTACGCCCCTGCCTGAGACAACAGCAGAGAATATTTGGCTGCTCCAGGAACCAGCTCAGCCGGGTGAGGAAGCATTTTAGACACAGTGCTAAGTCAGTAGATGCTCTCCCACGGCTGCAGGACAACTCATGGAGCTAATGGGTAAACCCCAGCGCACAGCCCAGCAGCTGGTCTTCCCTGACCCTCAGAGCCCCCTGGCTTGGGGCCCTGCCCTGTGGCAATCCTGCCTGTGATTGTGTGTCCCTGCTCCCTGGCCACTGTTTGTGACAAAGGAGGTGCAGATTTCTAGCTCAAGCCTGAATGAAAGGGTGGGGAAGGAGGGGAGAAGGCATCCCTGGAGACAGCCAAAACTCAGCTGCATGAGCCCAAGCAATGGCTCCAGCCAGTCCTGCTGTGGGGAAGCCAGGCTGGTGACCTCTGCCAGTCCTTGCCCACCCGGACTGGTCTGTGTCTCTGGCTGCCCAAGCACGGTGTCCTTGCCAGACAGTACCTTGCCCAGCTGCAGGTCAGAGAGAGAGCAGGCGTCGATGAAGGCCTGAGCGATCACAGACAGACAGGCATCGATGTGGTCTGTTTTGTCAATGTCGAAGACGAACTGGGGGTTTTTCAGGATGTTGACCCAAAACCTCAGTGGTAGGCTGCAAAGAGAAGGATCCAGGAACACACACCGGGTGAAATTTTTGTGTTTCAGAGGGATAGGGGAGGAAATGCAGGAAAGATGATGATAGAAAGTGAGTAGTAGAGACAAAAAGCTGAGGATCCAAGTTCTACCACTTAATAACCCCAGTACAGACCCCTGCCTCAATAGAGGGGCAGGAAAGCGCCTTCGCCCCAGAGACATTTCTACAGGCTGGAGGATGCAGCACAGACAGGCGACTGCATGTAGAGCCTCCTCTGGGCACACACACGCCCCTGCTCCTTCGGCAGTTCCCGAGGCAGCTGTGGGCCTGGAGATGCACCAGCAGAGTTGCCTGTGTGGAGCTGTTGAGTCAGGCTTCCTCCCCTTGTTGCTGTTTGGAGCAATGGTGTCACTGGCTTTTCCCTCTTCCCTGACAGTAACCATCACCTGATTATGATGGTGAGCCTGCCCCCACGAAATGCATTTCATGTGTCTTATTTTCTGCTCTCTCATAATTTTCTTCTTTAATTACTTCACTCCTCATCTGGCCATAATGCAGCTTCAGTCTATTGCTTGACCATCCTACTGTCCCTCCATGGCAGCTGAGGAGCAAAAGCCACTCTAAGTCTTTGCTCAGCAGGCCTAATGAAGGTAGCAAAGGGCAGGCAGATCTGTATCCCGATGGTTGTGCCTTCATGCCTGCTTTCCCAGCCAAATTTGGTTTCAATTTTCACACACTGGGCTGGAAACAGTTACTGTCCCCCCAGCCTGAGAAGTTGTGAGCCTTTCCTGGATGCTCCCTCCGAGCTCCCTGCTCTTCCTGGTCAAAATCTCTGCTTTCTTTCCTGGTTTATTTCCCCTGCACTTTGGCTCCCCCACCCAATTCCCACTGCTCATCACATTCCTCAGCACCACGGTGGCTGGTCCCAGTGCAGCAGTGCCCACCAGCATGCCACTATCACAGCACCAGCTCCCAGAGTCCCATGATAAGTCAGAGATAAGTCAGGAAAATTGTCCCTGAGGGCTGAAAAGCCAGAAAGCAAATGAAAAGGAGCCAAATATGCTGATTTTAAAACATCCATGACTCAGTCTCAGATCTCCAGTGCTTGGAGCTAACACCACTGCAGTCTCCTGACATCCTGTTTCTCCTTTCATTATTTGTGTTAGAGTGCCAGTTCCTTCTGCCCTTTAGCTGTCCTTGCCTCCTCTTCCAACTCACTGTTCCCCTGAGCTCCATTTTTGTTTAACATTCTCCAAGCCTTCCTTTGGCCTCATCTTTTGCTGCCACCTCTGCCACCCTCCCTGTTTTCCAAGACCCTCTTCTACTTTTAGCAACCTAATGATTGGCCTGGGGCACCAGGGCTTTGCAGCTGCTGCTCCCGAGAGGTGGAAGGAAGAAAAGAAAGATTTCCTCTTCCAAACCTGTTGGTCTTCCAGATGTGCAGAGTGTCAGGGTCTGTGATCCCTCTCTTCTCTGCTTGCTCCTCTAGGAAGTCAAAAAAATACTTCACGGCCACAGGCGGTTTATCATCTCGGATACTGAGAATGGCTTTGAACAAGTCATCCAGGAACTTCTGGAGTGTGCCCTGCAGGACAAGGACATACTGGAGCCTGAGGAGAGCACCCGAGTCCAGGAGAATAGCAGAGGGGCTGCGACTGCTGCGCACGAGGGGAAACCCTTTGCTGCCAGTTGGTTAAATCAGAAGAAGTGGACACCAAAGCAGGGAGGGAAAGGTTTGTTTGTGCACAGTGATACAATTAACTTGCATTTGGGTTTAATTTCTTTTGGCATTAAGATTTTCTTTTTTACTGCTGGATCTCACATCTGTGACTGTTCTGCACAGCACATACAAAGAAGACTAGAGACTGCTGGCTGTCCTTGTGATCTCTGCTCCAGTGAGGCACCATGCTGGGATTAAAGATGGTCCGGATCTGACCCAAGATCACACAGACATTCCCTCTGCTCCCACAGCTGAGCATCTCCACCTCCTGTCCCAGCAGGATCTCTTGCTGGGGAGATGGGTTCAGGTCTCAGCTGTGCATCATGAGCCCTGAGGCAGACAACCTCCCTTTCCTCTGCACAGACTCCAGTTCAGCCCAGGGAGATCGTGTGGGGCATCACACAGAAGTGAGGGCAGCCTGGGAAGCTGGAGGGACCTGAGGAGCCAGAGGTGCCTGGCAGCCTCGCTAAACACGCTCCAGCCATCCAGGCCAGGAGTCCCAGTGCCTCCTGAGAGCGACCGCCCCGCAGCGCTCCTTCCCTGAAGCAGACTTCTCCTTAGGGACCACCAACAATCCCACCCGCCATGAATGGGGGCAGCCCGGCTCCTACCTTGGTGGAGAGCAGCCGTGTCAGGTAGATCTCTGGAAGGACTTTCTTCCTATGGCTTTGCCTGTGGGACTTCTTATGTTCCACTGATTCATCAGTTGGGAGGACCTGGCCCCAGATGAAACACATGGTCAGAACACTCCTCTCTGCAAGTGTCACACTGAACTTTCCTTTCAGTATAGAATTTCAACTACATATAAATTCAATTAAAAAGCAATTACTGTTTTAGAAACACACCCTTACATGGCTTTTAAAAAAGTGATTTAAAATACTCCGTTTTTCTGCCGTTTGTTTCTCCTGTGCTCTTTACTGCCTCTCTCATGCTAGACAAAGGAAATGAACCCATCCATCTCCCCTTGCATGCTGGCCTGCTCTCCCCCCTGGGCTCTCCCACGCCTGTGTGGCTGCACCTTGGGCTCCCAGCAGCAATGCACATGGCACCTGCAGAAACTGTTTTTCCTTGGATTTTGAAAAAGCACAATATATATAAATATTGGCTTTTTCAAAACAAAAATGAATATTCCACTGATCAGGTCAGTGAATTACTGCTCTACAAGGACAAAGCAAGCCACTGACGTCCATCCTGGCATTGTTCTACATGTGAACAGTTGGTTTCCCATCCCTTTTCCCTCCTTGCTCGGTGCGTGCGCGTGTGTATGTGCATGCTTCTACTTGAGCATGGAAACACAAGCAGAGAAAAGAAATCCCAAAACCAGGCTATAAAATATTATTGTTGTCCATAACATCTTTTTTAATAATAGCTTTTAGCAGCGTTTAGCACTCTGTGCTCCCGGAACGGCACACCAGCAGGAACCCATGGACATGCCCAGCCTGGGAAGCAGGCAGAATGCCAGGAGCTCCTGGCAGGTGACTTGACTGAGGTGTCACAGGATGCTACTGGCAGCACTGTGCCATGCCATGCTCTAAACCTGCTCCTGAGCTCTCCTTGGCTGCCCACAGCTCAATCAGGAACAACAATTTCTCTGCCAACCCAGTAATTCTTTATTGTGTCCCTCAGCACTAAAGTTTGTCTACAGATCACCTTTCTGCACCTCATTGTGCCCTGCTGGAGAGGACTAACAAGCCTTGATCCAGCTTGTTCATCATATCTGATGCTCCAGCCCAGGGATATGTCAGCAAGGCTGAGAGTTTCTCCTCTTTCAACACATGCTCTGAAAAAACCGGACCCACCGACTCCAGTGCAGGAGAGAAGAGGGATTGCTGCACACTCTGTCAGCATCCTTGCTGTCATGGCAGCAGGACAGATCTGGGAGAGCAGAGCGCCCTGCATGCCAGTGCTGCTGCAGAGCAGGTGTCCTGGAGCAACAACTCTGCTTTCCAGCAGCAGTTCCTGGAGGGCAGGAGGGGAGGGCAGCCCAGGCCCCCCCCCACAGCATCCCTGCAGCCAGGAGCGGGATACTTACCAAGTGAAAGTACTTCTCAGTGTCCAAATCCTTCACTGTGAAGAAGAGAGACACAGTGGCTCAGTCGAGGGACCCCAACAGAAACCCACCTCCCCTGGTGCCCTCTGGGTCAAGAGGCATCTGAACCCCAAGACTGAGCTGGTGTTCTCACCCCAAGTGATCTCAGCGTTTCTCCTTGGTTTGGGGTTGTTTATTGCATTCTGGGGTGCGTGTCAAGTACCTTAGGAGCTACTTTAAGGGGGACCTGCAGTCTCCCAAGGGGTGTTTTAAGAGGGACCCAAGAGGGCACAAGAGCAGGATGAGCACAGTGGCACTCTCGCACCGTGATGCCCTGCTGTGCCCCGCCATGCCCTGTGCTCCTATGGTTCTCTCAGTCTCATCATCAGGTCAGCTCAGCCCGGAGCAGCTCCTCGCCCTGCTGGAAAAAGGGCTCCCACTGCTTGGCTCTGTGCAGGTGGCCTGAAAATGGGGTTTAAAATTCCTTGTTCAATGTGGATTTTTGTCTCCCTTGTTTTTTTTTTCAACTCTGCACAGCCTGAAACCTAGAAATGTGCTGGCAAGAGACTGAACATGTGTAAATGGGAGGGAGAGGGCTTTTCCAGCCAAATGGTTTCAGCTTCTTGCTTTTTCTCACTCTGTCAGCACAGACTGGATGCAAACCCCCAATCAGAGTGTGAGATGGAAGGTGCAAACACCCTGAAGGCTGGGAGGGCACTCTGAACCCCAGCAAGTAGGAACAGAAGGAGATTGGATAGCACATGTTTAGAGCCACTGCACCCCAGCACCCAGGCATGGGGCCTGGAAGTGCTTCCCAGCATCCCTGGCCAGAGACAACCTATGACAATGCAAGTGTTCCTGCCCAATCACCAGAAGCAGGGAAAGAGGAGCAAGAAGTTACCTCTGCTCAGTGTGGTGTCCTTCTTGTCTGACAAACTCATGGCCAGGGAGGCCCCTTCGGGGATCTGTGGAGGAAGGGAAGAGCAGGCACTGATGATGGGGGCCTTAACAGTGCCTCCCCAGCCTCGGAGAACCCAGGAGCTGGGGGATGCTGCCACAGTCACGCTTCTGCCATGAATGTCCCCTGCACCCACTCTGCCCTGCCCCTGGGCCCAGGTGGGAACTGGCAGTGACGGCACTGCCCTACGTGGAAAAGGAATTTTCAATGCAAATACAATATAGAGAAGTTCTCAAACCCAGTGAGAATTGGGCAAGTATGTGTTTCTGACATACGTTTTCAGATGTCAACCTCAGGTAAGTTGAAGAGGAGGGAGGATTGTGCTACGCAGGTGCTGGTTTGCCTTTCCCTAAAGGGCAGAAGAACGTGTGGGGCCGGTGCGTCCCCTCTGCCACAGGGGACAGCGGCTCAGCAGCACGGCCGTTACCCCGATAACCACACTAATGAGCTCTCAGCTCCGCTTCTGTTTTCTACGCACAGCTACAAACCGGTGAGGATTACGCTCCCAGGCATACCAGGGAATATGGAAATTATGGAAGTATTTCTGGTTTCACTTAATTTTAACACAAAAACGGTCAAGGAAACAATCTGATTCGCCACATATCCCCACATTTTTGGCCTCGGCTCCTCAATGGCATCCCCAGCCCCTGCTCTTAGGGCAGGCATTGAGTCGTATCTGTGATTTCAGCAGGAGTGCGGATCAAGAGCAGAGTAATACTAATCAGCCAGGCTGGTGGCCCTTGGGAATAGGAGCTTTTTCCCCTCCTCTTTCTGTTGTCAGTAATAACTTGTTTTGCATGAAGAGTGTTTAATTAGTTTCTATGTGTTGCAATATTAACGAGATGCTCGCCAGGGCAGATGTCTATTCCCTGGAAGCTCTCATGGAGCTATGGCAACCTCCCTGCTTGTTCCTGATGATCCTGTTTTTGGAGGGGAATTGCAGCTCTCCCTGGAGGCCAGGCAGGCTCCAAGGAGGTGAAGCTCCCCTGCGGCACCGGCAGCTTTACCTTGTAATGTGCTAACGTGTTGAGTTTCTTCCTGCCATCCTCCACCACCGAGGTGTCATCAAGGTCCCGCAGGATGTAGCTGTCGGTGCTGGTGGCAAACCACTCTGAACAGAGAGAGGGGAGAAGTGAGACCCCAGCCTGAAGCAGGCAGGTGCCAGGGGGCCTGAGGCTCCAGGGACCGAAAGGATGCCCTGATGTCTGCCCTCCTATCAGCACTGCTTCACCCACTGCTCTGAGAGGCACCAACAGCTGCTGTGCAACATCAGGTACTTCATCTGTTTTTACGGACTGGCTGGTCCTTACCAAGGTCAACATCTTCCACCCTTGGCCACTGGGAGTAGGGGACGTTCTTGCAGAAGGCCTCCAGAATCTTCTCCTTCACTTGGCTGAGTGTGTCTGTGTCCATGGCCCTGACGCTCAGGGAGTCCATCCCACAGCCTTGAAAGGAGACGTTGAGGTTCTGCAGGCAGAGGCTGTTATTAGGGGTGACCTGCCCGGCTCTGTTGGGTCCCAAGGAAGCTCGGAGGCTGCAGCACCTACATAGCTCTGGATGGTGCGCCCCAGGCCACATGCTGATGGAAATCAGGCTGAACTAATGTGGCCATTGAGGCTTTACAGCATGAGAGGTGCTGATTTATAGCCCTGGGGGCTGAGGGTCCCGTTTGTTGATGGAGCCGGGAGGACACAGGGAGCAACACCACAGCTCCCTCTCACGCTAATGGGGCCTGGCCCTGACGCAGACACCACTGCGGGGCGGGAGTAAGGGTCAACCCCCATCACCAGCCGTGTCCTCAGCCGCTTGGCTTCGACTGGTGACTAATGCAGCTGCCAAGGCTCATTGCTCAGTCTCTGCCTGACACAAAGGGCCGAGCTCCACTGCTGAAATGACCTCTAAGCAGGATGGGTCTACTGTGCTGCTGGAGCCCACTGCCAGCACCACCAGTAACCAGCTCGAGAACTACTGAACAGCGGGACAGGCAGCTGTTAGGGGCTGCAGGCTGCCACAGAGGCCTGCTCAGAGCCCAGGGAGGGCTCAGTTGCAGCCAAAAGCTGCAGGGCAGTGAGAGCAACTCTTGCTATCAGAAACCAGGTTCCTCCTCATCATACAAGCTCTGCAGACCCAATCCTATGAGCACAGCTGCAGCACCTGGATACTCACCCTTGGCTTTGCCTCAATGTTCTCCCTCAGCAGCCACTCCTCGTTGAGGGTGTACCTGGCTTTTCCCGTAATGGCATCAATGGAACCTTTGTTAATCTGCTGTTTGATGGCACAGATCAGCAGGAAGAAGGGCTCTCCAACTGTCTCCTGGAGAAAGGAAAGACCAAGTCAGCAAACAGGACGCAGTGGTGGTGTCTCCATCGTGGCGTGGCATGGACACTGAAAGTGCCTCTGCACACTGGGGAGCAGGAACAGTCCACCCCAGGTGCTCTGAACGCCCGGTCGGTGCCATCACCCCCAGCTCCCACCAGCATTTCTCTGAGGCTGCTCAGAAGTTTTCAGACTTGTGGCAACATGACAACGCAGATGGGGAAGAGGACAAAACATCCGACAACAGCCGCAGGCCATTTTTGGGGATGCTGTAACTGTCAGCATCAACATACTCCATCCAAGTTCTCCAGCAAGCACTGGAGCTGTGGAATGCCATTGATGGGCTAGGCCAGCCTGTGCTGTTTGGTGGGCAGAGCTCAGGTGCTGCTCAGCAGGCAGGAGCATACACATGGCTGTGCTGAGTGGGGATGTGCATGCACAATGCTTGGCAAAATACAAATGTGTATTAATTTACATGTGAAATTACACATGAAGTTCATGGAGAATCTGACACACTGGGCTACAGAGATGCTTCCTGAACTCTGACAAGGGTGCAGACTGTACAACATGCTGGACTCAGCAGGACAAGGAGGGGCTGATATGCACAAAACTCCAGGTCTGCAGAGATATTTGGGCAGCATCTGGCTTTCTCATAAATATGTCATCTGAACCCCTCTTTGCACTGCCTGGTTTGCTACTGAACCCCACGGGAGTGAGCCCATGGTCTCAGTCTGTGGCTCTGTGAACCAGTGTTCATACTTCTCATACCACAGCAGAGCCCTCATCACAACAAAACAGAGAGGATCAGGGTCAACAAGCTGTTCCCATGCGACAGCAAGCAACACATCATTTAACTCCTTACATTCATCAAACTTAAGCTCATGGGAGAGAGGTGAACTGTGGTACTGCTGCAGCAAAAACCAAAAACATGACAGCTACACAGTTTAATGCTACAGTTCTGATCCGCTTCTGCCTGATGCACTGATGTGCAAGGAAAACATAAGCTGTTACTTTAAGGAACTTTTCAGTACTGCAGTACATCCCATTCTTCCTAATGTTCATGTGCAATTTTCTTCCAGTGAAGCAAGTGCAAATTCTGCACATTTATGTACTCTGAGCATCCCCCCCCTGGCACAAGGAGCCCTGCCATCTGAGAGCCTGCTCAAGACAACAGATACCCAACGGTTTTGATATTTCTCAGCTAGGAGCTGCTAAATCCTGCTCAATCTGCTTCTTAATTAAAACTTGGTGATTCTTTTATTCTAATTGCCCTGTAATTGCTAAAGCAATTAGTTCGGTGTCAATTTGGATGTGCTGCATTTGGCGCGGTTGATGATGTGGTGATACAGCAGGGCTCTGGGTGGGCACATGATGTCTTGTGTCAGCCAGGCAATCACTTCCTTTCCAAGGGAAACTTCAGGAACGCAGGGAAGCTTCCCACGTCTGCTGCAAGGGTTTAATGACCCCTGCAATGCTCATCTGAGCAGGCAGCACAAAATGGGCTCAGCAGCAGGGCGGCAGGTGCTGGAATGGAGGAAGGCACGGCTTCCAGAGTGTAGAGGAAGGTGAGTCAGGGAGGTGGAGAAGCTGAGGATTGCAAAGAGTGGAGAACGTGTCAAAAGACACAAGGAGACGATTCTGGAGAGAAAGGCAGAAGCATGAAAGAACAAGCAAGGGGACAACATTGACACAGAGACCTCCTCACACTGCAGTACCAGTGTCCCCATATGGTGACCCACAGGGTCAACACCCCCCAACACTGGCCATACTACCAAGAGGAGCTTCATTTGTGTTGCACGTGAGCAGGGACAAACCCAAGGACAAACTTGGGGCCAGGCTCTGGACCTGCCTGTCTCTGCCATGGGTGACTCTGGGCGCAGGGGGGCAGGGTCAGCCAGCAGCTCTGCAGTTCCTCCACAACCATTACAAAAGGGCAAGGCCTGCTGATATAGGAGCTCATTACGGCTTGAGATGAGCACAGGCTGCTCAGGTCGGGGCTGACTCTGCAGCACCGGCCTGTACATGGAAAGCTGCCCTGAAAGCGGCAGGGCAGGCGCTATGGCACGGCGGGCACTGCGGGGTCATCACGGACCCACTGCTGCGCACACGAGCAGGATCAGCCCCAGGTCCCCTGCAGGGGACACAGTGACAGCACTCCACTGGAGAGATGCTATTTCTGTTTGGCTTTCTGGCTTTCAGGCTCAGGAACTGTGGGATGTTACGGAAATCTGCAAAAGTGCTAATCAGACAGCAAATTTCAAAGCGGGGAAAGAAGGGCTGGCAGGCAGGGACTAGAGATAAAATGGCAAACTTGGAAACCTCCTGCATTGTTCGGAAAACTCATCTGGAAAGGAATCAAAACTGTCTTTGGACTTGGCTAGTTGGGAGAAAGGAAGTTTAACCAGAAGAGATCCGTGCTGATTCAGGACAAAAAAATACTTAAAAAAACACAGTCTGGGGCCTTTTTTCCTCCTATTGTGAATGTATTTTAATGAGACTTCATTTTCATTTTTGACTGAACTGTTATGGGCTCTTAAAGCTACCCAGGGCACCGAAATAACTCTGCAGTAATGGAAAGCACAGTTCAGGCTGGCAGGACTTGAACTGTTCCACGCACAAGGAGCGTGGGAGGGCTTTGTTTTTATATCCTTGGGAAAATAAAAAGGCTTAGAGCACAGACTGGATTCACATGTTGCTGCCCTATTAACACAACTCAACTCCGACAAGTCATTACGCATGTCCTCCCAGGAACACGCTACAGCCATTTTCAAAATGTTTTGGTGAGGCTGGGGTGGGAAAAGCACAGAAAACAGCTGCTTATCCCAAGTGCTTACTAATTTTGGGACAAATATCTATTTGCACTCTGTGAAGAACCAAGCCTCAGCCTCATCCCACATGCAAAACTTGGGGAAGCTTGGACCCAGATGTAAAAACTGAATTCCAGGATCTTACTTTGCCTTTAACACTTAGCCCCCTGATCCTGTTAGGAACTAGGCACAACAGTGAGATACCATGGTATCTCATGGGAAAGGCTTTCTTTTTCAGTTATTTTAACCAAAACTGTAGCTCAAAATAAAAACATGGATCATTTTATCTGCAATTCTCACTCAGTTCTGCAGAAACAAGAGTTCTGCATTGATTGTGCAAATGCTGCAAGTTCTCTCTCAGCCCTGTCCCTCACAGAAAGCCCCTGCTGGTTCATCCCATTCCCTCACACACCAAGCCAGCTCCCATCAGTGGTGACTTCACTGCCTTCAGGTGCCCTCCACATGGGCAGACCGCAAGTGCCTGTGGCTGGCAGCTTCTTCCCAACTGAAGACAGCTCCTTCAAATCATCTTCCCCCAAAACACAAACGGACGGGCTGTTAGGCTGAGCATTAATGCGAAACAAATGTTTCGAGCATGTAGCGTTGACTTACAAGGGAAAATACAAGCACTTGGAATTTTTCCACCGCACGACGGCAGGGACTTTTGCAGCAGCTGTTTCAAATAGACACTGTGATTAATGGGGATAATTCAGGAATGAAAACCAGACCCATCGTCACACGTCTGACAGAGCAGTGCTACAGGCAGGCAGGCAGGCAGCCTTCTTTTTAACCAAGAAATTTCTCTCTGAAGGCAGCAGAAGTTGATCCCGAGGAGCGTGAGGCACATGGGAGGCGCCTGGCTATCACTAGTATTTAAATCACAGCCCTGAGCTGACACCAGCCGTGTGGAAGGAGGTGCCGTCTGTCCCACCGCAGGGGCTCCCTCCTCATTCATGTGGCGGGGAAGGTGCCAGCTCTACCGATCCGGATCGAGCCCCTGTCCCTTTGTACAGCTTGGCTTGTGTCACCTTGTGACAGTGCAGGGGCCTCTCCAGACATCCTTGTCTGACCCTTTCCCTCTCCTTATTTCAGCAGAACCTTGGTATCTCCTCTGATCTGGTCCTTGATCACTGTGGAGCTCGTGTGATGTCAGTCTCTTGGAAATAACTTTATTATGCTCTAGTTTGGAAACCATTTGCTTTCAGAGATGGGAAACAAGCTGTGGTGATGCTCTGCACTGCCATAGCTTCAGGCTGGGCACAGGAGTTGTGGAGGGGACTGCAAGCCCAGCATGCAGCCTTAGACCACACTGAGGATCCCCTGTGGGCAGATGGAAATGCACATTCAGCCAGCGGCCCGACAGCTGTGCAAAGGGCCCAGTCACCTCACAGACCTGTTCCCATCAGACTGCATCCTCGTCCTCCCTCTGCAGGGCAGGTGGGGCCAAGAGCAGGGGGAAGCCAGCTCGTAGCTCCCACCAGCACTGCCCAGCCCTGGGGATGGCCACAGGCCACGCCATGGTCCTGGACCTTGTGGGGCTGGGCAGCTCCCACCCGGCACCCCAGGGATGGGCAGCCTCCTGCACGTGGGGCCCCTCACCATTCACGAGCTACGTAACGTGCCCAAGCCCTCGGGCCCACGTGATAAAGCTCCACTTTCTTTCCTCTTTTTTTTCTCCCTGAGAAAGCCTTCTTGCACAATGTCCATTTTTAGCACAGGCTGGAGCTGGATCAGATGCCTCACATGTGGTCTCCAACTCCCCAAAAGGAGAAATCAGCACTTCTTTTTCTCCAATCGTTTAACTAAAGGCACAAAATCTGAAGATTAAAAAATTTCACTAATTCCCTCTTTTCTGCTCTTACAGGCTGGATAGCTGTGCCACATCGACACAGCCATCGTCACCCACTCCTGTAACTCTTCTTTCATTAGACTGGCTAATTATGTGAGCTAAAATGAAAGATTATGAACTACAAAACCACAGGCTTTAGGACAAAAAGTGATCATCAGCTGGGATCAGAAGACATCATGATATGTATGAGAACAATAAAGAATTGCTTCTGTGGCTGTAGAAAACACTTTGGGAAAAGAGATTTTTTTTCAAAGGCTTTTTCAAGGCTCTCCCCTGTGGGTATAATGGGGTGTCCTCCAATTAACTGCCATGGAATCAATTAAGTTATTGCTCAATTCTTCTGGGAAATTCCAAACAGAACTGGCAAACGTTGGAGATAAAGCACTGAGCAGATGGACTGCTGATGGCTCTGAGATGCCAAACATACTCCTTTTTATCACAGTCAGGAAGACAGTCAGGCTTCAGGGACAGACATCCCATCTTCTCCTGCTTGGATCTGTGTGGAACCATATGGATGTCTCTGCCTGAGAGGCCCCACCAGCGGGCACTGACACGGAGCAGCCCCCGCCCTGACACTCCTGGCCCTCCCAGCTACTGGGGCTTCCATGCCAGAGACAGACCCTGCTGGCCTGTGCCAGCTGGTCACAGCAACAACATGAAACCAAGTGGTTTCCCAAACCTCCAGCCATTCTGGTTATTTCTCAGCTCCCCTATGGCTCTTCTCAAGCACCGTGAAAACGTCGGTCTGTGCTCTGGCCTGCCATGAAGGCTGAGCTCACCAAAGCCCTGGACAGAAGGGGAGAAGCAACTGAACTTCAGGTTGCTTATTCACACCTGAACTTTTCAGTACAACAGCTAGTGACCGTTCGAGTGGCACTGCTGGCAGGTATCAGGTCCTCGGCTGTGCCCACATCCCTCATCACTGCTGCACCCAGAGATGACCCTGCACCCACCGCAGCAGTGACCGGCGCTCTTACTCTGAGATAGCTGTACATGCAGATGGACATCCAGTTGGTGAGCATCTTCTCCACCACCGACTCCGTTCTTCTCAGCATCAGCTTGGGGTTTTTGGAAGCTGAAGCATCTATTAGATCTACCAAGAGGTCCTTCATGATGCTGGTGTAATACTCCAGTTTCCCATGCAGAGCAATCGTAAGCAGGGACGCCAGGTTACACCTGAAATACAGAACGTGTAGGACTCAAGCCCCAGTCCAATGAGACTGAACTGCCAACTGGCACTAAAAATCCCAGCACAAAAAGGCAGTCTCTCAGACAACTTTCATGGGCCTTCTCAATGGTGTTAGAAGTTCCAATACTCTTTCAGTGCTGCAGGACCTTGGGTCAGCTTACACGCTCTTACTGATAAGCCAAATGAGTGAGTGCTCTTCAGGGTTTATGGCCATCCATTTCTAATAGAAAAGTGGGAGGCAAGTGTAACTCAATCACCCACTGAAATGCCCAGCCCCAGACACTGGATGGATTGCTACAGGTTAGGAAAAAATCAGTCTCCTCCAGCTGGCATGTCTTTGGTTTTGAAGCTCATACCTGTCTCTGACAGCAAAGTCCTTCTGTTGCTCAAGAGCATGGACAAACACAATGAGAAAGTGCTTGTTGTTGAGTAAGGTGGAGAACAGTGAGATTCCTTCTTCCATGTTGGGTCTGCAGTTCTCAGGGATCTGAAAAAAAAATGCAGAAAGCAGAGTGAGAAAACCCTGCTTGTTGTTTTCCTCCAGCTTTCATCCCCCTTGAGTGCAGGGATGTCCCTGCTGAGCACAAGAAGTGCCCTTCCTCCCTCTGCCTGACGCAGCCAACAGTCTCCCTGGCAAGGGTCATGCAGCTGAGCCAGCAGGGCCCTGGCAATGGCCCTTCCACTCAGTTCAGCACTCACAAGGACACCTGGAGCACTGTGGCCAGTCTGAGACTCCCCACTATGAGACAGATGGAGCAAGTGCAGCTGAGGACCGACAAAACAGTCGGTGGGTGTACAGGAGAGGTGAAGAGGGCTGGGTTTGGTCAGCCTTTGGAAGTTTGAAGGGGAGATCTTACTGCAGCCTCAGCTGTCCTGTGGCAGGGCAGACAGGAGAGAGCCAGGCTCTTGTCTGCCAACACAGTGCCAGGATGAGAGGCAAAAGATACCAGATGGAGCATGGGACATTGACTAAATATAAGGAAGGCAGTTTACACCTTTAAGGGTGTCATACACTGGAACAAGGCCCCAGGAGCCAGTGGGATTTCTGTACTTGAGGATATTTGGTACAGTTGGATGAGGCCCTCAGAAAACTCATCTAGTTGGGGATGTTTTAAGCAGATCTCCCTTCCAACCTTAGCAACTCTCTGACTCTTCAATCCCTACTCTCTGTCCACTTCAAACCCAGCTCTGGGACAACAGCAGCTTTTGCCAAGTCACTGCTTGGTAAAAGGAGGAATCTCACTTATGAGGAACTGTGATTGAGGCTGAAGTGATACACGGTATGACACATCTCAGGAAGAAGAGCCCTCAGCAGAGGGGAAGGCTCCCAGGCCAATGTTCCTTCATGCAAGAGCAGATCCACTGATCTGCCTTCTCCAGCTGGCCAAAGCTGATCCAATGCTGGTCTGTGTTGATGGTCAGCAACACCCAAAAGCATTTGTTAGTGGTTTACTCACCTTCCATTCCCCCACTAGGAGTGGATGTGTTTCCTGGACCTGGGAGCCCACCTGGGAGCTGAGCTGCTGGGACGGGAGGACGTAGCACTCCTCGTAGAGAGAGGAACACTGGAACCAAGCACAGTGTTAGGGGAGGGCAGTGCACCTGCCCGGGGACTCCCTGTGTGCTGTGCACCTCAGGGGAATGAGATGGGAGCCACGTCATTGGAACTAAGACCACCCATCACAAAGGTGGTTTGCATAGTTTATGAAGCCTTAAAATACTTTGCCAGAGCCTCTTGAATGAGCAAGCACCACAAATACGGGGAGAGGCAGACATCTGCACAAACAGAGGCTGTTAGGGCAGGGAGACTGCAAATAGACTAATGTAACAGCTAGAAAACTCCCAGGAGAGAAAGCTTTATAGAGGACAAAATCAAAATAGAGGAGTTCTGGATGTTTTAACATAAGTAACTTTTGAATCAGATGGGAAAAATGTTTAAATCTCTAACATTCATAGAGCAGCCTGAATCTTAAAGCCTCTAAGTGTACAGAGATATGGAGAGTGGATAACTGCAAAACCTGAGTAATAGCTACTAATGAAACACTCTGCAGTCATAAATCATCATCTCACTCCTCAGCACCGACACACAACTACCTCAGGGGTGAAATACAGCTGTGGTGAAGGGCGCACAGCGACATGGCAGGGCAGCCAGTGACAGAAATTACGGCACTGGCATGTCTGTTGCAGCCCTAGAGAAGGACTCTGGGCAGACATACTGGGACTGGTACCCAAGGGACATCTTACTGGGAGCACCACGCAACCAATTTGGACAGGGAGGAAGGAAAGGGGGAGACAGAGACATCCAAAGAGCTCCTGAGGACCGGCTGAGCTGCTGGGAATGCTCAGGGACACCCTGCCTGGAATATAAAAAGCCCCTCTCCCTGAACACCAATGGCAGATTCACCCTTCAGCCACCCTTCAACCTCCACTGAATGGAATGAGGTGACACTGGAGCCCTTGAGGAGAAGTCCCCAGAGCTCTGCTCATGTGAGAACTCTTTCAGAAGAGGGTGACCAGTGGCTATGAAAGGGTGAGCTGGAGTGACTCCCAGGACAGTGCCACTGCCAGGCTATGTCACGTGCAAGCAACCCCAACCTTACTTGATGCCCCCGGAGCTGTGGCTCCACTTTTGATGGTAATCGAGGCTGAAACACATGACAAGTAAATATATAACAGTGGAATGATTTTGTGACACTGTAAAAGCCCTTTAGCAGAGCCCTGATCTGGTTGGGAAGGACCTCAGTGCGATGAGGTGCTGTGACACACACTGTCTCCTTACTTTGGGGAAGAATGTCCTGGTGACAAAGTGCTTGTACTCCAGGAAGGGGATCCCTTGGCTGCGGTTTAGCTCCTTGGTCAGGTCGGTCATGTCTGTCTGCAGCTCCGCGAAACCTTGCACAAAGAGACCCGCAGATGGTGAGCACCCAATCCTCCACCAGGCAAGACAGGCTGGCACCAGAAAGCATGGCACATCTCATCTCCGCCTCCTTGAGCTGTTCCCTTGCGGAGGCTGAAGCTGTGTTTTCTCTGAGCAGCAGATTCCCACCGGCGTTTAACCATCAGCACTGTAAACCTTGTTCCGAGCACTGACAGAACATGCCCCGCCCCAGGAGTCCAGCCCCATGGGGCTGGGCAGGAGTTCCCACAGGACAGAACCCCAGCTGACACGGTGGGGTCACGGACTGCAGGACGGCAGGTGCCGATGCCTGGATCACTCCCATTGCTCTGGCAGGAGTGTGCTGCAGCTTCTGTTGCACCCAAGTGTAAAGCACACTAAAGACCAGCATGGCCTTCAAGCAAACCTCTGACATAGGTAGGGGCCATTAACTCCAGGACCGGGAAGCAGGTTGCGCTGCACATCAGTGGCTTGCCCAAGTCAGGCAGCAGGACAGCAGCAAAGCCACACTTCCAGCCACTGAGCCTCATTCCCAAGCCCTGCTAAAGCTCACAGGCAACGACAGAAATTTTCCTATAAATAATCCTATAAACTTCTACAGTGCAGAAGGTGAATGACTTCAAGCCTACTATCCCAGCATCCTCCTTCTAGCCCTGGGTCCTCCTTGGTGCCCAGACGGTGACTTACCTTTGCGGATTTCCTCCCGGATCTGCGACTCCATCTCCTCCATCTGGAGCAGGGTTTTCTGCCAGTAGCGCTCAGCTCTGCGGCTCTTTGTGCAGAACACAAAGAGTGCTGGAAAAGAGAAAGGGAACAAGCCTTTTGGACTCAGGCTTAGGAGTAGCTGCAGCTGAGACCAGAGAGGTTCCCTCTGACATGGTGCAGAAAGCTAAACCCAAAGTTGGTTTCACACCTACCACCAGTCTGGTATCTGCTCAGGCAGTTGTCGATTTATCTGTAAATAAGTAAAACCAGCTGGATTTTAATGATCATGCTGTAACTGTCATCTTCAATTTAGGTCTGGGCTGTCTGTATTCAGCTTAACTGTATACTAATGTGTTCCAGCTGATTAATGAATAAGAATTTAGAATCTTTACCACCTGTATTACAGTGTTCACATCCGACAGTCTTCCCATGCCTCCAGAAATATATTTCTAATGATGGGTGGTGCATTTAATAAATAGTGTGCATTACAGCCTTTATTAAAAATAAATTAAATCCCCATTAGAAACCACTCATTTGCTGTGAACTGGCAGGTTTCTTGCTGCACGATCGTGCTGGGCAAGCAAGGAGCGGGTACCCCAGCCCCAGGACAGAAGTATGCTGCACGGCTTCCTCCCAGGTTTGCACACTGCTGTGCCTGTCCCACACCTGCAGCTAAGAATGCAGGCTCTGCTCTTCCTGCTCTGCCAGGCACCTGTCACTGCCTGTTCCTGATGACAGGACCTCGGGCTAGGAGCATCTCTGGGATGACCTGGGACAGTCACACCTGCGAGTGAGCCCTGTGAGTCAGTACTAGCCCAAGACCAATTTCTCACATTCTTCTTTATTTGGTATTATAGTAGCTACTAAGGTTTTGGGGAAAAGAGTAAGTTTATAAATATCACAGGCTCAAGGAACAGAGCTGAGCTGCAGATTCAGCCAGCAAAAGCTCTGTGCTGCAGGGAGCTGTGGAGCCATGGCCCTGGTACTGGCTGCGTGCCATACAAAGAGTGGCTACCTGCTGCACCCAGACCAACTTCAGGTACTGCATAATTGCAGCACTTGAGAGTCACCTTCGCTACTCCACATGCAATGACAAAAACCTCGGCACAGCCTTGGAATACATCATTCTTCCCCTTACCTACAACAGAAAGGACCAGCAGGATGCTGCAGATGACGATAGAGACAATGATTGCGGTCTCTCCTCCCCCAAGGTGCAGCATCGCAACTGTGTAGTTGAACTTTCCAACTTGGATCTGGAGAGGGAGAAGGAGGGAGGAAAAGCAGGAGCTGAGCAGCACATTGCCAAGGGGCTGGGAGCAGGGAGGGACACAAGGCAAGGCTCAGCAGACCTTTGCCCAAGGACGCATTGACCACACTGATGCAGCCCCCTGGGCTCCACAGGGGGTCAGGCTGTGGCTTTCACTGCCAGACCCTGGGTGCTCCATGTGTTCAAGGGAGCCCAGTTCACTTCCTGCACTCCTGGGGATGCTGAGGCTGCTCCCGGCAGGCTGCAATGCTGCAGCGGTGCCCATCCCAGGGCCACTGCGGGGCTTCAGTGGTGGAGCGGCAGGCCCACAACACAGCCTCACCATACCCACCCCAGAATGAGACAGCCCTTCCCTAGAGAGCCCAGGACTGCCTGTGCTGCTCTACTAGAAAACTACTTCCACTAATCACTGACTTCCATTATGGCTCTGAACAGCCTTTGGATCCCAGCTGCACCAGCCTTTCTCCTCCAAAAGCAGAAATGCTGCCATGCAGAAGGAGGGTTAAGAAATTTTCAAGTCCTTGAAATACAAATAAACTAAGGGAATAAAAAGAAATAACAATGAGACCATAGAGGAGCAATGATCTTGTGGTTAAAGCAGTGAACAGGGTGTCAGGAGGTGCTGGCTCTGCTCCCAGCCCACACTTCTTGTGACACCAAGCACAAACCACTTGAGTTCAGTCTTTGGGTCTCCTGATATCCAGAAGGGAAGAGGCCAGCACACATCACAGGCTGGTGAGTTACTGGGCACCGTCTACAAACAGCTCTTTGGGCCCTTGGGATGAAAGGATTCCACAGCATCATCTGATAAGGAAAACTCATGACCACACAAGGCTTTCACTTCTGGAAATGTGAGTTTCACTTCTCTCGAGGAACGAGAAGTGAGAGAAACTTGAGCAAAAAATCCTGAAACAAGGTAGGGAAGGGAAGAGCTGGAATAATCTTACAATTACATCTGTGTCACAGAGCACCTCCAGGAAAGGTGACCCCGGGCACCCTTGGTGTAGCACCTGAAATTCCAGCAGCTCTCAGCCGCTGAGCCAAAGCCGTGCCACAAGTGGGGCCTTCCCACCACCTCCATCACCAGACACCACATCGCACACAGCTCCATCCTGTGGAAAATCCAGCCCTGGCTCTGGGAGCACTGGCACAGGCATGGCTGCTGCCAGCAGAAGGCTCTGGACACTGAGAGCTTTGGTCTCCACCCTGGCACACTGTCTGACAACCATGGTGCTGGACAGGGACAGGAGCCACAGCACTGCACAAACACCTTGGCAGGTTTGCTCAGCAGTCCCACAGCCTGGCCCTGGGATGTCCACCTCTTCCCTCTGAAATGAGTCTTTTTTTCCCCACCAAATCAAAGTTTTGCATTTTTCAGAGGAGAAATCCCATGCCTGCTGTTTAATTAGGTGTTTAAACTGTTTGTTCATGAACAAAGATGGGTCTGAAGGCCTCAGCAAGCTTCTCTTGTGTATCTGGACAGGTCTACTCAATACT
>JAYRBT010000023.1:322807-367271 GCA_036023395.1 Myiotriccus ornatus | reverse complement strand
TGCACAAACACCTTGGCAGGTTTGCTCAGCAGTCCCACAGCCTGGCCCTGGGATGTCCACCTCTTCCCTCTGAAATGCTGCAATGAGGCTGTTCCTCAACATGATTTGAGTCTTTTTTTCCCCACCAAATCGAAGTTTTGCATTTTTCAGAGGAGAAATCCCATGCCTGCTGTTTAGGTGTTTAAACAGTTTGTTCATGAACAAAGATGGGTCTGAAGGCCTCAGCAAGCTTCTCTTGTGTATCTGGACAGGTCTACTCAATACTTGTAAGACCCAGAGAGGGTCTTACACACGCCTGCCCTGTGCCACCAAAGCCATTGCAAGTGTGTTATAAAGCAGCAGTCACCCATGGAGCAGCTGGCAGGGATGGCCTGAACCACGTCTGAAGGTTTAGCAAGGGTGCACTCTGAACAGTCTTGTGATATTTAGGGCTGGGTATCATTCTCCTGCTTCCTGGGGACCCACTAAGGCACTGCCCTGAATGATTTATGTCACACCAAGACTAGCAAACTCATAAATTCCTTTTCTTCCCCAAAGGGATTTCCCTGTTTCTCAGTTCTTTAAAAAAACAAAATTACCCTGTTTAAAATTTCCATTAAAATTACTTGGGAAATTCTGCTACTTCTGCATTACCACATTTCCCGTTTGCAACAGAACTTCGTATACCTCAAACTGTTGCCAGTAAACTGGACAACCCTATCAGCAAACTGGTGGTGCATCCTCAAGCCTTTCTTCTGGGCTGCTCAAGTCCACAGCTCAACTCCCTTCAGCCTTCCTTTTCCTCCCTGCCTCCTCTACAGGCTCCCACCCACCCCTAACCCTAATCCTCCCAACCCAAGGACTGGGAGGGGGCAGCACCATCTCAGCCCACGGAGGTGGAGGCATTTTCTCTCAGATACAAAGAGCCATAGTCACATCCCTGGATGGCAATGGACTGTGTACGACACGACGGAAACTGAGCGTGAGCACAGCAGTTTAATCAAGCCCTCTGGAAAACAGGGCAGTGCCCAAGTGTGGTGAATTTTGCAGACACAAAGAGGAACAAAAGCCCTGAACACCAAATTCCTTGCAGTGACAAAGCAGCAGCCCCTGGAAGCAACATGAGCCCTAGTACTCCTCTCACTCTCCTGGTCACAGGCAGGGACCCAGCCCGGTGAGGGTCAGACTGTCACGGCTATTCGTGGCCCTTCTGCAGAGCAGCCAGCTGAAAGCTGTAAGGAATTCCCCAAACGTATCTCATGAGGGACAGAAAATCACTGCAAGTGACAAAATCTCATGTGCCTGAGACCTCACCGAGCCTTAGCAGAACTGAGCAAGCACCCTGTGCGCACAGTGCAGTACCTGAGCAGGCAGCTGTCAGCGTCCCATGACTTGGAGTGCAGCAGCCCCTCACCAAAACTTGGGCAGCCTTCATCCCACTGACCAGCTGCCCTGGGACAGCTGCCACCATGGCGTGCTTTGTCCACCCTTCCATCTGTGCAGCCTTGTGTGGGGTCTCCAGTGGGTGAGCTGGGCAGGTCCTTCGCACACAGGGTTTGCAGCGGGACCCCTCTGCCCTACACACCCGCAGTGCGGAGGCTCTGGAACTCACCGTCACGGGTAACTGCCTTTCTGAGGTGCTCAGCGACTCATTGACGGAGCAGTGGATGACTTTGTCTGAAACAATCTGGATCTCACATGAGATCAGGCCGATTTTCACCTGGTACTCATTGCTCTCCAGGCCCAGGCTGTCAGGCTCTTTCTAAAGACAGAAATAGAACCAGGATGTCAGGCTGCAGAGTAGCAGTTGGAATTGGAACTGATCTTCCTGCTTTACTTTCCATATTCCCTACTGTTCTGCAGACCTGGAAGACTCTCCCATTTTTTCAGCACTCCACAGGAAAGCCAGAACCTGGCCATTCCCCATTTTCCTGTTTCCCACTCCTCACGCAGCATGGGGCAATGGGATGAACAAGGCCCTCATGGAACCTGGAAAAATCTGCTTTTGATCTGGCCTGCTGTGCACTGAAGATAAGGATCTAAGTGCCCACCTGGGAGGGGGAAGGATGTACAACAGAGAGGACAGCCAGGGGATGCGCCTGCGGAGCCTGAGAAAGGGGGAGCACATTTCTGGAGCAAGTTGTAAGCAGTGAGGATATCCTGCAGTGAACAATGGCCTTTGAATTACTATTGCTCATTGTACAGGCCACTCAGCTGCTGCACCCTGACTTCCTTGTGAGCTGAGCTGAATTCAGTAGTCAAAAGAGAAGAATGCATGACCTGTTTCTGCAGGAATAAACACCTACTGTCAGGCTCATCTGCAGTATCTGCCTTGTTTCAGGCCGGTGCATTGTCATTCTTTTTCACACATCCAGTATTTCATTTAGTCTCATGCTATGACACCCTCCCAGGCAGCTCTGTCTCAGAGGGCATCCTCAGGCCGGGCTGCATCTCCTGGGACAGAGAGATGCAAGAGCAGCATGCTGAGCCCGAACCACCTGCTCCTGCCTCTCCAGTCCCCTGCTACCCACTTCTCTCTCCTCTCCCTGTGGCCGGTCACTGCACTGGTACTTAGGACTGCGGAGCTGCCCATGGGGGAGCAGGCAGCACCCCGAGAGAAGCAGAGCTGTAACAGCCACTCTCTTACATGTATGACCAGAGTTAAGGGCTCGCCAGGATGGTGCTTGATCCACTTCTCCTTCTTGGCTGTGGAGAACTGGGGGTCAGCATAGTACTCCAGGCTGAACTTGCTGAAGTGCAGGGCCTCCTCAGGGTACATCTCCTCATCCAGAGCTGGGCGGTCATCTGCGTAGAGGCGCCCATTGAGGTAGAAGTCGACGGGGGCAGGTTTGCTCCCCACAGTGATGTTGGAGGCAGCTGGAGAGGGGCAGGTGATCGTGGTGTCGGTGTGAACCTTACAGCACTGCAAGCAGGAGAGCACGAGAACATCAGAATCCAGCACCGTGAGCGCTCTCAGCCCATCCTGGGGCATGGGCTGAGGCCTCAGCTTCACACCCCAGCCATCCTGCGGCAGCAGACGCACAGTCCCACTGTCACCAGGCCATACCCAGCCAGGACACCCACCGTGTGTTCTCTGCCGATGCCACGCACAGCCATGGACACGTTCTGGACCAGCCCAAAGCCTCTTCCTTCCAGGGTGATGATCCTGCCCCCACTTTGAGAAGGGAAGAAAGAGAGGGTGACTGCAGAGGACAGTGCAGCAGCAGGGTGTGATGGCTGAGTCTCCCTCCTGTCCTCATCTCTTTTCCCAGAGATGTTTCCCAGCTGCTTCAGCAGAAAATTTGACCCAACAGCCAAAGTCTTCTTCCTGCTTACAGCAAGGATCCACACTGCTACCACTGTATCAGGAAAGGAAGGAAGGAGGAGCAGATGCTGTGTTGGAAAGTGGGAGGGCCTCTTCCAGCAGCAGGACACATCCCCTGCCCCTACCCATGTCTCTGCCCCTGTCCCTGCCCCTCAGAGACCTGCAGACAACTGTGAGTCTTGAAGAGGGAAAAGTCCCTTAGAGGCTGACAGGGATCCTGCACCTCCTATGAGCTTCTGATTTAGATCAGAATGTGAAAGTTGTTGTTTTGCATCTGCTGGGGGGAAAATGCAACCCACGGGCCTCTCGCTGTGCAGTCAGCTAACAACACGAACGAGCAGCGCCGATGTGCACAAGGCAGAGCAAGGGCTGGAGAACCATCACTGCTCATCTGCACCCTGGATTTACCCTCCCCTTCCTCCATATCATATTTGACCTGGTTAGAGCATTTGCCAGGGAACAGTCAGAACTCACAAATCCTATTATGCGAAGAGCACTCCACGCACAGTGACTTTGGCCGTGAGGCCCCAAGGTTCTCTGAAGCCTGCGGATATCACAGGTAGTTACGATCCAAGTTTCTAACTAGGAGCCTGTCACATCTGCAGACTAGCTTACAACTTCTATTTGGGTTTAAATTTTGCTTATATGAATTATTTTATCAACATGGTAACAGAAATCGGTTCCAGCTACATTTTTATGCAAGTTACTGACCCTCTCACGGTCAACAGCCCAGCAGCATGGTGTAGCCGTCAGACTGCATAAGCCACCACACAGGCTGTAGAAGTCACAGTCCCTGTGTTCTGAAATTTGGGAACTGCTGCAAGTGCTAAGAAAGCCTCACTAGGGTGATGGAGAAATACCCCAGCGGTTTCCCTTGTGACTACAAGCAGGGACATTCTTCCTCTGCCTCTTTTTAGACAGCACTCTCGACACTCAGCAGTTGGGAGCCTGCGAGGGGCTGAGCCTGGATGAGTCATGGCTCTGCCTTTCCACTAACATTCCCACAGCCTGCGGCCTTGGCGCTGCGCTTGGGAATGCCGGGAGGCGGCTTTGTTCCAAGGGGATCAGACCACCAGAGCCTGCTCGCGCTTGCCTCTGGGTGTGCTGCTTCCACCAAGGTCCTGCCGCCACAGCTGCTGGCATCCCAGATTTCCTGGTCAGCCCTGGATTTTCCAGACTTCACAGCTGAGGAGGGTCGGATTTCACTATGATATCCAAAGGAACAGAAGCCTGAGTGCTCCACAGAGAGATGTGAAATTAAAAGCAACACACTTTAAAAATTAAATACTGTGACCTCAGGGAAGGCTGAAATCCAAAATTACAAATCTCATCCTTCTACAGTTTTACCGCCAAGAAAAATCCTCAGGGTCTCACTGAGCCCCCACCTGAAACCTCCCTAAAGTACCCACCAGGTATGCATGGTAGAGTTACTAAGGCTGACATTTTTCCACTCCTAAATGCATCAAAACAAACTATGGACAGTTCTGGTGTGTGAGACCTCTTCTACTCCAGTGCTGGGTTACCCTGGAGCACCCTGAGAGCAAGCTGCAGTGCCCTCTGTACCCATCTGCAAGGCACTGTGTCCAGCCCCAGGGTTGGGAAGCCCCTTTCTCCCAGCAGGACCCTCTCCCACCACTCTGGAACTGACCCTCTCTTTCACAGGCTGTCTTGGCTGGGGCAGGATCTCACCTGATCTGGCTCTTTCTGGGGTTGATGTCTGATATAACCGGGTTCTTCTCATACTTGAAAGTGATGTTGAGGCTGGCACAAGACTTGTTCTCAAACTGCACGCAGACTGGCACAGCCGTGGTGAGCTCCGCGGCGGGCATGGTGCAGGTGATGGTGCTGTCGGTGCGGCTGCGTGGGAAGAGGCAGGTGAGCTGCAGCACAGGCAGCGGCTGGAGCCTGGCACTGTGGGCTTGGGCAACCCCTTGGTAGCCAGGTAGGTGGCAGCCACAGCTGAGAAGGAGCTTCCAGTTACATGTCAACGGCCTGTTACACCTGGCCTGCTAACGAGCACCAGCACACACCATCCCAGCTGCCGGACCAATCCCCAGCACAGCCAGAGGGAAAGGGCGGGCAGGGGAATGCTATGCCAGCATAGAGTGATGCCCCCCACCAAAACACCTGTCCTGCTTGACCACCTGGGGGCCAACACCATCCTTCCTAACGCTTTGTCTCTTGTCACTAGCCCAGCACCAGCCCCCAGTCCTGCTCCCACCTGAGGTCAGTGCACTGCTTGGAGGAGTTGATGAGGACACGGAGCTCCGAGCCGACATCCAGCCTGCTGCCTCTGATGGTCACTCTGGTTCCTCCAGCCTTCGGGCCATTTGGGGGAGCTATGGACTGCACCAGGGGAAGCTAAAAACAAAGGGGAAATCTGTTTCCTAGCCTAGTAAATCCAAAGCTGGATACTCCACACTGCACATGGGAATTGATTCAGAACGTGTAAGTATCCAGCACTGTGAGGCTCAATCAGTAGCGCAGCAAAAGCTTTCATGGGCAGGGTTTCAGTACAAGTGCTAAGGAGTGAGACAATACAAAATCTCTGTGACTCTCTGTGGTCTCTAAATTCTGGCTATAAATGAGACATGAGGCCGAACAGAAGCCCAGGATCCCACTAGTCCCTTCAGTTTTCCAGCAAAGGGATCCAGAGCCAGCAACAGCTCAAGGTCCATCAACAAAAGGAAATTTCTCATTTGTTCCCTCTCCCACCACCTCTGCCCTTCCAGATCCATGTCCTCTTAAATGCAAGGATAATGTTAAAGCCCTGCTGGATGATGGCTTTCAGATTGGTGAAAACAGACACCTGCATCTAGATAATTGAATAACAAACCCCTGCTTAAGGAAGCTTAAAATCTGCATCTCTTGAGGCGACAGGAACTAAAGGGGAAGTTACTTTGCCTCTCACCATTTGCAGCAGAAATTAGCATGTATGTTATCTGTGTTTGCAGACCCTGGAAATCTTCCTGAGATTCAAGAGCTGAAGGCTTTGATAACTCACGTGGCGCTGAGCCCTTGTGTCTGCTCAGAGGCACCCCAGGAGAGGCTGCTGGCAATGCCTCTGCTCCATTTAAGCAGGACAGCCAGGGTAGAACAAATAATGATCTCAAGACCCTTCCACAGGGCAGTGGTAACTCCCTCTCAGACAGCACATGCCCTGAGGCAAGAGGCCCATGGGGGCTGGCCCTGCTCAACCCCAGGCCGTCCCTCAGAGCAGACCCGCATGGAAACCCCTGTATTAAAATCTACCCTTGCCCTTGCCCAATGCTCCGATGGCTTCATTCCTCTGTAGTCATTTTCGTTGTTGTTTCTGACCGTCACCCACTTCCACAGGATCTGTTCTGTATTTCTCTGGGTGTCTGTAGGCAGCTGTCTCCTGCCCTTGGCCCTTAACCCACGCATTGACAAGCGCAGCTACAACAGCAGAGACGATTGTTCCTGCTCCCCAAAGCCCTCCAGCTCTTCCCCTCAGCCAGAGCCAGTGGCTGCTGCTCTCGGTTGCACTGCCAGCACCAATCGCCCCCATCGCAGCTTTGGCAAGTCCAGCTCATCCACAGCCTGCTGGAGTGTTCTGAAGGGGCCTCTCCCTCCTCCTCAGCACAATTACAGCTGAATCCTACCTCTTCTAGACACATCTAATGGGGACTATGAAACACGTAGCACAGAAACATTACTTGGTATGTCACAAGGGGCTTTCTTTGAAAAGGCAGCTCTGAAAGTCTTTTAAATTTTTCCAGGCAAACTGTATCTGTAACCAAGCTCAGATCTCACCAAGACCAGCCTTGCATGGTGTAGGCTACGCCATCTGCATGCCAACCAACAAACTAGTGTTGCTTGGTCTGCAAATGGTGCAGAAGCATATTTTTTGTAAAGTTGCAAAGCAACTTTTGGTGTGACACACTCCCAGGAACGCATCGCGCAGTGTCCCTCCCCACCACACATACAGGGCACTTCCTCATCTCTGCTCCAAGCTCTGCTGAGACACACAGACTGAGAGACAGACAGACAGGCAGCTTTCTGCTGTGCCACCTAACCAGGAATGGCTCCTCTCCCACTCCGGGGGATACTGCCTGCTTCCCAAGCTTGCCCAGGAGCTGCCAGCACAGGGCTGCCACAGACCCAGGCTGAGGTCAGGGACTGGCTTTGTTCTGTGCTGGTGCTTCACAGGTGTTTCCTGAAAGGCTTTTCCCGCATGCCGAGAGCTGGACCCTTCCCACGCTCCCCTCTGTCAGGCAGACAGTATCTGGCAGCAGGGGATGTGCCAGCTGAGCACATACCTCCTGAGAACCCCCAGACCCCGGGGCCATCACTGGATTGTACCCCCGTGGCACCTCAGTCCACTCCAGACTGCTGGATCTCCTGCTGAGACTGACCCGGCCATCGCCTCGCCAGTCCCTCCCTGTGCACTGCCAGGCCTGGCTCTGCTGGGTGCTGGGATGTGCCATGCCTGTGCCAGGTGCACACTGTGTAACCCATAACCCTCCCTGGACCAAACACCCAACCTCTCACTGGCTACAGGGTGGGGAATCACACTCCATGATCTGCCCTAAATTCTTCACAATGACCACCAGGAATCAAACGTCGTTTCCTGGGGCTTCGAGTCTCCTCTCAGGCCAGCAGCTTGCATCATGGGCTGTCCTGCCTCAGCTGAAGCTGGAGCGGAGGCACAAAGGCTCCGAGCCCTCTGCATGCCCTTGGCACCAACCTGCTGGGGCTGCACAGGAGTGGCATCCAGCCACGGACAAAGGTCGTGTAGGGAAGAGAAGAAATGCATGGATTTCTCTCAGGTTTGTAGAGATGAAAGCTGTCTTTGTGAGATGGCACAGCACAGAACTATAAAGGGCTTTTCTTTGAACAATGACAGAGGGTTAGCTCCAGTCTAATCCCTACACATTACTTCATGTAAAAACTAACACAATCTCTGCAGCAAAAATATCAGTTCAAAATAATGTGAATTCATCGAATGTAACCTACACCTCACAAAGGAACTTCACAAATCTCAAAGAATCTCACAGGTTGTAACAGCACTTTAGCAAAAGAGGCAGAAGAAAACAGCTCCTTTTATAGAAGGAGAGATGTGAATGAGCTGGGACAAGATCCACCCCTGCAGAAGCTGAGCCTGGGAGCACAGCTGTGCCACCAACATCCTGCTGAAATCCTGCCAGACCCCACTCAGGTAACCACAGGTTACCTCAGGAGCTCCTTAAGGACCCCGACATGTTTAGTTGTAGATCATGTTTCCCAGCTACCCAGGGAAGGTGAGCGGACCTGCAGGCTCACTCTAAAGGGTGCAGGAATCACCAAAGAAGCACTCAAGATAGCTACTCACCACATAGGAGTATCGCTCCCTGGACTTCCCTTCCCGGCTCACATTAACCGTTACCACATCCGAAAACGCCTCCTGAGCCTCTCCAGTCTGGCACACAATCCTGTGGATGGATGGGGCGGTTGGCAGCAGTGCCTGGCAGCAGGGATGGGGACGGGCAGGCACAGGCAGGGGACAGGGCCCTCCTCCTCAGCTCCCCCAACTCACATCTCGGAGACGACGTATCTGTCGGGCAGCGGGGCGCAGTGCACGCTGCCCACCCGGACAGCAGTGCGGACGTCGCTGAAGCGGCGGCCCAGGTTCCTCCCACGGATGGTCAGCAGTGTGCCCCCCTCCAGCGGCCCACGCAGCGGCTCAATCTGCAGCACCAAGGGACAGGACACAAAGTCAGAGGATCACAGAATCCTACAATAGTTTGGGTTGGAAGAGACCGCAAAGATCATCTAGCCCCATCCTTCCTGTCATGAGCAGGCACACCTTCCCCTAGACTAGATTTGGGAAGAACCACCATGAGCTTCTGGCCTTCATCCCTGAGCCGGTCCCTATGTCCACACCCCACTTAAGCCCCCTGAAGCAGACAGAAATCACTCCTCACACTCCTGCTCCCCTAGCTCGCCTGCCACCCCTCTCCCCTTGCTGTAGCTTGGCAAAGGAGAATCCACCACACTTATGCACTGGGTTTGGCACTGGGGTTTGGTCAAGGATCAATCCAGCTGCAAACACATCTGGAGTGAAATATCCTTCCTTCCACACCCCTGCTTTTGAATCCATCTCCTACACCACTGGTTTCACCTGGCAGCTGCTGTCCGCAGTGCTGTGAGAGGACAGGGTGCTGGCTGTGACAACATCCCAGCACTGCCAGGGGTCAGGGTGTGACACTGTGCCAGCATTAAGGCGGGCACTGCTGGACAGACTGACTGCACTAACTTCAGCAGGTGAAACAAACCCCTTCCAGCAAAAATGTCTCTTTTCCCTTTGCCCTGGCAGCGGCACACAGAGCCAGTGCTACACTCCAGGTGGCACCAGCTCCGGAGGGCTCTGTGAGGGCTCATTTGCTCTCGTGACTCCAGAGGGTTTGGATTTACCAGCCACTATTTGCTAAGGAAATAGTGACAGAGTCGGTGACACTGCAACCTGAACTGTGGTTTCCTTCCATCATTTTCTGGCGAATGATGGAAACACTTGAGGAGTGTGGGGAAGGACAGGCTCAGGGGGACCATCCCTCCCCCACGGTGACAAGAGGGAAGCACTGCAGCTCCTCTGTGCAGTGTTACAGCACCTGGATCACCACATGCCTCCCTAAGAGCAGAAATGCCATATACTTGCCAATTCTGATGTTCACATCCTTGCCAGTTCTGATGTTTTGCATCTTCAGCTTCTTTTTTTCTAGGGACCCCATTTTAAGATCTGGTCTATGTATTTTCTTTGCTACTTGTCAGGGATCAGTTTGTTGGCTCCTACCATACTTCTAAGCAGAGCCTCAGATCCAAAGGCCCCTAACAAACATTCATTTAACTTGAATTTAAGTAAAATCCATTTCAAAATGCATGATGCCCAAAGGTCTCTCTGCCACTGTTAAAATCACAGCATAACTGCAGAACACATGTGCCTGGAGGCAGGGATCACAATCACATTTCAGCCATGCTCCATTAAATCCATTCCTGATAAGGATCCTTCAACCAACCCTACATATCTTTCTTGCTTTTAGCAACCCTAGGAACTCTGAGGCATTTGAATTGTGGTGCTGTTATGTTTCCCACTAACACAATGAAGATTGGATCCTGTCAGTAGCAAGATGTCCTCGGCACTAGGTGACTCAACAGCATAGAAAGTCAGTGAATAATTCATTGCTGGTCTTGACCCTGTCCCGTGCAAGGGACAATGCTTGGATCCTACTCTGTCCCACCTGGGACAGGGTGGCTGGTCCCACCCCTCAGCACCACCCACTATGCCACGCCACGCCACACCACACCACGCCACGCCACACCACACCACACCACACCATGCCATATTGCCTTTGGGACTTACCTTCCTAATCTCGGGAGCAGGGCAGACGTCGGAGACCTGGGGGGGCTCGGTGTGCAGCCTGCAGCTGGAGCTGCTCTCGCTCCAGAGGCAGCGGTGCCCCAGGTCCTCCCTCCCCAGGCACTGGGAGCAGTCCGCACTGCCAGTTGCACAGTTGTACACCTCCACTGAACCACCAGAGACAACAGAAAACGTGAGCTTCTTTTCACAGCTTTGCTTAGCCTGAAGCAGCCAAACAGCCACCCCCGCTCCCACCACCCCCGGTTACATTAATCCCACTAACATCCGAAATGCAGCGGACGAGCAGAGCGCTTGGCTGCCATCCTGCAGATTTCCCAGAAGGCCCGGGTGCTTGTTCTCACTGCAATATAATTTAGCGCTTTCTTTTCCTTTTTATTCCTCTTGAAAAACAAACACACCCAAACTTGAATCTTTTTGTCAATTTATGCTACACATTTCCAACTCTCAGCATCCACATGGGAAGCCCCTTGGCAAAGCTGGCTCCTTCCTGCCAGCAAAGCAATCACGTTGCTTCCACACTGACAAAAATTGAGTGATTTGTACTTTGTACAGTGTTTACAGTTCCCTTCCCTCCCCCTGTGACCATGGGCCCCTTTCATTGACTTCTCCCTTCAGATCTGCTCAGCTCAACTTCCACATCTTTTTCCTACACCGCCTTCACCTCTCCATTAGCTGGTGCCCTGGGTTACGTTTCCTCTCTAGCCTAAAGACTTCTGCCACTGGAGTGTGGGTATCCGCTGAGATAACAGCCAGAAATGCTCAGGAAGCTTGGCTTTCACACCCTTTTCCCCAGAGGAGACTTTGCAGGAGAACATAAAACACAGAAACAGTCACATTTGGCACTGCTGCTCACAGGAGCATCTCAAGGCACTTCACGAGCAACTAATGAGTCCCTCGGCGCCGACGCTCTGCCGTGCCGTGCTAACAAAACTTCACCAGCACCGACATCCTGCCTGTGCCATGCTGAAGTAACAACACCAGTGCTGAGGGGCTCTCCTGTTCTCCACAAAGAAAAAGCTTAGTCCACCTTGTCTGCAGTCCCCCCCCAAGGAGTTACACTGGGTGGTTTTCCACCCAACAGCAGAGCTTGTATTCCTTCAGTGGACTATCAAAACAATAAAAGCTAATAAATATTGAAATAATAAACACCAATATCAGTGATTTCATTAAAGGTGCTATAAAAGATGCCCACATTTATAACTGGCCTGGCAGATCTCTGTCCCTGATGCAAGGAAGCCTCTCTATCGTGACTCACACCAGCCTGAATAAGGCAAGGAGCCAGAGCAGCCTAAGGGTCCCACAGGAACTCCAAATATTCTGGTCAATTCAGATGGATGAAAACATGGCATGCGTAAGCGAGCTCCTTCTTCGCGCAGGAGAAGGGGGAATTCCACCATGCTCTTTCTGCTGTGGTTCCTGCTCCCAGCACCACCCACATAGAGAACTGTCTCCTGCATATCCAAAATGCAATCTCCTGCCCCAGTCCTCAGGATTACTGCTGTATCTCAAAATTATGGACGCTATCTTCTTTCTGCAGGGAAGCCACATGTCATGCCTGCCCATGTTAGTATTTCCAGGTATTTTCACTTTGCAAGACAATCCTCCTTCATACACAGGGATTTACCACAGGGAAACTTTTTTATCCTGGTAAGTGGCTGTTGGTGTTCGTAACTCCCTCCCTGTTACAGCCATTCTCCCAAGGAAGCCTGCCTTCAGGCTCTCCTTCTCCTCTGCACCTCGGGTAAATCAGCCCCTTCTGCCGTAACTGCTGACACTAAGAGGGGAAAGAGCCTGGGAATACTGCCTCCAAGCAGAGCCCACGGCAAGGGGCACTGCCAAACCGCTGGCTACACAGTGAGCCTGGCTTCTTGACTGGTCCACTGGGCTTGTCCTGCCTGGGCGCCTTGTATGAGCACACTCTGAGTCTGCCTGCCTGCCTTCCTTGGCTTGCTTGTGTAGCAAGGGCTTTTTTGGGAATCCAAGCATTCTTCCCAAAGAGCAGGCCATGAATGGAATGTATTTAGAGATTTTATTGTTTCTCAACACAGAAGGCAAAAAGAAGACTCAGTTTTCACAGTTTGTGGAACCTTGATACCATACTTCTGTGAGACCTAAGGGAAGAGCCCTGCCCCAACTCTTTTCTCCTCTGGGAGGAATTCCTCCCCGGCCCTGGGGGCACCCCACATCCCTGCTGTGACCAAGAGCTGCCTGCACTCACAGATGGGGCTTGACCTTCCCTGGCTGTAACCAGGATGTCATGGGTGCCCATCTGCGCTCCGGGCTCACATTCACAGGGAGCAACTCTGGCTAAGTGTGCTTTCTGCACGTGCCTGAGGAAGGAACTGAGCTGTGCCCAGCAGAGCCATGGTCTCTACCCTTTACCCATAAACTCAGCCTGGGTTTGAGAGTCATTCAAGCTGACCAGATGAGAGAAGCATAAACATATTTTCAACTCAGACCTGTCATCATCTCCGGACTGTCAATAAATCTGTCTGGTCTGTCCTTCAGCTGGAGGTTCACTGGGAAGTGATGGCTTTTTTCTGATGTGTGAAGCTGCACATAAAAAACAAACAAAAACTTAGGAAATTTAGTAAAATAGAAGGTCTCATACCCCACACTACCGGGATTAATCTTCCTTGTGAGGGTTCTCTGACCACTGCTTCCCCAGGCACAAGAGTGTCATCTTTAGCAGAAGGAGCAGGATGGCTGTTTTGTTTTAATCATTTTGCTGAGGTCCCAGAGAAGGGCACCGGGACACAGCACATGCCACAGTGAGAGCAGAGCCCTGGCTTGCTGCTATTTTTAGCAGAAACGGACAGGAAAATGAACAGCCTGGCCTGTCTGCGCATTCTCAGTGCTGGGCTGCAATACAGGTGACATGATGGGAAAGTATTCCTCTCCAGCTTCCACTTGCAATATTCCCACTGGTGGAAGCCCAAACAATTGCTGCTTTTCGGAGGTGCAGTCTGCCCTCTGACAACCACACACAGTTCTCCAGTGAGCAGCACAGCATTTTCTGAGGCCAATTCCTCATTCAAAATAAAAGCTACAGAAATAGCAACCCTGAAAGGTGGCCAAATTTTTTGCCTGAACTGAACTCTTCCGATTTAGAAAGGTAAACAATCAGCTCCTTCCCAAGCCCTAGGGGAGCAGGGGTCAAAGCCACTGCGGATCCCCATGGAGCTGGGAACACAACACCCCTGATGCATGAGTGCCCTGCCAGCACTGGTGCACACAGAGAGCCTCTTGCTGGAGGGGGTGAACCCAGGAGGGGAGGAAAGAGGGTAAGCAGTGTCCCACTGATGAGTGGGAGGCTGGCAGTGAGACCCTCCCTGTCCTGACCCTCACCATGGGAGAAGCAGGGCTGGCAGCCTCACCCCCAACTCACCAGCACATGTACACACTCCACGGCAGAGGAGTTCACCCACCGGGCTTCAAATGTCCTGTCTGTCCCAAAATGGCACTCCAGAGCTGTCTCCTGGGAGAGGAAAGACAAGGGCAGAACAGCTGCAGCAAATTTTTGTGCAGTTCTCCATCTGTCAGCCGATAAGGCAGGCATTGTGTCCCACCTTTGTTCTGCTGTCAGTACCTGAACTGTGTCCAAGTCAAACAGGAGATCAGAACCCAACACAAAACGTGCGGACCAGGAGCTGTGCCCGGCCCAGGGCACACAGAGAGACCAGGAGCTGTGCCTGGCCCGTGGCACATGCAGACCAGGAGCTGTACCTGGCTGGGCTCTCATAATCCTGACAGCAGGGTACTGGGGTTCCCCATGGCTGGGGGTCTTCGGAGCTCATGCTGCAGTGCAGACCAAGAGCCACTGTTGCCCCAAGCCACTTTGTGCAAACCAGCCCGTGATTTGGGCTCAAAGTCACCTTCCTCCTCCTCCTCCCAACAACTACACAGAGCAAATCTCTAATTCAAATGAGAACCCAGACGGAAGCATGTTTCAAAGACAGATTTCTGTGCTGTTTTCCTGATAACACAAGGGTGATATCCTGCCCCAAGTTACTGCTGTGCCCCCATCCTGCAGGAAAAAATCCTCTCTCCAAGGTGGTTTATTATTATATTGAAAACTGGCACATTTGATAAAAGACACGAAAGGAAGCACCAGACTCCAGACAGAGAGCTGCTGGCTCAGCAAACACAGAGGCAGAATCTCGCCCAGTGCATCACCTGCACCCAGGCAGTTCTGGCTCTGCAGGCTGCCCATACCCCTGGCCTTATGCCCCTGCCAGGGAGTGCCTACGTTGCAGAAAAGCCACGTCTCCAAAGCTCCCAGCTCCAGCAGCACTCGTGAGCTCCTGTGGAGAAGGAAGGAGAAGGAATCCCAGCTGGCATTCCAGGATAGGGAGCAGAAGGTGGCAGAAGGAAGCCAGAGTGTTAGAGCCCCTCCAGCTGCCCCAGAGCAGAGGTGGTGTGGCCCCTTTCCTGCTGACTCCATTTCCTATGGGTTCCGTGCGGTATTGCTTCCTCCTCAGCCACCTCCAGCATCCAGAGAGGAAGAAGGATTTCTGGCTCTATTTTGCTGATTGTGGATGGCACATCCTCCTTCCCAGAGGCCAGAGTTGTGCAGGAAAAGACCACCCCATCTTGGTGGGAGGGTCCACTCTGCCCCCGCACCAAGGGCGGGAGGTGTGGTGGGAGCGGTGCCTCCACAGCCCCTGGCAGCAGCCCTCAGTACCCTGGCACCCCAGAACAGCTCCACCAGTACTTCCAAAACTCTTCTACCCTGCAGAACAAGAAGCTGCCTGGCTGCCCAGTGTGCTGGAATCATCCACAGAGGCACAGCAAACCCAGCCTCATGGGCCCTGCTGAACTGACCCAAAATGACTCAGGGCGGCTTTCTACAAATACCAGTGCTTACTCACGCATTTTCCCACTAACCAGCCTCTCTGTCCCAAATTCCTCTGGTTCCTTCTGGTGTGCAGCGCGCCTCAGAAGGCACCATTCAGTGTCCACTCCCATTTTTCACTGTTACATCTTGCACGTCAGAAAATTTCCGAGAAAGCACTTTTTCACACTAAACAAGCTCTGCGCTGATGACCTGAAGTTACATTAAACCATGTTTCCGTGCTGTACTCAACCTTGTGGCTCCGCCAGCACAGCCTCCCTGCGCCCAGCTCGGGGCTGTGTCCTTCATTCCTCAGTGTGGGCACTGGGGCAGGGCTGGCACGTGGCGCCAGGAGAGCGCAACACCGGCACACTCTGCAGTGGAGCAAACACCCACAAGGGAACTGGAGTTTTATTTCTCCCAAACACCTGAACCTTCCCAATCCCTCTAGGAACTCCTTTACCTTAGAGAAAGTTGCATTGGCCAGTGAGATCGTGATGTCCCGAGATACTCCTGTAGGCATTGGCTCCAAAGGGGCAGGTACAATTCGAGGACAGTCAATTTCCTTCTGTTAGGTAGAAAAACAAGGAAAAAAGAGGTTAGTTGGGTGCGTGCTGAGCATCCTCAGTGACAGAAGAGGACACATCAGGGCCCTTGGTAAGACTCATTTCACTGGGAACCAGGTACTGCCAGGTGCACAGCAACTGCGTATCCACGCCTCAGCTGCTGCTCCAGCAGTGACAGGGCTGGAGTGACACTGAAGGGAGCCACTGCCACCTCCAATGGCAGATCCGCCAGCGTGACCCTCTCCCGCCTGCTGGAAGCCACGTGCCATCCGCTGCATCGCGCACTCCTGCCAGCCCCCTCGGAGAGCCTGTGTTCCAGGGTCTCCATCCTGCACAGCAGCACCACAGGGCACAGGGGTCTTACGTGTGGGTGGAGGGATCCAGTGAGGGGCCTGCAGTAGCAGGGCAGCTGCAATGAAAGGCTTAAATGAAGCTGAAAAATGATTTTAAGAGGACATCTGTCCCTCTACTTTTGTTCTCATTTTAAATTGATGTCTCAGACACTGGAGCTGACTCAGAATTCCAGCCCGTTTGACAAGCCCATCCTGTTCTCTCATGAGATGTAAATCACACTGCAAAGCTACAGCAAGAATGAAGCCAGCTTCTCTGTGGCCCCAGGGTACATTCAGAGTAATGACTGTGACAGTGGAGCCACTGGGGTAAAAGAAAACAAAATACTTGCTCCATTATGTAGAATCATTTGCAGCAGGCAAGATTTCCTCTCATTTGCATTAAAGGTTACCCCACTGCAGCTCCACTGATGCCAGTGCTGCTGCTGCTCCAAGGAGAGGCCAAGCCTGCCCTCCCAGCACCAGAATGCCTGACCAGACACAGCCCTGGGGCCGGACACATCACAGAATCATAGAATTAACTGGGTTGGAAGAGACCTCCGATCCCATCCCTGGGACCAGACACGCAGTGAGTAGGAGGCTTCTCTCCTGCCCTCCCCAGACCTACCTAGGGGTCAGGGAACTACCTGGAAGTGCCTGTTTGCCTGTGGAGAACATGTTTTGCTTCTGTCGGGACACTCATCTAACCAAGCACAGTTGGTGCCACCTAAACAAGGAGATTAAATAACAGAGATGCATGTGATAAGGGAAGCAAAACAAAGCACGGGGGAGAAATTTCAGTCCCAAGCTTCTTCCAGGGGAATCAAAAGTGTTAAAATAAAACCAGCAGGGCTACAAGAAAATTCATGCAAAACCTCCCATGGCCTGGTGTGTCCTTACACGTCACTGGAGCTGGCACAGCTTCCCAGAGAAATACACTTTAGAGGACTGATTAACTTGTTGTCTTGCAGCTCCTTCTCCTGCTGTTCACCAGCAACCAGAAATAAAGCTTCCAGCTGACTATATCCTTCGTGTCAGGATCAGGGCAAAGAGGATGAATGTTTAAGATGCTGAAGATGGAACTGGTCCGACGCTGCTTTCCCAGCAGAGCTGTGCTCAGGTGCAGTTGCGCCAGCAACGGTTTGTTTACTGAAAGCTCTGACTACACCGTGTTTCCCGGGATACAGAGCACCTCATCCTGCAGCTGCTCACAGGGATCAGCAGAGAGAAAACAGAAACATGCCCAACCAGGTGAGCATCCAGCCCAACTGTACCTCTGGAGTAGGAGATCCTAGATGATTAAGTCAGTCCTCTGCTGATCTAGGACTAACCCAGGGCAGTCCCCAGCCAGCCCCACAGCCCTAAGGCCGCTGCTGGAACTGACACCCCCAAGCCCCTGCCCCGAGCAGCACTGCCAGTGCCTGGCAGCACATGCAGCACGAGAACCCACAGGCCCAGTAGCCTGGCACGTGCCAGACCTGCAGCATAGCTCCCTGTGCCCTAGCACAGGACAGACACCCCACAGGAGCAACTGCCAGGATGGTTTTCCAGTGCCTGGCACCTGTCCAGTCAGCCAGAGAAAACACCAGACACTGAAACCTGGGAAGTGGACAAATCAGAACGTGCTTCCCTAAAACACCTGAGTATGCACAGGGAGGCAGAGCTGATGCTGACACACCATCCTGTACTGCTGGGAGCTGCCACCCAACACAGACTTTTCCGTTCTCATTTCCTAGAGATTTACACTAGACATGATCACATGGAGCTGCAGTGTGGTGGCTCCAGCTCCATCCCCACCCCCATTACCTGTGCTCATAGCTACCCACTTCCCCTACCACTGGAGAGAAGTGGATGCCACGGCTGGCCCAAGGGTCAGCCCAGGGCTGAAGGTGGGACATCTGACACAGGGCCAAACTCCTCCCAGTGACAAGCGTGGGGAACACTGGAAGAACTGAGCCAAGAACAGAGCACCAGTGCTAAAGTGATATTCAATTTATAGTGTAAAAGCTTGGCTTGGATCTACAGCAGATTGATTGCTAAAAAGCCAATTTTATTTAAATTAACTTCAATTTAAATTTCAGAAGCAGAAACACACTGAGCCTCGGTTATTAAAGCTACAATTTGGAAAGGGGAGATTTTCTCTTACAGACAAGCATCACCAGTGGTGCTCCAGCACGTTATCAACATAGAGCAACCACAAGTCAGAGCCTAGGGAATGGTGGAGTATGGCTGCATTTCTCATACTGAAACCCAGGCAGCCCAGGATGTGAAGAAGCAGCAGCATTGCTCCAGATATGAGAGGTGATGGAGAGCCAAGGGACAGAGCCCACTGAGGCAGCAGGACAGCTGAATGCTTTAGCCAGTGTGCCGGCTTCCTCCCCCACGCACCTCGGCACAGCACGGCGCAGTGCAGCTGCAGCTGTAGCTGCCTGCACACATCACTCTCCCGGACACCAGGCGAGGAGGGTGCCCCAACTCCAGCTGGGCACGAGCTGTGGCCAGCAAGTGGTGGCCACTGATAGAGGAGGCTCAGAGCCTGAGCAGCAGTTCAATGGGCCTCACCTTCATCTGCAGCGCGCTGACACACTGCGAGTGGTTGGAGACACAGGTGTAGGTGGAGGGGCACCAATGACACTTCCACCTGGCTGAGAGGCAGCTGGTGCACCTGGAATGGCAAAGGCATGGTGAGAAAAGCAGAGTTTAAGCTGCTCAGAGAAGCTACACCTAGCCCTGCAACCCGTCTTCACACAGTTCAGTCTATAATGGTGCCCCAAAATCCCATGACAGGTCCTTAATATCCCTGTCCTCCTCTCCCTGGGAGCCGGCAGGGGATGTAGGCAGAGCCCATCACCCCCAGATATCATCTCCCTGCTCCAGGCCACAGCAGGCCAGGAGCCACTCTCCCCTGCTGAGCGTAAAATGCTTTTCTGCCAAAAGCACTCCTTCCCTCCATCCATGTCTCCAGGGAGCCAGGCAAGTCAAGGCCTGACGAAGGCTCTCACTGCTGTTTGCACAGGCATGGAAGTGCCGGCAGGCAGGACACAGGGTCCCTGCAGTCTGGCCCTGCTGTTATACTCCTGAGAGGTGGATGGATTTTGGTGGGTGGCACCAGAGTCCCCCTCCAGCCCATCCTGCTGATGGGGGTATGTGGCTGCTCCCACCCAGGGCTGAAAGGGGCAAAAGAGAACGTCCCTCCCCCAGTGCCCCACAGGTGCTCCCAAGGATCGCTGGGGAGGCTGGTTCTGATGATGAAGGGTTAACAGAACAAGCTTTATATAAAAATATTATTCATATTTAAAAGAAACCCAACATGTCCAGATGGTTTTGAGATGGCGAGATGACCCTCCTCTGAAAATCCCTCGTATTGCATCCCCCAAAATTCTGCCAAATCCTGCCCAGGTCCCCAGCCACCCACTGGCAGGGGCTGTGCTCCCCCATTAACCCCACACAGGGAGACCCTCGTCCAAGCTGTGTGCTGGCACCCGCCCATCTCCAAACCGCCCCAGCTGTCTCCATCGCCCCGGTGCCACCCACGCCCTGCCACCACCTGCCTGTGGGGGCCCCGCTGCCTGCACACCGGGGTCACTTACGCTCTCTTTGGGTAAATGTTTCCAGTCCTTTTGCAATCATAGATGGTGAAATTGGCCTGGATAATGTTTTTGCTGTTGACTCGGAGAGCAGCTTCAACAACCACATGGTCTGAGAGAATCAAGCCAAAGAATATTGGGTTGCAAGAGCCCCTCACTCGCTCTTCATGACAAAACAGTAGACAAGACAGACCCTTGGGAAAACAAGGGCTAAATCTCCTTTGTTTTCCCTAGGGCTTCCTCTGAGCTGCATTTCAGAGCTTGGACCAGCCATTTTTTGTCCTCTGATTTTCAGCTCTTCTTTCCTAAATCAGTGCTTTACACCACCCTCACAGGAAAGAACATTGTGACTTTCAGCACAAAATTCCAGCGTGTTGTGCAAGTGTTAATTAGCAGAGTTAATAACTGTCTTCATGTACAGTTGGTGCTAAATTATATTTTAAAAAATGTGGCAATTTAAACATGTTAGTTACCATGTTTTAAAACCCTGCTCACTTTCCCCATGACAACAAACACTCAGAGGAGAGTGGAAATCCCATTTTTGGCTGCTCAAGATGCCATACTACCTTCCCTCCCCCAGAAATTGCTTAATTTTTTTTCTTTGCAATTTTGCCATATAAGCACCAGGGAGAAGAGACAATGCCTCTTTCAGAATATGGACAATAAATCAGTGCACTGGATTCCAGAAATTCATTTGGACATTGCTGTAACCAACAATACAGAGCAGTTAATGATCTCCCATTCTTTGGATAGCTGGGGAGAAAAACAACGCAGCTTTACAAATGGGCCTAGGAAAAGTGGGATTTTCAAAAGGACTGTCTAATTCTCTCTCTACTGAAGTCAGCCATCTTCAATAGCGCATTCAGTCCAGGCTCGAAGGACGAAAATTTAACAAGCACTCAAGTCTGGAATGAAGCACTGAACTTCTCTGAAGGCACTATGAGAGGGGCCGACTCCATTGCTAAGTGGCCGGTCTCAGATCTGTCAGCTCAGCCATCAGCTCGGCCTACTTCAACTTCATCCACATCCTTCATCCGCTTGCCCCTCCGCAGGCAGCTCCGTGGGGACTTGAGACAGGCATCCCCTTTGGTACCACCAGAAACCGGGGGACACTGGAAACCCCCATCTGGCTTTTCATTTCAAAAAGGGGACTAAGAGTTCCTGAATTCTTTTAGGCACCCACTTGCTCTTTTTCCAGACCTTCTCCTGAAAGGCAGCACGTGTTGCAGAAAGAAATTAAACAAAGCAATTGAAAATATCGATATAGGGAGCAACATTATTTGCCCGAGGCCAAAACATTTTTGACTTAGTACTTACTAAATCTAAAGCAAAAACTCAAATCAGATAAAATTAAGTCCATAAACTGGCATTTAAATTCTGATGTTTAAAGCAAAAATTGATAGATTTGAAATACTGTCACTTTGTGTAAAGATGGTGGAACTCCTACGCTTCAGAGTCATATGCCTCGTAAAAGAGAAGCAGCTTTGGGCTTCTCTTTCCTGTATGCAATATCTGCATATACAAATGGAAAAAGAAATAAAGTCCATTAAAAATTATGCCCATGAAAGTGGTTAGAAGGAACTCAGCTTGCTTGCCTCTACATACCTTGGTCATCAGGAAATGCTGGATATTTCTCACGTGGAAGCAAACTGCAATAAATAAATTGGTTTACATAATCCCCAGCAACTCTGGCTACCGTGTGGATGTTGTTTCCATAGTCACATGAAATATTTGTTCCATTCAGGTTTGGGATAGTTCCATTTATTTGTATTATCAGGGCCTACATTAGACAAAAAAATCAGTTACTATGTCAGAAAATTACATTTAGAAGTTTTCAACTTTTTAGAAGCTTTTCAGAGGTAGACGACTCCAAAACAAATGCACAGACAGGGTCTGTCTTTAAACAAAAAATATTTTGATGAAAACATTACAAATATAATTAGTTAAAAATAGCAACAATACAAAACCAGAAAACGAGTTGACTCAGCCATCTGCAGCTGATCATCTGTGTTTGAAATTCTGCTACCCTCCCTTGTGTGTTTGGTGCAACAGCTCTAGGTCCTGTTTGCCTACAGGCATCCAGCCAGCTCGAGGGTGCAGGAGGTCACCCCCAGCCCTCTGAGAGCCTTGGCCTGACACAGCAGCTCAGCAGAGCATCCTCCTGACCCCCATGTGAGCCTTGCAGAGCCATGCTCTCTGCTGGAACAGCATGGAAAGTTACCCGCCCTGAGAGCAGGGAACGGCTCTACGGACGCTGCAGGTGGTTGATTTATTATTGGCTTCAAACGCACCGGGTTCTCTTTGTCAATATTGATCTCAGGCTCCAGGATGGTCATGGAGGGGCACTGCTGCACTCCTTCACTCACACTCGCCCAGAAGTTGGCCCCTGTGGAGTTGGTGCACTCATGCTGCAAAGAACACCTGCAACAAACAGGGGAACAGCTGATGGTTGATGAGTTTTAAAATAGGTGATAAAAATGTTGAATTCCTTGTGAGGGAAGATCCTGAGAAAATCCTGTGTCTGCATTTTTTTTCTCCATCCATGCAGCTAAGCCTCGATGTTTGCTGCTATATTTAAAGTGTCTGGTTGCCACGATAAGAGCACGCGCTCCTACAGAACCAGCAGATCACCAGGATTTAGGGAGGCAGGAGAAGGCCAGGCTTAACCCAAACTGAGGAAGAGGAGGTGACATTCTGTCCAACATCTTCAGTTTGCAAACGTGGAATCCAATTTTGAATATCCCTTTCTGAGTGTGATTGCCTTTTACTCATAGATGAGAACTGCAGGGGCAAAAGCTGGTCTTTCACAGGGTGTGGGCTCTCCCAGTCCCACAGTTGGTTGGATGCTGGCAAGAGATTGTCTGCACAGGCAGCTTCCTGCAGTGTGACAATGCAGCTACAGTGAAGTCCTGGCTCTGAAGAGCATCCCAACCCTTTGGGCCAGATGCAATTGTTTTTAACAGCATGCATTTCATAAGGAATGGACAAAGACTTATGACAGCGTGACTGCAAGGAAATACAAAAGACATCAGAAATTCTTGCCCGGACTCGAGGGCCAAAGGACATGCCGAAGCGCACCAGGACACGGCTGGTCCTACCTGGTCTCCATCGTGCACCACCCGCAGTAGGCGTCAGCGGCGGCCAGGCACTCCGTGCACGTCGAGTACTGGCTGCAGGCAGCCACCTTCACCCGCGTCATCTGCGTGACAACAGCACGACTGCTTCCAAATGTTTCACAGCACCACAGGAACACCCGCCCAACTGGAATGTGCCAGTACAGCCACATGCAGCTGTGGATGAGACACCAGTGCCTTGGGCTGCGACACCCCTCAGCCTGGAGCACATTCACGGAGCAGCAGCGGGAGCAGACCCCGGCACCACTTGGAGGCGGTTGCTGTGCCACAACCACCCAGTGCGGGGACCAGCCTGGGCAGCCACCTGCTGCCCACTGGGGACCTCCAGAGCCTGTCCCAGGGCAGGGAGGACACCCAAGGGTTCGGGTGCCCCACAGTGTGCGCACTGGGCTGAGCTGAGCTGAGCTGTGGTGAGCGGAGCTGATCTGGGCTGAGTGCGCTGAGCTGGGCTGCCCCTTTCCAGTCAGCACCATGGCAGAAGCCATGTGATGGCCAGGCTAGGCAGAGTGGCACTGCACCTTTCAGAGGTGTCAAATGAGGTGGCTTCACAGCTTGCTCCTTCCTGTGAAAAGACCTGCAGAAAGCTCCTTTCCAGGCAGAGCCCAGTGCTCTCTGGCTATTTACACAACAATCAGAAAGCAGCACCACTCTAGAAACTTGATTTGTAAAGAAATCAAAGTACCTCTGGGGGCTCACTTGGCAGGAGCAGTTGGAGAGAAAGCATGTGTTGGTTTCTGCTTTCTCCTCCTTTGATCTCTGAACAATTGAGAAGGAAACCTCAGTGGTTTGGTACAGTAGAGGCTGGAAATGTGAGGTGTCAAGAGCTCTGAGGTCCCACCAGGCAAGCGCACAGTGGATCCTTGATCTCCTTGGCCAGACCCCTACTTCACCTACAGCACCTTGCTGCTCCCTGTCCCTGTGGGGCTCAGCAACCCCACCTCAACCCTGTCAAGTCCTGTGAAGCTTCCCAGGATGCTAATTCTACCCAAAAAAAAAAAACCTCATCTGATTTATTGGAAAAGAAGCAGTCAGAGGAGGCACCACAAGCATCACACTGGGTGTTTGATCAGCCTGAGCAGGGAGCACAGCCCAGCTGAGGACTTAGACAGTAGGAGGCATCCTGGGAGGGGTCTGTGAAATGATAATGACCACTCTACACAGAATTAGGGCATGGAAAACACAAATACAACATGTAACATTTGTGGCTGTGCCTGTTTTGACAGATTAAAATGTAATTCAGGACAAACCACCAGCGCCTAGAGAGCTCAGCTCTCATCTTCCTTCTCTGTTCACTTGACGGAGATGAGATCGTCTGTCTGTACCTGCTGCGGCTTCTCCAAGGTCTCTGTGGAGCACTCCTGCTGAGGGCTGAGCAGAAATCACCCCAGGGACCACTTCTGACAGACAGACGTTTTGTCTGCAGGATCTCCTGAAAACCTCCCTAAAGACCATGTACTCTCATCTTGGGGTTTCTGTACAGGAGCAACATCTGCTTATTTCTGCACTCTCGTAAGTGCAATTGCTTTCAGTATCTTTCACTCTCCTGCCTATCTGGCCACCAGAAACACCTGACAAGCCAGGTTGCATGGTCTGACCATCCCACACAGGAGAATGGACAGGCACAGGTATCTCCCCAGAAACCCCTTTGACATCCCAGCCAAAGCCCATTAATGTTAAAGCAAGTCTTACTGTCCCTTCCTGCTCCCAGCTCGGTGCTAAATCAAACGCGCCATGTGCTCAAAGGACTGTTTTGTTGAGGACTGAAAATCTCACCTGGTAGGAGGTCATCAGGTAAAGATAGGTGGGATCAGAAGGGTCAAACTGCATGATGGGGTGGACAGGCTCTCCGTAAGCCACTGAAATGGATCTCCTGCTAATAACCTTCATGGTAGTGTCCAGGTTAATCTGTAGTGAGAAGAAGCCACTAAGAAGACACTCACTGAGACCATTTTTCAAACACTGGGGAGATGATTATTTTTCCTTGGTATAAACAAGAATCAAAGTGGTATCCAGCGTAGCCCCACATTGTCAAGCACTGTAAATCTCTGCACACTTTGCAGGCTGCACACACAGAGCTTTCCTGGAAAGCCAGCTCTGTGCCACTGAGCAGGGACACTGCGGCCCAGAAAGCCCCAGCCCTGCTCAGCGATGCAGGAACTTCACCATCTGGAGACCCCCTGTTTGAGTGGCTGCCTGGAAAGCTCCCGGACTGAGGTTCTACCCCTGCATGGCTGCATCCAGCACCCACAGCAGCATTCCTCAGCTATGTCCAGCAGCCACAGCAGTGTTCCTTGAGTTACCCTAATGCAAGTGGCACCAACCTTCAGCCCTCATCACATACACATGCACATTTCTGTACAGAGAACAGCGAGTTTTGAAAGCCTAACGAAAAACAGTGAAAATCAGCAACAGGGCTGTACAGCATGGCATCCCCTGCTCCCTGTGTATTTGAAAAATAAGTGTTGTCACAGCCATCCAAAAGAAGCTTCTATCCCTGCTGATTCCAAAAGACCACGGCAGCTGCCATGAGAGTACCAAGTCCTACCTTGCCTCATGAATCACCAGCTGAAGCGTTGGTAGTGATGGAGAAGGCTGCACAGCATCAGCCTGCCTTTCAGATCTCTGAATGTCTTGGCGGCATTTGACTTGAAAACTCAGTAAATTAAATGTGGCATTGCTGAGAGGAAATAACAATGGGGCTACACAATTTCTCGTGACAGTCACTTTTCAGCTTAAAACAGAAAGGGAGTGAGGAAAATGCCTTCCTTCTTACTAGCAAGGGAAGGCAATAATCGTAAGGATCAAGTGTGCCTCTCCTCTCTAAAGTCTGGATTAATTAATTAACATAGGTTAATTAATTTGTACAGTAGAGCAGAGCAGACATGCCCCAGTAAGACAGCACAGGCTCAAAGCACAGGCTTCTCTCTGCTAAGAACCATATGCAAGCACTGCAAGCTATGCAGAAAAAGCAGGGAACTGCCATTGTGCCCATTTTAAAAGCTGGCTAGCCAGAAGCTAAATGATTTCCCTGGGATCATCCAAGATGCCCACAAATCGAGCCCTGACACCCTCCACTGCAACTATCCTCTCTACCTTCCTGCTGAGATGTGCTCCATACGTGGCTGTTTTCAGACGCCTGCCCCTCTGTCCCTCTGCCTCCCGGGCACACTCACCCTACACCCTCTCTATGCAGGCACTTTCCCTGGATCCTGGAGGGCTGCAGACCCTGTAGGAGAGCCCCCACAGCAGCACAGAGGGGCAGCAACCACCAGTCCTCCTGGTGCAGCAGGCTGGGGCAGGCTGGAGGACATGAGCTGCCCTGGTGCTGGTGGGAGCAGAGTGGGTGAAGTCCTGCGTAACCCCACCACAGGACTGTATCTGTCTGTGGCCTTCCAGACCTGAACATGTGTGGACTCACCAGGACAGACCCCTCTTACCCGCTGTTCTCCTCTAGGGCACTGCACCCTGGCACGTTTCGCCCCGGCCACGCTGCCCAAGCACTGCTGTCCCTCTCATGACTGCTGGACGTGCACTGGCCCTCACCAAATGCCTGTCTGCAGCCACAGAATCAGATTAATTTCCCATGCGTGCCCCTGGCAGTCCTAATTGCTGCTGGCAGGAGCTGGGTGAACAGTATTTCTGCCCCTCTGCTGTCTTTTCTCAGGCAGCAAATCTGAATGATAACTCACACAAAGTATTTTGTGTCCCGTGCCAAAGAGCAAGGAGCCCCGAAGGTAAAAGGGCTTCTGGTTATGCAGCTGTGTTGTAGAATTAGATTACAGCTTTCTGAGCAAATTATCCCAGCAAAGGGTAGCCAGGAGCCTCTCCCTAATGGAGGCACCGCAGATAAGGCTGCTCTCTCCGAGATGATAATGGAGAAGAGCTGTTAATGCCGTGTGAACAGGCTGCACTGCGTGTGGCATGTGCCCTCCAGCCCACTGCGCCCAGCTTGGTGCCAGGTCCCTCCCACCTGCCCAAATTACCTGCCCCTTTGGGCAAAAATCAAAGCAGGAAGTTCCTTTGTGATTGTTCCCGCACTTCTGCCAGGAGCATTTGGATGCAAGGAGAGAGACTGGATCAGTTTGCCTCTCTCCAAGCATTTTGATCCAATATCCCACATTACGCACCACTCACTTCAGGCTGAGACAAAACAGGTATCAGCTGTCTCTGCTCCAGGGCTTTTCTCCTTCTCCTCTACGGACTTTTAATTCTGGGAATACACCAAATTGCTGTGGCTGCCTGGAATCAAAACTTTCTTTGGCCAACTCCAAGCGCTAGAGTTACTGAGAGCTTGGCCTTGCACCTTGGCTCCGGAGCTGGCGCAGCGCATCGCCCTGCATCACCTCCGGCACATAATTTAGAACAGACTCCACCATGGGTGCACACCTGTTTTGGACTCAGCTGTGAGGAAGCATCTCTTGGTGATTCCCCTGTCTACACAGGGTCTTCAAAAGCCAGCAGCTCAGAAAGAGAATTTATTAGAAGAGCTGTTAATAATTAAACGCTGCACAATAGCACTCCCACCACAGGGTTCAACAAGAACATCCTGCTCCCATGGCAGCCCTGAGCAGTAATTAACAGCCACCAGTCACCAGGCAGTGTGTATCACCGTCCAGGCTGCAGCAGTACCCAATGACTTCGTCACTGCCTGATGGGAGCAGGTGCTCAGACCAAGTTGACAACAAATGGTGTCCTCTGGGCAGACCAATGGTGCTGGAAGGGGAGGCCCCGACACTCTGCCCCGTCCCCCAGCCCTGCTGCCCCGTGCTGGTGCTGCCCAGCCCTACTTGCCTTCAGGAGTCCTCCACTGGCGGTGCCCAGGAACACAACAGTGTAATTGTTGACGCTGGCCACTGCCACCGCGGTCAGGCCACTGTAAGTGAAGATGGGGGTGGCTGTGATGGGGTTCACGATGGCCAGTGGGTGCTGGAGGTGCGCTGCTCCACAGTCCAGCTGCTCCGGCTGCAGCTGTGGAGAGACACAACTATCACTGGGCTGCACAAACGTCAGTGGGTTCCCCCATCATCCCCCCTCAGGCACAGCAGGGTCAGACTGCTGAGAGCCCCGCTCTGCCCTGCTAAAGCCCCTCACTGCTGAGTCACAGAAAAGTAAAAAGTGGTCCTGGCAGATGAGCTGCTTGCAAGGGCTGGCACATGGGGCATGAGGCCAGTGTAGGTACTCCCATGTCAACTCACTGTCGGCTGCCAAGGGGCAAAGGCAGAGGACAGTGGTTAAGGACTTGCCAGTGAGCCGTGTCTGTGAGCAGGCATTTGGCTTGTTTGGCACAAAGCAAGACAACAGACTTGACTCTTCTATGTTAACTTAATTAGTGAAATTGCTGCATGGCAGTAGCATTTGGAAGCAGGACTGAATGCTTTATATTCCTCCTACTCTGCCAAGACACACTCAAGATTTATGACCCCTCTCACCTCAAATCCTGAGATTCTCTTGTCATTTCTGCTCAGACAACTTGGATAGATTCAACAGCTGAACACTGCACAGTCTCACTGCCAACAATTCACCTGCAGCAGGTGCAGTTGGAGCTGTTCAAACGACAGGCGTGTTTCAAGGGCCATTACCACATCACCAACGGTGTCATCCCAGGTTTAGCCCAAGAAAGGCCGTGCCTGCCCTGTAACCCTCCCTGCAGCAAGCAGCGCTGGCAGGGCTGGCATTCTGGCAGTGGCAGTTATCCACAGGCCACCTGTGCCCAACCCAGGCCCCAACCATGGGAAGTACCGGTACAAAATTCCAGCAAGAGACACCTGGCAGGGTGCAACTCACACTCCGAGGATGAAGCATGTTTATGCCTTTCTGAACCCAGCCATAACACTGATAGCCTGGCCACAGAAACTGTCAGGAGTGTGAATTTAAGCAGAACAAATGCAGGTATTTGAGGCTGTATCTGTCAGGGAACTGGACCACATGCCTCCACCAGGCAGAAGGTGACCACCAGCCTGTCCAGAACAGTCCCTCCTCCCTGGGCTGCACCACAGCCTTGATGCTATTCCCTTGTTATCGTTACTATTTCATCAATGGAGCCAGGCTAAACCTTCAGCTATCTCCTCTTTGCAGATGGTTCAGAAGATTAAGGAAATCTTTAGGTTTTGCAGCAAGACCATGCGTCCGGGCAGGACCTCCCCTCCTCTGCCTGGACCCTACTCCGGGGTGCACCTCCTCCCTCATGCCTGTCTGCCCCCCAGCCACCACCATGTATCTTGGGTTGGTGCAACACATTCCTGGGCAGAAGTGGGAAAGAAACATGCTAAAGCCCAAAATGTACATACACAAAACAATGGTGCTATGCCTGCAGGAGTGAGAGATGGTGTCCCCACACTGGCAGAAGGGAAGAAGCCTCCACTGGAACTCCACAGGGTTAGTGACCTCTCTGCCATGGCCACAGCCCACCCAGGGGTCAGTTGGCGTGGGGACCACAGGCCATGGCACTGCCCGCTTCTCCTCTTTGCGTGGGAGAGGACAGGAGCAAACCCCAGTGGGAGCAGTGGGTGCCGGCCAGCCCTTGGTGTGTTGTAGCAGCCGGTCAGCAAACAGCACAGGCTACCTGGGCACCCAGAGCCATAACACCCCACAGCATCCTCTGCACAACAGCACGTGCCTCTGATTGCAGAGATCGTGCTGCTGCAGACACATCCAGGGCTCATGTCCCTGCTGCTGCATCAGCACAGCCATGCTGCAGTCAGTGACAGGCTGGGTCCTCTTCAAAAAACCGCCCTGACCTTGGGCCCCTGTGCCCCAGCAGACACTGGACCCTGTGGCCACCACTGGCTGCATCCAACACGGAGTAACAAAGTGAAAAACTTCCCCTGCTCAGACGACTGCCAAGCAGAAGGCAGCACATTCACAGCTGCACTCCATTCATAGGGGGCCAAGACAAAAGGAACAAGTTTATGGATGCAATGCTAAATGCATTTTGCAGTTTTATCACATCTCATTCTATTAAAAAATAAAATCACAGCCCAAATTATTAAGTGTGTATATTTGCCCCATTACTGGGTGACACTTTTTTTATACCACATAGACAACATGGCAAGCCATTCATATTTCTGATTTAATGGTTCCTTCCCTTCACAACCAGACCTTTAGAAATGCACTTGGGTTTATTTATTTGTCGTGGGGATCATTAACTCAAGCCCCCCTTCACTGGCCTTTACCAATATTCACCACCTAAAACTCACAAAGCTCCTTCCTACCACAAACCTGAGCACAGAGGCACCTCTGGCCAGCTGGGACCCCAAGGGATACTCAGCACCAACTCTCCCCAGAGAAGCACAGGAGCCAGAACCGGCATTGCTGCCTGCCAGTCTGCTGGACACAGCCCTTTCTTCTCACAGGTGGCCAAAATCACGGGAAGTCCCTTATCTGCAGCGCCTGCCTGCTTATAAATCATGTATTTCAGAGCTCATATCAGCGCAAAGTGTTTTCCACAGTAAACAGGATGTAACTATTATAACCCAGGCCAACCTTTATTTTGGCTGCACACATCCTTCCTCCGAAACACCTTTCTTCAAATGACATCAGTTCTTCCAACGGATGGATGGGCAGGAGGAGACATATGGTATTTCCCTCTGCCGTGTCCCAGGGAGGGATGACATGCTGTGCTGCTGCTGCCTGTACCCTACAGCACCAAGGGGACAGCTTAACTCCCTCAAGTTACAGTAAACAGGATACAGCCAAGTCACATCCTTCTGCAGGCACCAGGCAGCCACCACAGCTGGGGAATTGCACTGGACGTTTGGGATAGAACACCTTCTCCATGTGGAATGGCTTAAATCTTGCACAAACATTAAGTTTTCTTCCAAAACCAATCTCTTCCTTTAATCTGCATTTTAAAACACCTCGTGGGCATTTACTTACTGCCTCTATTTTTCTGTGACATGCTCTGGGTACTCAGCATCTTACAGAAATATTGACTGAGCCTAGATCTGAAACCTTCTGCACCCAAAACGTTTGACTCTGCCACTCTGATGCTGATGATGAGCCTTCTCAGGCACAAGTCAGGGACAGCCACAGCCAACCCTGGCTGAGCAGCACCACTGTCACCCCGCACACTGTGAGCAGGGGTACACTCTGTTGTGCCCCTACACGCTGTGACAAGAAAGGGGCACACACTGCTGTGCCCCCACACACTGTAAGGAGGGAGGGGCACACACTGCTGTCACCCCACACACTGAGATATGTGGTATTGCTGCAAAATTTCACAAGTCATGCAAATTAATTCAAACTGAGGGGCCACAGCTAAGAGGATGGTTAGTCAGATTAACCTATGAGTGCAATTGCAAAAACAAAGTAGGACAGAGATAAAAGATCTCCAGCCACATCAGAGCTCAAGAGTTAGTTGTCATCATGGTGTGAATTCATTTCTTTATCCCAGGTCTAAAAGAAGCAGAAAAAGCGATTTCCCAGACTTTCCATTACAGCTCCCCAGCCCTGGGCACGCAGGATGTCCCTTCGGGAAGGAAGTCTGCTGGAAACAGAAGGAGGAAGAGGAGTGGTGAGGCAGCACTCAGGAAAACCATGAAATGCGCTGATTTCTGCATCCTGTGTTTGTAACCTTAAAAATAGTTCTCAAGCAAAGCTGGAGCTAATTTGTGACTCAGAAGTTGCAGTGCAAGGAAAGCCCTGAGCCCCTGCCCTCCACGAGGCCGTGCTGGCTGTGCTGCAGCGGCTCCAGAGCTCTGCAGCGAGGGGAAGGGGAGCCCGGCCCCTTTCAGATGTCGTATCAGAGGGGATTAAAGTGTTGGCTTCCAGCATGCCTGGAGTCCTGGGAAAATGACACAGCCGGCATCCGATAATCCGCTCCAAACTTGTTGATTTGTGGGACTTACCCATCATCTTCACAGGCTCAAAATTTGGCAGCTGCTCCCACACAACTGACATTTTCAGGACATTAAAGGCTGTGATAAAAGGGCTCTAGTTTTATCTCTTGCCTTCCTTAACATAAACCATTAGGCTTTTATTAACATTTAGGTATGACTCAGGGAAATCTCTGACTGCAGAGAGAATATTCAGAATAATTCAGATACTGTCTGAAGAGAATAGCAGGACACGGACTCACCCTGAACAGTAGGGAGAGGCTAAAAACCTGTGGGGAAATATCGCACAGGAGAACAGACAAAGCCAGAGATACCAAGCCAGCCCAGCTGCATTACGCAGAGAGTACAAGCCCTGCTCTGTGTCGGACAGAGCCCAGACCAGCTGTGTACCCCCAGCAAAGCCCATTTACGCCCCCAGAACCTTCCCCGTCCCCCAGCAGTTTGTACACACAATCACGCATTTATCTGCTGGAGTGTCGCAGCCAGACCTGTCAAAAACAAGCTTCTTGGGATGCCTGGAGCAGAATTTCATCCTCAGAAGAGGACTCCACTGTTGAGACACTTGAGATGTAAGCAGTCTCCAGTGCAGTGCTGCTGCAAGGCCAGGCATCAGCACAAAGCTCCTCAGACTTCCTATCATATTTCTTACGCAACAGGAGGCAAATCAGTGTGCACTTGTGGCACACTAGAGTGCACAGTAGAGGCACTTAGGCTGAGAACCTCCAACAAAGTGAATCTGGACAAATTTTTCTCCAGAATTACCAACACTAAGCAGTCAGGAACCCACAGCACATCAGATGTTCTAAAAAAAAAAAAAAAAAGGCTTAATATGAGACTTGCACCCTGTTTTCAGTTTGTTTAGACCACAAGTTCCTCAAGCAAGGAAGCAGTGGTTGTGCTGTGTTTTGCTCGTTTTCACAGTGCCAGCACTGGCCCAGGGTGTTCTGCAAGCCACCTGTGTGACACCAGTAACGGGGCTGTCCCAACACCCCTCCATGTGCTCCCAGCAGTCACCCAGACCACGTCCTTGCAGGGAGCCATTGCTCTTATAAAACCCATTCTTCCCTCTCTCTACTCTTGACTCCAACCTTTTATTTCCTGACAGCTCCTAAATTTCGCTCTCAGCAGTCTCACATGGGACCAGTGGCAGGAGGAAGGCAGGGCACAGCGAGCAGAGGACCAGTGGAAGGCAGGACACAGCTGAGTTGGGCCAAACCACTGTAACTCAGTGGCAGCAGCCACACTCATCTCTGCTGCAGCCACAGACCTCAAACCACCAGAGGTGAGAGGCTTTCAATGCCGCAAGAGGCTCTCAGCACCCCAGATTGTCTCAGAGGGGGAAACCCAAGCTCCGGCTGCTGCTCCTGGAACAGCAGCCCTAAACAGACAGCACATACAGCTGCTGCCTGCCAGAACTCACCTCAGAGAGAGGCCACAGAGACTGGGACAGGACTGGGGGACCGACAGGCTGCAGGCACAATCAGTCAGTCTGCTATGGTGAAGCCAAAGCCTGGCAATGGTTTGAACAACCATGGGGTCCCTGCAGCCATCCAACCACCTGCTGCCATGTCACCTCAGGTGTGGGAGGGAAGGACAGGAGGATCTATGGCAAAAGCCTTCCCTGGGGTGCTAGGGAGTATGTACGGGCTCCAAGGAGCCCCCAGAGGCTCCAGCCTCAGCTCCAGCAGTGGCACTGAAGCTGGATGCCTGCAGCTGACAGTATGATTCCCCTCTCAGTCTCTTCTGCCCCCTCCTCCAGCCACAACTGGCCCAGCTTGCAGCCACCATCACCCAAACCCGTGATGCTGACCCCAACTGGAAAAGAAAGCTGAGGGCAAAGAGGACAGGAGACTGACAGGACCTGCGCTGCACAGACCCCCTAAAAACACCTTCCCCCAACCCTGGCAGCCCCAGCATGGGTCCCCTTTCCTTGCTCCACACAAGTCGGGGGTCTGGCACCTGCCAATGCTTCTCCCAGCAGGGCACTGAAGCAGCACGTGCAACAGCACGGGGAACTGCTTAAAGCGGAGAAACATGAAAAACGTAGCAGTCTTTTAACTAAAACTGCACATCCTTCATGCCGCCAGGAAGACTGGTCAAGCTTATTATGTTAGCCTTCATCCTGCATTAAATACAATACTTCAGATTATACAATCAAATCCCTCAGGAATAGGCAGGCAGAGGGATTAACAAACAACAGGCTCCAAAGGAGTTGTCACAGTCAGAACAGCGCGCGTTTGAGCAGCAAGGGCTTGTGTGTCCTTTAAATTCACCCTTGTTGGAAACTCTGCTCCTCTTCCCACTCCCCAGGGACAAGGGGCTGAGCTGATCAGCTGAGCATGCCTCATCTCAAAGACACCCATTCCTGCTCAGGAGCCCAACAAATGCCTCTCCCTTAGAAACTGCACAGAGTAAGATGCTTGGTTTATTCAGGCTGTACTTTCTTAGCTGCTCTTTCCTAGGGAGAGCCCCCTCCTCCACCACTCAAGTTGTGTCTCTCATTTGAGCTTTGGCTTCAGTAACCAACCTCAGACTATTCAAACCCCTTCCCACAGGAAGGAGTCCCTGGTGAACCGTAAGTCTGGCTCCTCGATCTTTGGGCGTTATTATTTCATTATTGCTAGCACTAACACTTAGCACTTCACATGCTCAAAGTGCTCTGAAGGAGTATCTGTGTGGGTCTGGGATGAAAAAAGCATCCATTAAAGTAACAACTTACCTAACACAACTGGTCTTTTGCATGTGTCAGTTCAAATCTGTTTCATTTAGCAATGGTTTATAGTAAATATTTTCCTGTATTTTCCTCATTAGTTTGCTGAATCAATTAAGCCGTGAGTTAATGAGCAGAACTCTACTCTTTTTTTTTTACATATCCTCAGTAAAACCTGTCTCTGAGAAGCAGTGCTGTGCCACAGTGCTGTCCCCCTGGGCACTGCCTGTGCATTGCTTACTCCTCAGCACCAGAGTCCAAAAAAACAAAACACCACCGCCTGCTCTCCAGCACCCAGCCCACTGGGGAAGCTTGGCATGGAAAGGTTAATAAAACCCTTTTTGCTCATTACCTGAGCAACCAAATGCAGAAGCGACCAAACCATATAGACCCTTCTTTCACTCTAACTCCTGCCCTCATTCTGGGGACAGAGGAAATTCAATTAAAGAGGTTAATCACATGGTTATGGAAGTGCAGAGGATGAAGATGTGGCCAGCCCTCCTACTCAGAGACCGCCTCCTCTCGCCGGCAGCACCTGTACAAAGCAAAAGGCATTCTCCAGGCATCTGAAAGCAGCGTGCCTATTGACATCTCTACAGCTTCATCTCTGGATGTCCTCCCTCCCCACCCATTCCCCTCCCAGTTAGGAAATCCCAGCTCTTCACCCCTTGGCTTTGCCCCAGGGACATGCAGAAATCAAACCAAACGAACAAGTGCGGCAAAGACATCACCTATGTCAGGTGCTCTCCAGATGTGGATTTCTGTCCCTGGAGCAGATATTTACCCCCAATTTCCTTTCCATTTAATGACCTGCCATACCAGTTGCCAAAAGTCCAACCTGAGCCCGTGCGTGCAGATCCAAACATGCACTTGCAGCTTCAGTGGGGCCTGGGACTTAGACTTGGGGTTTGTATTCTGGACTCGACCATCTCACCAGAACTCCCCAGTTCCCATGGTGGCACCCTCGGGAGCATGGCAGCAAACCCGGGACTGCGACTCTGGCCGTGCTGCCTTCAGAGTAGGGGCACAGCAGAACGAGCTCCCTATCACGGAAAGGAGCTTGAATAGCCAAGTTAACACCTATCCTGTTTTATCACTTGATAAAAAGCCCAAGCTGAAGTACCCTGCAAGGCTGTGGTTGTCCACAGATCCAAAAAACTGGAGGGGAAGGCACAGGGGCTGGTAACAGCAGATCAGGTCTGCTCAGACCATGTGCCATCACTGGCATCCCTGTTACTGCAGGGTGCCACAGACCCCACAGCCCCCTCCCAGTCCCAAACCCCATGAACCTGCTCAAGGAGCCAGCACACACCCGCCATGTTCAACAAGCCCCGCTGACACTCAGCAGGCATTGAGGCAGGATCATCTGACAGGGGCTCGTCCCAGCTCTATTCGACCCGTGCCTTCCCGGGCACAAGCGGTTCCATGCCCCCGCAGCCTTGCTCCGCTGGAGCAGCAGCTGCCAGCAGAGCTGCTCTCCAGATGTTAGAAATTAGTACTGCTCCCTCTGCTCGAAAACGTCAATAAATTCTACCGGCCTCTTGAAGTGGGAGATGCCATACAGACAGTCTGTCACGTCCTCTGCCTGATGCAAGGTGTTAAAGCCCAACTTGAAAATAAAGACTTACAATCATTTCTTTACCAATCCAACAGGATTCAGAAGCATTGCAGCCCCTATGCCAGGAGTAAAGCTCCTGGCACAGGGGCTGCAATGCACCCAGGGCTCACCATGCCGCCAAAGGGACATCGAGTGCACGCGGCCACAGCAACACCGCAGGCACAGCCCTGTGGCTCATCCACCTTGGGGCACGGCAATGCCTCCGGGCAACATTCACCTGCCCCTGCCCATGGAGCCACTTCTTCCTCAAATCTATAATGCCAAGCCTCATCCATCCCGTCCCCAGTACAGAGGAGCAGTCACACACCCCATCCATCCTGTCCCTGGTGTAGCTGAGCGGTCTCACGCCTGCATGCAGCCCCTGTGGCCGGGAGCCACTGGTTGCCACGGGCCACCCCGGCACATGCCGCGCACGAGCCTGGCTGGGAGGCGCAGCTGCGCTGCTGTAGGTAGCATGCAGTGGTGCTCAGGTGGTTATAATTGATTGTTTCCAACCACCACCAGTTCCAGCTTGCCCAGTGTTTGCATTAAATTACCACAGCCAGGGGCTCAGACCTATTATGTTTCCAACAGCTTGCTGGGAGAGGTCATGAGAGCGGAGTGTCACAACGGCACAGCTGAACAGACGGCTGTTGGGTTTACAAGGCGTAGCGAGGTGTTTTTACAACATCCCCAGGTGCCCCTACACATCTCATGGTGCCTTATTCACCTCTCCAGATGCCCTCAGCCCCATCAATCTTCTCACTCAATCACTATAAATCAGACTGAAAAATCAGAACAGAGATGGCAAATCCCTTCATTTCCACCCACCGAGATCCCGCAGCCGAGCCTGCATCCATTGGACCTTCCAGGGAGTGGATTTACATTCTCATGTGGGAGTCAAACATCTGCTCTGGAAAACACCTGGGGCTACACAAACAGAAGTGGTTGAAAATCTCTGAATGAAGGAATACAGTCTGTCTTCATGTAATTGTATGAGAAGCTCTCCAGAGTGCACCAATGTCCTCCCACTTTCCACATCCAACAATGGCTTTAGCCAAAATGACCCTTCTCCTGTTTTCCACCTAAACCATTACTTGGGTACAGGGGATTTGATGAGCTCAATGGACTAAATCTAGTCTGTATGTCTAGCTACCAGGATGACAAGGTCCGTGCACAGCTTTCCAGAAACCAGTAGGGTGACTACGACCCCTCCTCTGACAAGGGACCGGCACATGCCTCTCCCACCCAGCCAGCCCCAGCCAGCAGCACTGGCCCAGGGCTTCCGGAGCAGGCTGGCACTCTGCCACAGCCAGAAGCTGCTTTCTGTTCCCTAAGGCAGCACAACTTCTGGTTTCCGGGCACAGAAACTGTTGCCACTTCAACTGAATTTCCCTTTGCAACTTGGGACCTGTTTGAGCTTGAGATGCAAAGCAGTGACGAGCCCTGGGGCCCCGCGAAAAGCATTCCCACCACCCACCTTCATCTTGGGAGCACCGACCCACTCCCCGTGAGACTCTCCTGCTAAGCACAAAGCACCAGGGCCGTGCCAGTCCTGGCAGTGGGAGAGCCCGCAGGCACTGGCAGCCTGTGGAGCTGAGCCTGCCTTCCCGGGAAGGACAAGGTTTCACACGGCTCCAGCTCTCTGCTCGCTGCTGCCTGTGTGCACCTTGACTGCAGCAGCAGGTCACATTTCCACAAAAATTCTCAAGGAAAACTACCCAACAGCTGACCACAACTCACTAGTATCAGGTGAGAGACAGAGCAGGTAAGCAGTGCTCAGGGCTGGATCCAAAGCCAGGCAAAGCTCCAAGCCAGGTTGTGGCTTAAACCTCTCATCTAGGGCATCCCAGGCCCCACTGGTCCCTCTGCTGGCAGCCCAGCCTCTCGCCCCCAGCCCCTGTGGGGAGGCTGGAGCGACACAGATCTTCCACTATCTGAAAAGCAACATCCCAAAGCAAAACTGGTGATAGTGACAAGGAGCACGGTGCAGCTCTGCAGTACTGGGGCAGGGGCACCGTGGAGTGGTGCCACCAACTGCAAACACAGCCTGCACTGCAAAACACAGAAACTAGGCCTGCTACAAGAACTCCTGCCTCATTTTTAATGAAGAAATTAAGTGTAAATTCCCAGTTTCCTTTCTGTGGCTAATCCTCTGGATTTGAGTAGATGTAAGGTTAGAGCACAGCTAGTTTCATGTTTGGAATTTCTAAATTAGTATAAACCAGCACTTCAAAGTAACTCAGCTCCTATAAAACCCAGTCCCACGGAGATGCCACAGTATATTTGGACAGTAAGTAGATGCTTTGTCATATTCCCACATGTATATGAGGTTTTTTTTCTTTGGGAACATTTTCTGACTGGTTTCAAACCACATTTCCATGCTCAGGCACACATATATAGGGAGACTGTTTATACAGTCTATCCAAGGAGTTCGTTTTATTTAACAACCCGTTACAGTACAGCTCACTGGTGGGTATCTCATCATTACACCCCCAAACACTGTGTTCAGTGACCACACAGGATCTGACACAAAGCCACAAGAGCCAGAAAGTAGAGAATTAATGATGAAACGCATTATTATCCCATGCCGCTGTGCCTTTGGTTTTCAGCAGAGGAAATAAACTGGATTTTCAGCCTTTTTTGAGTTGGAGACCCCAAAACACTTCCCAGGAGAGATGCGGATCCCTGGCCAGCAAATCTAACCCTAATGAATACAAGCCTGCTTTCCCAAGGTACCTCTCCGGGAGGTTTTAGGAGAGCATGGGGCTCGTGCAGAAACCACAGAAGACATTGAGTCCGGCACAGCCCCAAGTGTGGGATGGGCTTTCCAGTTCAGCTTTTCCTCAAGTGAGTTTCCTCATCAAATAGTGCATTTTATTTTGTGTTCAACTCAGACCCCAGTCAGCCACTGCTCAGATACAGAGTGGGAAGGTCTGTAGATATGCCTGGAAATCCACAGTCATTGCCTTTCTGCCGCAGCTATGGCTGGGAGAGTGGGGCTGGGGCTGCCAGCAGCCGTCCTCACCTCCCTGCCCAAAAAGGCAGCTGCTGGCTGGAGCGGCACAAAGGTGCTCAGCTATGTCCCCTGCCAAAACACCCATGGAGAGACAGAGCAGTGGTGAGAGGACACTGTCAGGGCTTCGCTCTGCTGGGACATGGCAGTGCTGCAGCGTGGCCAAAGGAAAAGCCAGGCAGACCTTTAGTTTTGGTGGCTCCAAGGGGAACAGTGCTGGGACACCCCACACGGCCACTGCTCCCAGGCCAGTGGGAAGCTGGGGGATGAGCTCTCGCCTACTTTGCTTTCACAACTGCTCCAGCATCCCACAGCTGCGCCGCACTCCAGCCATGCAGCCAGCATGACCTTCAAACCCACTGGGCCTTGATCCTGCTGGGGCAGAATAGCTCAAATATGAAGTAAACCCACACAGTGTCCTCGGAATTTGATAAGCTCTGTCAGCACGTTGCTGCAAACACTGTTACAGGCAGTCTGCTCCAGAGAGCTCATACTCCTCTTCCCTTATGGGGGCTTGAGTCCAAATTCCACACGGGCTTTGAGTGGGCAACATGCCACAGTGATTCCATGCAAGTATTCCATTTTAGCGGCATGTGTTACAAAGACTAGCATTTGACACAAAATTCATTATAAAAAGCTATTTCTGTTGAGGGGAAGCAATCCTAGAGCTCACCCACTCACTCGCGGTGCAAGAACCCAATCAACCTAAATCCTTCCCTCACACATCCTCCTTCCCTTGAGCTGCGCTGTGAAATCATCTCCTCCCTATGTGACTTTTCAGCAACGCTCATCGAGAAGAACCAACGCCCCCCACTCCTGACCCAGGCCATCCTCCTCTGCACATTTTCTCTGTGTCTCACAAAACTGCTAAGCTTAATTGCAAGTTAGTGCTTCTATCAAAGCAAGGGGACCATTCCCAGGCCAAGCTGGTGGCTCCCCTTTCCCAACCTGGGGAACGCAGGCTGACCAGCCAGCCGGCAGAGATGTGCTGTCCCCAGGTCCACCTGCCCCACAGCCCCCTGTGTGGCCAGCGCCACATGGTCACAGTAGGAGCCAAACAAGCGGCTGGCACCACATTAACATTCACAGGGACAAAGCCCCCCTCAGTGCCAGTCTCCCTCAGACCACTCAGCACGGTGCTGAGGGATAAGGAGCCAGGCCCCACATCGGCTGGCACTGAGCAGCAGTGCTGTGGGGATGGACAGGGACGGTTGGCATGTTAACTGCCCACTCCCAAAAACCCTCACTGGCAGGCCAGCGCTGGAGCTCCCTGGCTGAGTCACAGCAAGTGTTGCAGGAGAGAAGCATTCAATTAGACTGGAGAGCACACAAGGGGCCAATGATTTTCCTTTCACACCACATTACGCCTAACAGCCCGTGCTCCGGATTTGTAACAACCAACTACTTCAGCTGAGCACGCGCTCAGAATGAATCAGACCAACATTATGGGGTTTTTTCTTCCAAAAGGAGCTTAAAACCCAACTGCCTGGTCCTCAGGAAGAACTAATGAGCCACACTTGCTAACACTGGAGCACCTATCAGTGATGCACAGGCTAAAGGAAAACTGGAAACCCACTAACAGGAGGAGAAGTGGAGCTCACAATGGAAAGGCAGATAGATTCTGATTTGCTCCACCAGGCCAGCTGCTCCTTTAATACATTTTCCTGCTGCGTTTACAGCGCTGGGACACAAAATGTATTAGAGTCTTCACTGTCTTCAAGGTGGAAATTGATGTTAGGTTTTTGCAACACAAAGACACAAAATATTACAACTCTTCTCTTGATGCTTGTCACTCTGGGAGTTGAAAACAAAAACAGCTTGTTAACTTGTTGGCAATTCTAATGGCTCTCCTTCTGACTGGCAGGACAGCTTCCCAGCAGGCTCAGTCAGCGGTTTTAGAGGAATATGCTTCAAATAAATGGGAAGTGTAGAAATATCAGGCATGAACGAATATTAATGTTATGCTTCATTTATATCCTGCTGTACTTGACATCAAAGGATCTCAAAGCAGCTTTACAAATGCAATACGACACTACATGAGTTGGGTTTCTGAATAATAGTAAGACATACAGGAGTATGCGTGAAACTGAGGTACCTCAGGTAAACAATTGGTTCAAGGCCAGCAGTGTCAGTTGGGACTTGAACCCAATCTCCCCATCCACCGTATATCACCACCAGTCATACTGCTCTCTCCAGAGGAACAAATTTTCTTGCAGCCTGATCTCGCCACAGTGGCAAACACAGAGGGCTCCCACTGACTCCCAACGAGCTGGCAGTGCTCACTGATTCTAGCTCACATCCCTGACCCTCATGTGCCCTGTCACACACCCCTTCAAGAACACAGTGTCCTTCTTAGACAGCCTTTGTGGCATCACTGACAACAGGCTCCTGGTCTCCTTCCTTGCTACCCAGGGAATGCTCAGACAGGAGGGTGCTACCAGGAGCATGCCTTACAGTGGAACAGCATGGCAGGCCAAGACAAAGACGGAGTGAAATCTTATCTGTGCCAAGTCTCCCTAGAGTCACTTGGGAATTAACTGTCTAAATACCTTACGGCATACAGCACTTGATACTTTCAACATCAACAGACTGGTATTAGTCATGATTATCTTCTTTACTTATGGAAAGTTGGAAAACTCCCCCAGCAGTCCTGAAACCCTGGGGGAACTCAAGGGTGATGGGTACTTCTACCACTGACTTTCATTTATGACCAGGCTCACTCCCTGGGCACCTCCAGCAGCCCCAGCCCCAGTGCTGCCTCTTGACCCACCTGGTAGAGACAGTTCAATCCTGCCAGGGGATTCAATCCTGAGGGGCTGATCTGCAGGGATGCTGAGCATCAGCCACAGCCAACAAGAGCTGAGGGTGCCTTCACATCCTGTAAATAGGATTCCTGACTCCCAGTGACTCCTCTGAGAGCCATGACCACACCAAGGTCTCAGGACTGAGAGTGTGGAATTAGCTCAAACTACCAGGTTTCCTGGCTGTCAAGCAGCTTTTACTTTGTCATCAGGGAAAAACTGTTAAACTTTGCTAGAGTAGGTCTATGAACCAGTACATTAAGACTACATATTTTACCACAGCGTGAAGATGCCACACTAAACACTCCAGTTACCATGGGAAACCTTTTTCTCTTTGCCACTGGCATTGCACAGGGAAGCCCAAGCCCAGATGCTCTACCTCGCCTTTGAAATCAAACAGATGTTTTCACGATCTTTGATGGAGCTGAGTTGTGCACACTTCCCAGAGGAAGGAAAAAATGCAGCATTAAAGCAGACCTTTTTTGTCTCTTTTTTCTAAAGCATCGCACGTTTTCAGTGAAAAGGGAAACACATCTCTGTCTGGCGCTAACATTTAAGGCCACTCGGTAACACATTGTGACAGTGACCAATTTCTGTCCCGAATGCAGGGAGCCAAGGCACCCAACGTACAGTCCCTGGCAGGGCTGCCCGCCGTGGGATGGGACGTGGCGCCGGCGATGCCCACTGATCCCCGTCGCGCAGGGCACCCACAGGGAGTTGGGCACCGGGGACGGGGCCTGGGAAAGACGCTGTCCCCGGGCAGGTGGAGGGGTGGTCTCCGGGGAACGCGGGGCGGGGAGAGCCGAGCGGAGACAGGAGCGGGGAGCAGGGCTCAGCCGCCCGCCCGGGGGAGGCGGCAGCAGCGGCGGCGGGACGGGGCCACCGTCCCCTCGCCGGCCACCGGCTCCCCGCGCCCCCCGCCCCGGCGGTACCCGCCACCCGCCGTACCTGTATGTTCCTCTTCTCGCAGGCCGGGCCGGTGCCCTGTACCACGCTGTCCAGCACGGTGACCATGCCGGCAGTCGGGCTGACGAAGCAGGAGTTGCGGGCGGCCCGGATCGTCTCCTCGATCTCGGCGAAGCGGAAGACGCAGAGCGCGGACTGCGGCCGCCCCCCGGCGCCGCCGGCCCCGGCCCGCTCGAAGACGCCGAAGAGCAGCTCCTCGGGGGGCGGCGGGGCCGGGCCGGGGTCGGGGGGCGCGGCGGGACTGCGCCAAGCCGCCCGCGCCGGGAAGACCGAGACGAGACGGGTGAAGGCGTCGGCGGCGCCGCCGCAGCGCAGCCCCAGCTGGATGTAGGACTCGGTCAGCTTCTTGGTCTCGCCGCTGCCGTTGAGGGTGGCCTCGGCCGGCTCGCCCAGGCAGATGCGGGCCAGCAGGCTGTGCGCCGGGCTCTCCTTGTCGCCCGCGTTCGCCTCGCTGTTGAGCGCCAGGTAGGCGTAGGGGCGGCGGGCGCGCGGCGCGGCCCCGCGCTGCAGGAAGGCGCGGACGAAGCTGAGCTTGTGCCGCGCCTTGTCGCCCTGCTTGATCTTGAGGATGTTGTCGTCGGAGGGGTTGATGTCGAAAGTGAAGAGCTTGGCCAGGTCGCCGCGGGCGTTGAGGGCTCGGATGGCGATCTCGGGCGTGTTCTCGAAGCGGTGGTCCTCCAGGCTGCGGTTGCGGGGAAAGAAGGGGCTGCCGAAGCCGGTGTAGGTGGCGGCCACCAGCAGCCGCGCCCCGCCGCCGCCGCCACGGCGCAGCACAAGCCCCACGGTAGAGGCGTTGGGGTGGTTGGCCGCCACGTTCAGCATACTGGGAAAGACGGTGACGGAGTCGCTGCCGCCCGGCGGGAAGCGCACGGCCACCGCCGAGATGTTGGCCATGCTGCGTAGCTGGCAGAGGCCCTGGTAGATGGAGCCGCAGACGACGAGGACGCCCTGCTCGGGGTCCGGCTGCAGGATCTTGTTGTAGTTGTTGGTGAGCACCCTGGGGTGCTCGCAGGAGGCCTGTGGCAGCTGCGGCGCGTGGCACAGCGGGCTGTCCAGCACCGGCCCCACAGCCGCCTCCGCCTCCAGCGCCAGCTCGCCCCCCGACAGCTGGAAGAGCCGGTTGACGGCCGCCAGGTAGACGCGAGAGCCGGGGCCGTCCAGCGCGAAGTTGTTGGTGGGGGTGGGAGAGAGGAACTTGCGCTGCACCTCCAGGCCGGCGGCACGGTCGGGCAGCAGCAGCGGCAGCAGCAGCACCGGCAGCAGCGCGGGGGGCCGCAGCTCAGCGCCCGCCGCCCGGACCGGAGCCATCCCGCCGCCGCGCCGCACAGTGCATGAGCCCGTCGCCGGGCGCGGGAGGGGCGGGCGCGGGGCCGCTTCCTGCGGAGGCAGCGCCCGCCGCCGAGCGACGCCC
>JAYRBT010000023.1:288087-322678 GCA_036023395.1 Myiotriccus ornatus | reverse complement strand
CCCGCCGGTACTCACCGCGTCCCGGTGCATGCGGTGAAGTCAGCGATGCCCCCCGCACCGCTGACCGGGTGGCACCGGGAGACTCTGGACAGGGCGGCTCCCCGCCGCAGGAGGGGCTTCTTCCAGCTGTCCCCGTCCTCTCCGCTGCCGCCTTCGCGTTTTCGAGCAGGACGGGCCGGGGGGGAAGGGGCGGGGGAAGAAGCACTTTTCCTAGCTGCGGAACAGCACGGCGAGCCGGAACAGACAGCCTTCCACAGCCCCCTCACAGCCCACTGCCCCCCACCCACAGCCCCTGCTCTCCCGCTCCCCCGGGCACCGGGCGGGGAGCGAGTCGCGGCCCCACCCCCGGAGCGGCTCTACCCGCACGACTCGTCAAAAGTGGAGCTTCGAAGCGGCTTGCGCGTCTCCTCTGCCCTCCAACGGGCGCCGCTTTAACTGTGGAGACAAGGAAGACCCAGAGAAAGAAGCGATGTTTTCCGATGCTGTGGGCAACAGCCCCTGAACCACCGCCCCATCCCGTGGGATCGCTCCACATGCGCGGGTGGAGGTGCCGCTTCACACTTGCCGCTTTCTTCCCCGTCTGCAGGAGTGTGAACTGACCACTCGTCGTGAGAGAACGCGCCCGAGACCTGGGTGAGGCTGTACGAAGAGCTAGGGTCCGACCCGGGCTGGGGGCTGACCGGGCCCCGCCACCTGCAGCGGACGCTTTGTTTGCCCACGTAGTTCACGTCCCTGCAGGATACATAAAAGAGCCCTGAGCGATTGCCCAGCCCAGCGCTGGCCTCCTACCGCGGGATCGCGACACAGGACAGAGCCGTGGGCTCAGAGGTCACCCGGGAGGGGCCGGGCTCCCTGGGCATCCCACCGAGTTCCCTGTGCAGGAAGGGTCACGGGTGTGCCACAATGCATGGCACGCTCAGCACTGTGTGGACACTTCATGGTGAAGCAACGTAGAGCCGACAGCCAAGAGGAGCGGCTGTGGGATGTGGGCACAGCATCGTTGTCTCCAGACTGAGTTTCCACTAAGAGCAGAGCACCCAGGCACTGGAGGAAAGTCAGGGCTCGTAGGCTCGGTCTCCCCGTGCAGCTGCAGCAGTTACGCTAGTGTAAAGGGTTGAGCGTGGAGGCACTTCACCACAAACAAATAGCCAGCAGCATTTAAAACAAGGGTGGGAAATGGAAGCTGCTCTTTGGTCACGACTGCCTGGAAATGCTGTACAGGAGAGCCCCAAGAGCTGTCCTTCCTTTCCCCAAGCTGTGCCTTATGGCCCTGCCTGTTCTCGTGGCATGGATCTTTCCGTTATACAAAACATGTTAGTGAGGCTGATGGGGATTCTGCACGACTTCTGTTCTGGAGAGAAAAATCCTCTGTCGTTGTCTAATCTCATTTCTACACCTGCCAGTTTCCCTCTCCCTTTCCTGTTCTCCTCACCCTCTTCAGAGCACTAATTAATACACAGCTGCCTTGGCCATGCCATGTCCACTGAAAATCTGCATTGAATTAAATGCTATGCTTTTGTGCTATCTAACTCATTGTCTCTGCTAATCATATCCTTAATTAATAGAGTTATTAGCTGTTTTTGAATATGGGACTCCCAGTTGTTAGTAGCTTTTTTTTTTCTTAAACTACAAGTTAGCAATTTCTAAATGTGATCGTGTCTTTAATTGCATAGAAATAAACCCCCATGATCCCAAACCCTTAATCTGCCTATTTTAGGATTTCTTATGGCTGCTTACCCTGATAGCAGAGCATCTTCCATGTGAAATCAGTCTTTTAAGGCATATCAAATTAGGTTCCAGATTACAGTGAATTAAAAAAAAAAATAGGCCAAAGAACATAGAAAAATGTGAGACTTGCCCAAAGATATCCAGTACTGGCTCTGTCAGAAAAAATCCCCCAGAGCTCTGACTCCTATTGTCTATGCTGAGAATTTATCTACACTGATACAATTAAAGACAAAATATTTGTGATATTGAAGGATTATTTGACAAAGATTTTATTGTTGTTGTTAGGAAACAATTCTCTGGTAAGATGCTTTGAGGGGAATATTTTCCAGAAATGATTTCCCACCCCTATTATCTGAGCTGTTAGAAGCTCCATTGAGTATTTCAGGGTAATGCTCCTAATGGAGTAGTAGAGGTTTTTAAATCTCTCATACACAGATCTCACCATTATTTTTTGTTCAGGAAGAAAAAAAGGTCAAAATTAAACCACAAACCTCTTGTCATAGAGCATCACCCCCTGCCAAAATCCCTTCCCGTTTGATTCCTGTGCAGGCTGGAGGATACCAGGCTCTCAGACAGCTCTGGTTGGGAGAGGGGCTGCATACACAGGAACTCAAAACCGCTTTAATTATTAATAAATATATTTACACAAGAACAGTTTGCCTTTAGGGGAAACATGAGTTCTCGTGCAGTTACTCAGGTTAGATTGACTCAACACTGTCAAAAAACTAAGATTTTATCACTTTAATACAAGGAGTATAAACATCTATTTATTTAGCAGGGTTTATCTGCAAGGTACCCATAGAGCCCATGGATTTGGAAAGGAAGTCCACTCTTGCAGCCGGAGATGGCCAGGATTTTCTTGGCAGCTCTTGGCCAGCACCAGCAGCTCACGATGGGGCGGAGGACGGGTGCTGCTCGGCAGTCAGGCGTATGGGACCCACTGCTGCCTCAAGGCCTGGCAGCAGGAACCCCCGGGGACCTGGGAGAAGAGCAACGCGCTTTGTGTCTTTGTGTGTGACACTGAGTGCATTGGGAAGGCCTGACTGGGCGGCACGTGCTGGCGCATGGAGCAGCTGCCCTTCCTCTGCCCACAGGGCCTTGCAGAGAAAAGGCCCGGGGGGTCCAGTCACTGCAGAGGGGCCACGGGGCACCATGTCAGAGGAACAACCATCCCGGAGCTGCTGCCGGAGAGCCCTGGCTGTGCAGCCGGTCAGAAGGTGCGTCTGTTCTTACCCAGGCAGCCAGTCCCCTTTTTTTCCCATCTCCTTCATATTTGCCTCTCAGTGTGCAATTTAGGTCGTTTCTGTATGATTGCAGGTTGGCAATTGCAAGGTGCCTTCACAAACTTACAAACAATGTGTTTTGAATCCCTTTGGCCACTCACTTTCCCTCTCAGAAACCCATACCGATGGAAAATGGCAATTGACTAGCTGTGCTGCATCAGAGCAGGAGTCCGGCCCCTACCTTCTGCCCATCCTGACAGAGGCCAAAAGTGGTTATCCGAGAGAAGAAGGGTAACAGGAGAGAGTGGAGTGGTCCCACTTGATCTCCACTGTCCCAGCCCAGAGATGGTCAGGACAAGGCTGTCTCTGGAGCATTGTTTCTGAACAGAGAAAAGCCGTTCACCAGGGAAACAGAAGGGGAGATGAGATGAGAAGCACTTGGACATAGAGAAATCATTGCCTAAACAAGAGCTGTTCCCTGATCACCACACTCATCAAATTCTCTCCAGCCCTGACTATCACTCTGCCCTTATCCAGCCAGTTGTTAGTGTCTAGTGTCATCAGGCTGGACACAACAGCAAGTGCTTGCCTGGGGACTTCAAGGCACTCAGAAATAACAGAGGCTTGGAAATAGACCGATTAGCAAACTTCAGTGTATTTTTGGATAAGCGAGTCCCTATTTTGTTGTTATTAATCTGTTTTGCAGGCACTGCTCATGGAGAAGGAGGCCAGACTGTTGTTACTGTTATTACTAATGATTTAGCACCCTGAGAGTCTGCTAGGTGCTTAGCAGAAAGACTAAGGCAAGGTCGCTTCCCCAACGTCCTTTAATCTAAACACATGCTCCAGTGTGGTCCCAGGCTCCGCTGCAAATGGCTGTAAGAGGAACCACAGGGGCACAGCACGCTCCTCTGCCACTCTGCTATCAGCCTCCAGCCCTATTTGAGCAAGGGTGAGAGCGATTTATGGGGACCTGAGGCACTTCGCTAAGTAAAATCACCCTTTGATTCCTCAAACCTCTTTGTTTTCAAATATGAGCCTTTCCTGGCATAATATAGAGCCTTGCTCTCCTCAGAGTGTGTAATGCAGTCATAACCTTGTCTGCAGCATGCAGTCAGCTGACGTCTTCACCATGAGGGATTTGCCTCCAGAGGGGAGCTGTGCAGACAGAGGTTGTGAGCACAAAAAGGTTTCCTTCTAGGTTAATGACAGATACAGTGCTGATGAAAGTTCACAGGCACAATAACGGCAGGACGTTCTGGACTGGGAGGTTCATCACAAAGCATTAAAGAGATGTGTCTTTGGTAGCCTGTGCTAGGTTTAACCTGGGCCCTCCAGGTAGAGAGGAACTCTTTCACCACCTGGACCCACACTGGATGCAAAAGCAGCAAGTTCCCCAGTTTTTTCCAGATCTCCTTGGTGACCTGTTGCTTTTAGTTTCCTTAGAGGCTTAGGAAGGGCTCAGCACTCAATTGCCTCAGCTTTACACTGGTCGGGGCTGGAGACGTGGCTGGTGAGCTTGAATGCAGCTCCAGCTCTGATCTGTGGGAAGCTAAGCCTGTGCTGGGGTGGTGGCCAGGTGATGCAGTCCCTTCCACCCTGATTGCCTTGATGGTCTCTCATCCATACCTGTCTCTTGTCAACATGGGCATCACAGGCAGGCACAGTGCACGTTTGCATGGCAGAATAGGGCCCTTCTTTGGCTGGGTCCAGCCAGCACCAGCATTAGGGGGTTTCTGTGAGCAGCAGTGGTTTTTGCACTGTTTTGCCTGGGCCGGCCAAGCAGGGGCTCGTCCTGTCCCCCAGGACTGCAGGGCAATGCCCATGGCATTACAGCACAAGGGGGGCCGGCCACGTCCTGCCCACGCCAGGCACGGCGCGTCCTGACCGCCTGCCAGCTGTGTAGGATGCAGGACTTGGCTCCTAGCAAAGGAAGCAAATGCAACATAAAGCAGAGCATCCCCTGGTGGGTTTCCCAGCAGGGGCCATGCTGATCGCTCAAAACAAAGCTTGGCTGCCTTGGAAGGGAGCCTGGCTCTTACCCTGGAGTTCACACATGAAGGCCCCAGCTGACCCACACAGCAAAGCCCTGCAACAACCACCAGCAAGGCTGATCCTACCAGCTTTGTTCAACCATCCTCCACCAAAGCCTGGAGGAGGTTTTTCCTTATGAAGTCAGGTGGGATCGTGCTGCACACTCTGCAGTATGCTAACTTCACCATGAGCAGTTGCTAAATACGTGCTTAAGTAGACAGGCCACCACTACTCGTTAACCAAAACAAATGGGAAAGGGGGAAAGCTTACAACACAACAATTGCTTTCAATTAGAGGATATATCTATTGCCAAAATATGTCAGCAGGATTCGACAGACTACATTTTTAACTGTGTGCTGCTGAAGAACAGGCAGCACCAAAACGCAGCCTAAACTAAACAGGGGTTTAATCCCTTCCCTTCCTTCCCACAGCATAATCACCAGGCTGTAAATATATTATTACAGCCCACACTATCCTTGTTAATTGCAATCAGTTTGACTTCAGTGGCTTCAAAGTTATTCTTTCCCATGTTCACTGAGCTTACTGAGTCTTCAGTCTGAAGTGAAAAGGTTAAATGTGGTTAATTGTAAATTTATTGTTTGGTTTGTATGTCTTAATACAATCCTAAGCATTCTGGTTAACACTTCATGTTGCTTTAAAAGATACACTTTTAAAAGATGTACTCAGTTGCACTGAGCTCTGAATCATTTGGTTTGTCCGTCTCTGAGCACCTTGCTGAACAGAGCAGACCCCAGACCAGCTCCATATGTGCCCTTAGCTTGGAGGACCTGTTGCCAGCAAAACTCTGTACACCTCAGGTAGCACCTTCTGGTTCCATCTTACATCCTGAACTCCCTCTGACAGGCTCTTCCCTAGTCCTAGCTGGGCACCTGCAGCTGCCACCTGCCCTGAACCAGCTCCACAGACACTGCTGGACCCAGAGCTCGTGCAAGTTCAAGGGCTTCTGCCAAGGTCAGCCCCAGCTTCAAGTCACTTGTCTTTGCTGTGACCTTTGGCCAGGCATCCAGCACATGCCCAGTGCAGCCCTGTGTGCCGTCCTGTAAGTTCTGTGTCCAAGCTATGGTGCTGACTCTGCCAGCCTGATTGTCAGATGGCTTTAACCTGTCTCATAACACCAGCAGCCCCAGCCACAAGCCTTGTTCAGGTAACCCTTGACAGCATCATCTCCAAAACCTACGCAAGCAGTTAACTACTGCACCAGGACCCTAACTTTCACTCCCTGCACTGTCCCTGCTTGAACTTCAGAAGTCTGTCCAGGCAGCCATCTGCAGCCAGCCCTGAGCCCTTCCCCTGCACCCCAGCCCTGCCCACGATGTGCCCGTGCCAAGGGCAGGCAGTTCTTGGCATTATGGGCAGACCCTCCTGGCCCTCACTGCCTTCCACAGGGGCTGATCAGGTTCTGCAGCACTTGCGCTCTGTTCCGGCGCTTGAACAGAGGTGTAGGGTCAGCCTCTCCCAGTAACTTACTAGCAGGCACTAATTACAAATGAGCCCACTGCTTTTACTAGGAAACCTGAAATGTTTTCATACCTGTGTCTTGTAATGCTTTGCTAGTTGCAACCCTGAGCTACAGCTCTGGCTCGTGGCACACAGCAGCACGTGGTTTACATTGCCTCTAATAGCTGTCTCTCAATATAATGTCACTTGTGGGTGTCAGCCGGTGTATATTTTTGGATGTACTGTAGACAGCAATCTCATTCTTGCCATTTCCCTGGTGAACCAACAGTCTTAAAGGCTTCCACATTTCTTATGTGCAGTCAACACATTTATTAATCTTACAGATAAGTCAAAAGTTGAAAGTCACACACAGATACATACATGTAGGAAAAAGGCATGTAGGTACACACATACACATCTAAAATGTCAGCAAGCGTTGTGCTGCACTCGTTTCAGCATTTTGAATTTTGTAGCACAGAAGGAGAGTTCTCAGGCAGTTCCAGTTCAGCTTGCAAAGATAGTGTTCATGTACAATCCCCATGTTTCTGTGCACAAATATGTATTTGTGTTTGAACTCATCACAAATTCAAGAATGTAAAATATGTGATGTTACCAGTGTACTAATGGAAACAGTCACATGAATCTTTATACAAGTGAAACCAGCTTTTTCTTTGAACTATCTGGATAACCCAGTGGAATGGGCATCCAAAGTACTTCACCTACCGGTGAATGTCACCCTGAAACTGAGCAGAAGTAGTAGTAAAGGAAAGACAGATGAAGCAAGGTCACCTGATATGGCTGAGGAAAGTGGGAAAGGTAATCAAACAACATAAATAATTAAAATGACCTTTCAACACTCTGTTTTAAAACATAAACACCATACACTTAGAGACTGGAGTAGTTTTATCACTTGAATGTCAGCTCAGCTGTTCCATCTTTCTGTTCAAGCAGTTGTCTTTGTGCTATTTCACATCTACCTATCACATTATACACAGGTGTGCAGTGTATTTCAGAGATTGTAGGTGTCCCTGGTATCCCTTTTCTCAGCCTCTTCTGCTCCACAAGGGATAGAAGGACTCATACACATCAGTCTGCAATGTTACCGTGCCCCACGCAAGTGACATAGTTGCTTACATGGTGCAGAGTGATAGCTCCAGTGAATTAAATGGCCTGTTAGCCCTGCAAAGGCTGGGGAACTGCAGCAACCCTTCCCTTCATGGGCTTTGTCTGAAGGGAGAGCAATAATGAGCTCTAATAGAAAGGAGGACTGACGAGCCACAGGCACTCGCTGCAGGTGACAGCCTGGGGCTGAGCTCTGCTGCCTCTCCGACAGAGGTGTGGATTGGCAGAATTTGTTCACCTAGGGACGGACGGCGGCAAACCCGGTGCACACACACTGTCAGGTCACATTTGGGCTCTGTCAGCTTTTGTGTCCTTCCAGACCCAAACCTGCAATGAGCAGCAAAGCGCCCAGCTGGGGCAGGACTTGTGTTGGTCCCACTCCCACTCGGCAGGGCCAGCCTCAGCCCAAGGCTGTTTCACTCCTCCCTGGCGAATGCCTTGGCTGTCCCTGCCGGCTGGGGGAGGCGACCAAGGGTCTGCCAGGGGTCACAGTGGGAAAACACACATTTCACTAGGTGCCTTTAGGACATGTCATGAAATATGTGGCCTTTCTCCTCCCTGAAAGCAAGTCCTTTCAGGCCAGGCAGCTAAATACCCAAAATTTGTTCCCACATGGAGGGCCATTGACACACAGGAATTAGCTGACAGGCTTGGGTCAGTTCCCAGAGGAGAGGTGTGAGCAGCACTAAAGCCATCACAGCCAGCACTCATTAAGCTCTTGCCTGCAACCCAAGCAGAGGTGCCCAAGGTGGAGCAAGTTGCTGAGGTTTCTGTAGCCTGGAATCCGACCTCCTAATCTTCTTATCTCCCTCTCGGTGCTCTCTGTCCTCTCACACAGAGAACAGCTTGTCATACAAGGGCAGGCTCCTATAACCTACTTAATGGTACTTTTCACCTTCAGGATTCTCACGTGCTCGGATTTTGTCTTTCCATCTTCTTCTAAGTGATATCTATTTAAGCCTGGGTTTAAAGGAAAAAAAAAAAAACACAAAAAACCCCCAGCAACACTTACTTCTGTTTTCAGTCAAAACTATCAGTCACCTTTTTCACTGTAGCCTTGCTCAGCAGTGTTTTGACTTCTCTGCGCAGCACTCACAAAGGAGCTTGGGGGCTGGCACACACAGGGAGGCTTCCTAGCTCACAAAGGGCCCCACTGATTTTATCAAGCTCTTTGCTAAGCAGTTCTGTAACCATCGCTGGCAGGGACACAGAGCACAGCCCATGGCAAAGAGTACTTTTGTTTAAGCTTGTTCCTGGGACTGAAAAAGGACTTGTGTGTGTGGTTCCTGGCAGCTTTGACCGTTCTGTGGCTCTCAGTCAGGCACCCATATGGGTCAGGCACTGATTCGGCTTCGCAAACTTGGTCCATACTGGCAGGCCCAGGCCTGGCTCCTCTCTCACATGCAGGAAACCTGCAGAGTAAGCACCGCATCAGGAGTCGCAGCATCCGGCCTGGGGGCTGTTCAGATGCAGAAGGTTGAATAAATATTAGTGGTTAAACTAGTAATTAACCCACCAGTTGAAATAACCAGTAAATCCTGTGCTTTTCTCACAGTTGATGCAAATGAGAGTTGATTGTAAACATCTCATGCCTAAATTATACCTTGGAGAATCCAAGTGACACAGTTGGCCTTGCCTGAATTATTTCAATGCAAACAAGGCAGACAAATGAGTGTAATTGTCCAACTTCTTTGACTTGCTGGCTTTCACCCTGCTTGGAAACTCTTGCAGCTGGACATTCATGCAGGGTTTGGAATGTAAATGTACTTCTTTGCTCCAGATCTCACACTATTAGCAAACCTGTCTATCTTTCATTTTTTTCTAAGCTAGAAAGGGAGGATTTGTTTTAAAAATGGGAAGAGCCTGTTTGTGGCGTGTATTTCAAAGGAACATTACATTCCAGCTCCCAGATGATCAATAAGAAACTGGTAGCCAATACTTTTGTTATTGTGCTGGGTCTCACACTTAATCAGCTTCAGATCTAATAGCTCTGATCCCATGCAAAAGATGGGGAACAACAGCATGTAAAAATATATCAGTTTCCCTGTGTCACTTTATTTGTCACATGAAACTTTGCATCTGCTTCACATGAAGACCTAATCAGGCTAGCTCCTGGCTGGAGTTTTTTGTTCCAGAATTGGACAAAAAAAGAAAAAATTAACCAAAGTCTACTTCCTCCCTAAGGGGGCAGCTCTTCATGTGGACATCCTCCACAGACACAGCCTTCAGACGGAGGGGGGAGGGAAGCATCAGAAAAGGCAACTGAAGAATGAGTAGGAAATATCAAGTAACTGAGGAAGTTGGTCCCAGCACAGCTTTGGGCAGTCTATGGTGCAGGGTAAAGGCGTCGGACACGGGCAGGTGAGCACTTCCTGCCAGCCACACAACGGGCTCCAGAGTTGGGTACCCAGCCAGGCACACGCAGGTGTGCTGTGCTGCTGCAGAACCTGGCCAGGGGGACTATGGGGCTGGCAGGCATCATACACGCAGACACTGGATTTCAGCATCCCTGTTCACGCTGCCAGCAGGTGGGCTCTGCTTGCTCAAACAGCAGGTCTGTGCACGGTGTGGGAACCAGAATTTGGAAGCATCAAAAGCCTTTATGGCAGCTTCACCAGCTCATCCTCACATACATTGTTTACCAGGATTGCAGCAGGCTGCTGTGGGGAGCTGCTTGTTGCAAGGCCAGATTAGCATTTTAGGCAGAGCTGAAGCGTTGGGCTGGCTGCTTCGCACCAGGAGGGGACGGATTTCAGTAGTGTTGCTCAGCCCCAGTGTTGCAGGTGCTCATGAAGCCACAAACTGGCCAGGCTGCACGGTGGCTACACAGGTCGCCGGCTCTGCGGGTACCCAGAAGAGGAGTGGCGGTCTGCTGAGGGGGATTGCTGGAAAAAGGCATTTGGATTGTAAGTTTGCACTCACTGTCCCTCTCATAGGGAGCAGCCATCTCTCAAGATGTCTAATGATGCAACTCTGCTGAAGAAAACAAATAATTCTTTACTTTCAGGAGGTCTTATTGTGAGCTTAAAGCTAAAAGAACCAAATACCTTCCTGATTTGAGAAAGGAAGAGACCAGGGCATTATTTTCCAGCAGCAGAGTATGGGACCCTTTCCACTTAGGAAAAACAAATATCTGTCTCCTTTTCTTTTCCTTTGCTGCAGATTCACTGACTAATAAATTCTTACCAGCTGTAACATTCATCTGCACACTTAAAAATCAACCTTGTAAAAGTCTACTTGCCCACAATGAGTAATTCTTTGATGGGTGAGCAATTTGTCTCCATGAAGGGGCTTATGCTTGGTTGATGCTTTTGCTGCTTAGGATAACATGCAGTGGGAGTCTGCCTATTTTGCATAATTGTGTACTTTAACTAAGTGTCGGGGGAACTCAGTCAAGGGTGGGTAATTTCATTTTTATTGTCCTTAATGGCAACTGAATAAATAAATACAAAATAAATTAAAAACCCCCCCACAAATTATGATCTGAATATTTGATTTTTCTCAAGATTATCCCAGTAAAGGATGCGGGAGACAATATGATGGCCAGGCTGGGAAATTTCCCTCACATATTTTCAGGTGCTTCCTAAGTGTTCCTAAGTTTTCCATTAAGTGTCCCTAGAGGTTGAGTATTTGTGTGATTATTGGAAGAAAGAGGTCTTGATTTTTCTTTCCTTCTTTGGTTTCCTTCTTCTAATGGCTTCTTAAGGCTCTGCAACCCACATTTTTCTTTTTAGAACACAAGAAACAGCATCCCTTGTTTTCACACTTCAGAGAAGAGACAAAAGAGACCTTTTGGCAAATTGTCAGATTGTGTGACTGATAACACCCCCAATCATTTCAGACTATGACTTGTGGCCATGTTAGACTCAGATGTGAAAACAAAACACATACATTTTATGTTGGCCACTTCATTCTATTAAATTAGGACTAGTCATTAGCTGGTGGAGAGGGAGAATCATTTCCATCAAGAACTGGGACGGGGGGGTTGCATCTGACATTCCCTCTTCTCTCTCCCCCAATTTTCCAGCATTTTCCCTCCAGAGATGTTGGTGTGAAACCAGCTCACATGACAAATTAAAGTGATTCATAACCCAGCTGCAGTCCCTGCTGACAAGCCCCATTGCAGAGCAATCGTGCAGATTTTATGCACCCGGAGCCCAGGGAAAGACCCGGGTTATGGCACACACTGCTTTTCAGAGCAGTCTGATACAACTTAGCTGAATTCATTCACAGCACGTGAAGGCCAAATGGCTCTCACTTGACAGCAGTTAATGTAGTTTTAAAAGGGATATTTTCTCTGCAAAATTAAATTTTCAAGACATCGCCATGCATCTTCAGCCTTATCTTTTTGTCTGGATTTTTTTTTTGGCTCTCCTATCAGTCTTTAAACACACAAACAGAGATTACACAGATAAGCCTACAGTATGGTTCATTCTGGCAGTGTCTTATCAATCACAGTTAATTAACTTGAGGGATCCATAAACTGGACAATTCAGCTGTGATTCTTCTGTCATCATGATCAAGTTAGAAGCAGCTCAGTGCTCCTTTCAGAGGCGCCATTGCAGCCCTAGTTGGCATCATGGCATGTGGGAGGATGCCAGCAGATGCCAGCTCCCACACTGAGCACGGGGGAGAAGCACGGGAGGCCCCCGCCCTGGCAGAGCCCTCACCAGCCAGTGAAAGGGGCTGGTGACAAGGCCCATCGACAGCTCCAGGCAGGGCAAGCAATGCAACAGGTCCAGGGCCCATCCAGGGCATCCAATCAGGAGCAAAAGCAGACAGGTCCTTTAGCCACACAGTGCTAACAGAGACCTGGCTGTCCCACACAGTAGCTGGCAGCTGCAGGAGCCATGGGGCAGAAAGGACCATGCACCGGGCTCGAGGGTGCCCCCAGCGCTTGGGGAATGCCTTTGGAAAGATTGAACCCTGATAGTTTAAGTTGTATCCAATGTAGGATACTGGTGCTCCTCTTTAGACCGCAGGAAAGTCTAAAATGCGGGGAACACCTTGTCTGGATCTCAAATGTCCATGTCATGCCAAGTGCATGGTGGTTGCTCTGGGAAGACTCCACAGGAAGTATGTAGAGGTGTTTTCACTGGTGCCTCCAATGAGAGATGAAAGCAGCAGCAAAAATTCAGAGGAGGAAAATGAGGGATTTCAAAATAATGACCTAAGCTGATTTCAACTCTGGAGTAGATGAAGGGAAGAGAGCTGGGATCTGCTCCCATCAGATGGAAGCAAATTGGACAATTTCCCAGACAGATTGGCCCCAGCTGGGAAAGAGAAAGAAGGCAAGGAAGGAAGCTGGTTCAAGTAGGAGAACAGAAGCTCTGAGATACCGGGCATTTTCAAGAAAGTCAGATTAGATATATTATCAAATCAACAGCATTAGATATGGCTGGCAGTATCCTGGGAGTCGAGAGACAAAACTTGTCAAAGCTGATAGTAAATCAAGGTGGAAAAGGAACCAAACTTTGTGGGTTTTTTTTTTCTGACCAAAATGGTGGTCTGCCCATCATGGGACTGAGGAGATGCACTGGGGGCTGGCAGGGGCTCCAACATCTCTCCCACCTCTCAAAGAGACCATAGGCATTGGTGACCTGATGAATGTCATTTCACTTCCCTGTGCCTGGCCAGAGGAGGACTGCCCTGCCAGGCTGCTTGGCAGGAGTCCCTGAATATTAATTAGACATTCTTAAGCAGAAGCTCCAAGCATGTGTTAGAAACTTCCTTGGTGAAAAACTTCAACTCTCCCCAGATCCTCCTCTGAAAGGGCATGGATGGATTATTGTCACAATCTGTATGTTGTGAAAACTACCTGCACTGCCTGAAATTCTCAGGGGTTCCAGATGCTCCAGACAAAAAAATCAAACCTGGGTGAGAGCCCATGAGCTGAAACAATAAACAAAACAAACTTGACCGCTGATTAGTGTTGGCTTGTTCCTCCTCTGGAGGCAGAGGAGGGGAACAGGGATTAGGGGAGCACTGGCATATCCTGAACCTCAGCCTGTGTCGGTGACCTGACGAGTCACTGACACTGCTCATTCTGGAGGAGATGGAGCACACAGCACAGCAGTCCCTGCTCCATCAGCCTCCAGGATGGGAGCGCACAGAGGGATGTCCTGCAGCATTCCCAATGGCATAGCGCTGGGAAAGGAAGTGAGTCAGGGCTGGAGTGGGCTAACAGAGAAGCACAACTAGCACCTTTAAAAACCACAATCTGGTCTCAGACTGCAGGGATGGCTGCAGGCGGCGGAAATGGGAAGGGTGGCTAGAAAAACCAGCCAGTTCGTGCTCTACTCCGCCCCTGTTCCCTGCCCAAAGCCCACACCCATGGGTTGCTGGGCCGCAGCACTAGACCTCACACCTCTGGGAACAAACGGACTTGTCCAGTGAGACCTCAAATGCTGCTGCCAGCAGGGCGAGCAATGAGTCCCAGGGCCCCCTGGCCAGCCATCAGGACTTTCCCAGTCCTCAGCCTGCACCTGGAGCCTGGATGTGGCTCTGGCTGGTGTCATTGGGGGGAGGCACTTGGGGCACTAGTGCTATGTCCCCACTCCCACACTGGGTCCCAGAGCTGCTGGTGGCTGATGCATCGCTGGGGCCTCAGCAGGGTGCTGGCTCCCTGGCTACACAGGGGTACCCTGGACTGACCTTGTCCCACTCTGTCAATAGTCTCAGTGTGGGGAGATACCTCAACAAGTGAAAAACCCCAGTGTGCAGCCTCTGGTCTGGGTGGTGCAGCAAAGAGGACCATCACAGTCCCTGCTGGCCCTGGCTGCCCGTGGGCCTGTGACCCTTCTCAATAGCTTCATCTCAGAGGGAGGCAGCAGGCCACCACCAGCTGAGCCTCACCATCACCCTGACGAGATCTGCAGGGACAGCAGCTACCCCATATACATGCTCCAAGGGAAATCTTAAAAATAGAAGGCAGCAGAGTGTGTGCCAGCTCTGCCAGGTGCCACAGCTGCAATAAAATCAGTGCGGGACGTGAGCCAAGCCAGCCAGGAGGGGCTTCACCCACCCACAGCCTCCCGGGAAGCTGTCTGGCATGTGAGGGGTCCTTCGGCACTGCTGCGCTGAGCTCGGGCTTGACGTCCGCACGATTCTGCTCCGAGCAGCCCGGGGCAGCATCCGGGCGGTCCCCGCGGTGCGGGCACTCGCTCCCTGATGCTGCCTCGGGGCCGTGGGAACTGGCAGCGCAGCAATCCAGCGCTGGGTATCCAGGAAGCCCAGTAATCCAGACAGTAGCAATCTATCTACACCGCTGCCATTATCAGTCCTGTCACTGGTACGTCCGTGTAAAACATGTTTAGCTAAGCCTAGCAAGGGCGATTATCTTGACTTACAAACCATGCCTTGCCCGTGGTTTTGTATCAAGGGTGGAGACCAGGCAAGGCTGACTTCGCTGCTCCCCTTGATGCTTATCAGCCTGCGGAGAGGAAAAGCCGAGGCCCCCCGTGTATCAGCCGCCCTCCGTAGGTGGTTCCCGGCTCCCCGCGAGCTCCCGCGGCAGGAACGGCTTCGCCCCTCCGCCCTGTGCACGAGCTGCCTGTTCCCGCAGCGCGCCACTGCTCACTCCACCATCCCCAGAGCAGCGTCCCAGCCTCGGGCTGAAGTCTCTGCTATCCGGGCAACCCAGTGCGGGCCTGAGCTTTCCCCACAGAAAGACCCGGGTTGTTCGGGGTCAGGTGGGACATCCCAGCTCACTCGCTTTTTGAGTCTCTGAATTCCTGTGTGGGGTTCCATGGGCAGCTCCCGCAGCTGTGGGAGCAAAGCAATATGCGTATGTGGAACAACAAAGCCCCAGATTTCCTTTTGTTGATGGGGAGAGAGGGAAGGATTTTAGCAGCTCAGTTGAAAGCCATTTCCCAGTCAGCTCCCTGCATTTCCCAGCTCAGAGCTGTGCCCTGTCCCTACAGCTCTCTGCACACTGCAGCCTCCCAAATTTCAGCTGGGGCCCCACCTTGCCCCCAATAATTAACCACATTGGTAATACCTGGCAAAAGGTGTGGCTCTTGGTAGCTCTTGGGAAGGTGATGTGGCACAAGGACGATGGGCATTTTGCTAACAGGAGAGATCATCTTTGGGCTGAACCTCTGTGGGTTTATCTGGCCCCAGGGGGGGCAGCTTGTCCTTGCCAACTCTTCCTGCACTGCACTGTGCCTGTGCCCCTGTGGGCTGTCTCCCTATTGAGCTGGCCCAGCTGCCATCTCCAGTGCCCCGTCACTCTAGTGTTGCCATTGTGGGGGTCCCTCCTTCCCTGGCCCATGTCAGAAAATCAGGAATTTATCAATGTGGCCATTGTTCCTACACTCTCTGTCCTCAGAGAACCTCCAAATCTCATATGATCTCCCCCCTTCTTTTTCTCTTAGGAGGCTACCCTGCATCTGAGAAAAGGCTTCTTTGTGTGTGAACTCTGCAGCTGGGGACACCACCCCACCAGAGCAGGGCTGAGGCTGGTCCTTGGGGAGCCTCGGCCAGCATGGTTCTGCTTTGCTGCTGGGACAAGCCAGTAAACAGGGCAGCAGGATGTCTGGGAGCCAGAGGAGACTCCAAGCCTGTAGAGCCAGGACTGCCAGCAAACACACTGCACCAGGAGAGGCAGTGGCAGAATATCAGGCCTGGATGCTCAACAGAGCTACCTACGATGGATGAAGCAGGGAGGAGCTTGTCACCAAATCTTTGCGGACTCCAGCCCCACTTTGAGGGGAAGAGAGGAGAACTCTGGATCAGACAAATAACTAATTTTCACAGTAATCACAGACCCAGCCATGCTTATCAGCAGAAGCACAGCATTCAGCCTTATGTGACAGCTGGTTTGAGAACCATCAAGTGTGTGCCATGAACAATTATCCCTTGGAATGCCTCCCTCCAGAGCAGGGGCAATGAGGCATTGCAGAGCTGTGCCCTGAATGCTGTGTGTGGGACTGGGAGACAGATTGCTGAGCCTGAGTGGGGAGAGGCTCTTCCTCACCTGAGCCAACATCGGACACAGGAGTGGATTCAAGCAGTACTAACCACTGAATTTCTGCTGAAGTGATGCTAAATCATGGGGAAGAGGGATCCTGCAGCACGGGACCAGCGCGGCGAATTCGATGTGCGGGATGCTCATGAGCCCGGGATGCTCCGGAGCCCGGGGCAGCCTCGGCGGGGTGTTTGTGTGATCGACCAGGTCCAGGTCTCCACGTCCCCCTCCGCTCCCCAGCTCAGGGAGGCAGCAGCGCCGTGCGAGCAGGGAGCGCGGCAGTGCTGGGAACACACCGGCGGCGCCTGCACGTGGGCGGGCTGGGCTGTGCCAGCGCCCACAGCCGCTCCCGGTGCCCGTCCCCACGGTCTCTGCGCAGCCCCCCGCCGCTGCCAGGCGCAGCCCCGCCAAGCGGGGGTGGCGGGGCGCAGCTCTGGGCCGCGGCCCTGCGGGCGGGCAGCGCCGGGGGCTCTGCCGGCACCGCTGCCGGGCGGCTCCGGCCGCGCTGCCCGCCCGCGACCGCCAGGGGGCGCCAGAGCCCGCGGGCGGCGCGCCTGCAGTGCCGGGTAGCCCCGCCAGGCGGCGGCAGAGCCGGGGAGGGAAGGGGGGCCGCGGGTCCCTGAGGGCGCGGGCGGGACCTGCTCGGGGCCGGCACACGGAACCCTCCGAGCCCCGGGTCCCTGAGGGCGCGGGCGGGACACGGAACCCTCCGAGCCCCGGGTCCCTGAGGGCGCGGGCGGGACCCGCTCGGGGCCCAGGACACGGAACCCTCCGAGCCCCGGGGCCGCTCCTCCAACCCCGACATCGGAACGGGCCCGGGGAGCCGGTCCGGGGCCCGTTCCCACCCCTCCGCAGCATGGGCGCCCCGATGCCGGGCAGGCGGTCCCGCTCCCTCCCTCCCGGCCGCTCCGGCTCCGGCGGAGAACGCGGGATTCCTTCCCGTAGTTCGGAAGGGCCGGGAGCTGCCACCGCCTGCACTGCGGGACCCGCCGGCCCAGGTACCTCCCGGCCGGCTCTGTGGGCTCGTGTTGCCCGGGTCACCCCGGCCGCTCCCAGCAACAACCACTCTTTCCCAGCCGGGAAGCAATGGACGGGACAGATGGAATGCCAGCTGCTCATCTACCTGACAGTCTGTTTCCAAAGAGGGAGAGAAATGCCGATGCGCCCATTGCAGGAACAGAGCTGATCTGAAAAAAGCAAAAGATCTTTCAAAGAAACATTTTTGGAGGAACCAAAGCCCAGGTTCCCGAGCGGTGTGGGACTGGACGGTTCTTCCCGTGCCGAGGATAGTAACTGCCTCAGCATGCGTGAGACAAGGATCAGGAGGGTCGGGGGATGTTGTTTCCTTGAAGATGTTTTCTGCTGAGGAGTGGAATGTGACCTGCACCTCATATGATCCCTCTTCTCTTCTCAGGATCCCTAGCCCAGGTAAGCAGGATGTTGATTTGTAAAACATCCCACTTAGCTCTCAGGGTGTGCCCGAAAGGAGGATGAGCCATGCTTTCCGGTCACAGCTCCCTCCCCCTCAGTCCGCTCTTGTGTCAGCACCATCCTCTCCAGTGACATGTTCAGCAGGGCCGAGGAGGAATGGGAGTTGGCTTGGCCCCGAGCTCATGTTCACATTCAGGGGCTGAGGAAGCACGTGGGTGATGTGCAGGTGTGGCAGCAGTGCCTGAACCGGGTGGAATCGAGGAGCTGACTGACAAGATGGAGCAACGTGGTGTCACAGTCATTTGCTTCTCTGCTGGCCAGACAGGCTCTTGGGGCTCCGACTCCCTACAGATAACAGCTAGGGTTAGGCATAGAGGTGTTTGTCAAACAATGAACCGGAGCCAGGGGTGTCCTCAAAGCTGTCACGGCAGAGATCTGATAGGTAACTCCAATCTAAGAGTGCTGTTGAGTGTAGTGGAGGAACTTTTGAACGCCTTCAGACCTCTTGATTGTAAGGCAAGGTGAGTATCAACTGTGGACAGGCAGGGCTACAGGCTCAGCTGCACTGGGGAGGAGGCCTGAAAACAAGCTGCAGCTTCCCATCCTGCTCCGGCCTTTCTCCTCGGGCACTGTTCCTTATTTTGCCCCCTTGGGCCAGGGTTGGCACAAAGCTGGTACAGAGCACACATATGTGATGACTCTTATTCCTAAATTCTGACAGGATCTGGCTAGGGTGCGAGTCACTCAGCAGAGCTGGTTAGCCCAGGGATGTTCTATTTCCTGCTAACTCAGGCAGCAGAGAACGTTCTTCCCATTTCTGCTGAATTCCACTCAGTGAGGGAGGCTCCACTAAGGCCAATGAACCACGAACCACCACTTTTAAAGGAGAAAGTGGGTTTGGTGTTTAAGGAATACCTTGAAGACAGGTATTTTGTGGTAGGGAGCTGTTTGCCCAAATATCCACTATCAGCACATCAAGGTGTGATTTGGCTAGGGAGAATGACTGCTCCAGTGAGAATCATCAGCCAATTCCTCACCTCCACAGCTGCAACCCAGCATAGCCTTACCCTTGCCACATCCCTGTTTGTCCCACAGTACCTGGGTGGAGAGATCAAACTACTTCCCACAGACTAACCAAAAACTGAATAGCAACTCCTAATCCTCTAAATTATGGGATTAAATCTGTTGACATGGGAGTAGGCAGCCACTGCTTTCACGCTCGGTCATCATGCCCTCTTGTTGGTTCTGAGCCACAGCCAGCACCTCTCAAGTGACTGCCCCAAAAGAATTTACCCTAGAACCATTTACTCTCGCAACCAGAACAACATTCTATCCTGAGCCAGACATCTCTAGCAAAAACAGCCCCGTGCACTTGTTTCATTATAAACTGCTGGAATGTGCATTCTGGTTCTGGGGAATTATAGGGAAAAAAATCCCTGCAAACAGCTGCTTTTGCTTTTTGACCTCTTGCTGGTTTTACAGTGCTTGCACCTCTGTGAAAACAGAAAGACTCAGTCCTTTGCTGCCTAAAAAGTTGTTTCCATTCCCTTCTCGCTTCTGTGTTCCTGAGGCCACATGACCAAAAAACAAGTGGAATGAGTATCTTCTCCATATCAGTGATGAATCTGCTCACTTCCAGCTTGTACAAATACTAGAGAATTCAGAAATTCTCCTATGAAACATGGTAGACAAAATACCTCTGTTTAGAGCAGTGGTTCAACATTCTGCATACACTCTCTCGCCTCTCCTCAGGGAGAGCCAGCTTTCTGCTGGTCAGTGCTGTCCTGCCAGCTGCAGCCTTCCTTGCCCAAGCTGAGCCAGGGCCCAGAACTGCTCCATCACAAGCTCCCCATGAGACACACGGGTGAGGCTACAATTGCACATGGCTCTGCGTATGCAGCACACACGGAGCTGACCCTGCAATCCCTTGTGGACAAAGTCCACAGAAGCAAGGGTCCTTCTCACCTGGGGAACAGCAGATCACAGACCAGATGTGGGAAAATACAGGACCAACTGCTGGTCCTTCCAAGACAGACACCTCATGGGTAGGTAATCTCACTTGATTACACCCACCTGCAAGCAGAGTGTGGCAGGGAGGGAGGCAGACACACCGTGGTGTTCGAGCCCAGCAGGGATGCTGCCAGAGGCTGTTCCAGGCTCCAGGGAGGCTGGAAGGGATCAGATGAGGAAGAATGCAGTGCTGCTGCTCCTCCTCCTCCACCCACAAAGATCAGACACTGCTGCCACTTTATTCTTGCTGTGCCCAGGTGGTGCACGGCTGACTGTAGGATGAAGAACTTGCTCACATTTTGAGCTCTTAGGGCTCAGCACAGTTTGAACACATCCCTCATTTTCTTCCTAACAACCCCCGCCCTGTCCCTTCGGAACATCCAAAGCAGGCCGGTGTTAATAGCTGAGGTCTTTATTTAAAGTTTTTATATACAGTAAAAGTGTCACAGATAAATCTGTGACAATCAGACAAGACAAATGTAAATCTCTCTCAACAATTAGCAGCTTAAGATCTATAAACTACAGTGTTACGTTCACAAGTGTCATTTCTGTACTTTTCAACCCGTGCAAGTGAGTTTTTCCGTTTATTTTCTTTACACTTTTAAAACACACTTACAGTTAAGTCAATTGCCTACAACTATACCACCTGGCATACACAACACAGACACACAGGGTTTGTAACTCCTTAGCCACATTCAGAATTCACTTAAAAACTGGCAGAAGTACTCAATCTTGAACCCTTTGTAGCTTGGCTTCTTTTGTTAAAATGCCTTTTTTTTTTTTTTAATAAAAAATGCATATTTTCAAAGCTGACAGACAGTGCTTTCCTGTCCCAGTGTAACATGTACACAAGTCAGCAGTTCATCTGATCAGACCTAAGCACACATGGGATTGGAATAAATCAATGGAGTAACTCTTGGGAGCATGCTGGGTATCGTTAAACTAAACTAATAAAAGAAAAAAAGAACTTTATGAAATTTTAAATGGTATTTTTTTTTGCATCAAGATATTCTTTCTTTGAATTGAAGGAAACGGGAAACAGATGAACTTCATTTGAACTCTCAAAATGTCAGTGAGGAGCTGCTGCTTTTGAAACTTACACAGTCCATGATATTTTTTTCCTTTTTACGTGCCAAGGTGATAATGTGCTACAAACGCATCTAAGCAATTTCTGTGTCTTTTCAACTCCGAATATGAAATGTTTTGGGAAACATTCTGCAACTCTTGAGATGGTCGCTAAAACATTTGTATCTACAAAGGAGGCTGTTAAAGGTACTCACACACGCACTCGCATCCACGGCTGCAACTGTCCTCTGTGTATCATCCAGAAACACTCCATCAGGAAAGCAAACACAACCACGTACAAGGAAAGGGAGCTTTAAAGCTAGAATCACATTTCCAACAATATCATCATTGTTAAGCTATCAGAAATCATCGCACACCTTCAAACTGAAGAGGGAGAAAAACCCCAAAATGTTCTGCTAATGCAAAAGGCAAAACACATGGCAATTGTGTTAGGATATGAAAAGTGGATGCAGCATCATACATGGCATTACTGCAGACAATTTTCTGGAATGGAAGAAACTGTTGAGAGAGACAGAGACAGACAGACACTTTGTCCAGACATATACACGGGGCCTCCACCAAACAGTTCTGAGGTGTAAGTTTCTATTAAGCCTGCACCTTCTAGCAAATTAGCAAATAGTATTTATTGAATATGACAGGAGTTGAGATGCTACATGAAATCAGAATATAAAGAAGAGGGACAAAGACTTCCTAAATACTACAGATGAGGAGCACTGAGTGTCCAGATCTATTGGCTTTCAACTCCTTCCTGCTTTGACCACATAAAAACCTCCCATACACAATTCTACTGTGATCAAAACTGATAAAAAACAGAGGTAAAAAGGCCAGGTTTCAGAAATAAAGGCAACAAAGCATTTCACTTATGTCCCAAATCAGTTCTTAAGTGCTCTTCACATATTTGTTTCTGACAGAACTGTGTAATGGGAAGCCAATAGTTACCCAAGAAACATGAGTCACCAGAGAAGGGTGGCAACAGCCCAGAGCCTCACTGGAGCAAGGATGAAGGCTAAGGGGAGGAATAGCCATGTACCTTTGCAGTGGCTGTGGCACTGCAGAAAGCACAAGCAGCACTGGCCTGAGTCAGCTGCAACTGGCAATTTGTATTTTAAACACCATAAATGGTTTCGAAAGAGAATCATGGAGTCTTTTGGGATTTCATGAAGACAGAAGATGAATCTTGGCATTGTTACGGTGAAAGGGACAGCAGCTAAAAACCAGCACAGAGTGAACACAGATTCCTTGGACATGAGGGCTGCCTGCCTGTACCAACAGGTCACCAGCAATGACATGCTGAGAAGGCTTGGGGTTACATTTGAGGCTGACATTTCCTTTAGAGCTTTGCAAAGGTGTCTGCACCAAGTGCTGCACCTGTGGCTGAAAAAGAGGATGCTCTCTTGGCACACCACAGACCAGACACACAAATGATCTTACCAGAGCCTGACAGGAGGAAAACTTTGGTTTCACTTTTCAGGGGTTTCTTTAAAAATCAGAGCTACTTCTGAGACAACCATTCTTTTAAGTGGACTGTTGAGTCAATATTTCTTTCCTTAAAAGAATCTGTCTTTTCCCTAGGAAGGGATGAGCAGAAATTCCTTCTTCTTACCCTGAGGCAGGAATGAGAGATGACATGCAAACAAAAAATATAAACATACTATCCTTCACATCTGGAAAAGGAAAAAAGCCTTGCATGACAAAAAGGTGTGGAGAAGACGATAGTTTTTGATGATGCTGCATCTGTATGCTCAGGAGGACAGATAAACAGCATATGAACAGCACCGTGTTTGACAGGCTGGCACTAGAAACTACTCTCTGCCCTCCTCAAAACTGCTTCAGGATAAGACACCTCACAATTATTCACGCATTTCTTCATTTACAAACATCACTTCTTTATTTGAAAGAAAAAAAAAGTAATGACCCTCCCAACCCCTTCCAAAAAAACCCCCAATAATAATAATAATTATAATTATAATAATAATAAAAAATCCTATTAGAAACAATAAGGAAGCACTGAGAGTTTGAGTATTACACTCTTCAAGTATGCTGTTTGGATTTTTTTTAAATCTGTGAATATACATATATTAAAAAAAACCTTAAAAGTGCGACCAAGGGCTTCTGCTTAAAGATAAGTATTTCAAGGACTACTTCAAAATACTGTAGCACAACTGTGCAGTTACTGTGTATGGCATGAGGCTTCCACTCCATACACTCAGCCAAGTTAGCCAGCGTTACAGAAAGTTACTGAAGTCAGGTTAGCACAAACGGTGAACCCAGATGCTGAGCTGAGAGAGAGATCCATGCCGTTTTTCTCTTGTTAAGGAAAGAAACCACTCTGAACGCATACATTTGGACATGGAATGTGATCAGACTTCACAGTATAAGTTTAGTGTTACAGGTTTGCTGTGGTACCATCATTCAAGGCTGTGCACTAGATTGAGCTTTGATCATCTTAAGCTAACCATGTTCTCTTCTTCCTGACAGGTTTAGTACAGTAGTTCAAGCCACAATTTAAATTGCCCGTTGGTATGCTCCAAATTTCTGTATTTTATTAATTTCTTTTGTACATTTTAAAGAATCTTAAGATTTGCATCCAAAGAGAACCATGCTACATAAAAATTATCCAGGATTCTCGCCAAAAGAGTTCTTGAATAAAATCTAAAAAATACTATTGCAATGCATCTTGCAGAGAAAAAATGTTATTTTAAATGTAAACAAATTCACTCGGACACTTTAAAACTTCAGCGGAGTAGTTGCTGACTAATTTCTGCCACACTTGTTCACCAAGAGCGCCGGGAGGGAGCAACATAGCCCATTCCTGCCACCATCATCTGGGGGGAGACAAGAACCGTTCCAAGTAGCCGGTGATGGCGTCCCAGTGCTTCCACAAAAAGGCAATGAAAACCACTATAAATAAAGTGCTGAACGTCCTATTGCGAGTCTTCATGAGGGGCACGACACAGTTGGCCACAGTGGAGACGAAGACGAGAAGGACAGCCATGACAGCCAGCAGGATGTTGATGAACTTCCCCAGCAGGTTCCTGGCTGTGGCATTCTCCAGCCCCTCCAACTGCACCACTTGCTGCTGCTGCTGCTGCAGCTCCATCTTGGAGATGCGTGTCTGGCACGCTTCCAGTGCCTCCTGTGGGCAAGAACACACACTGGGTCACACACATTCCACAGCTGTCACCCCACAGACTGGGCCAGGCCAGGGTCAGCATTCCCACACCTCACAGCTCCTGAACTGAGCAGAGGTAGTGGTGCCATTTCCCATGCCTAAGGGTGAAAAGCCCCTCACTAACTGAGCGCTGCAGTCTGTAAAACATGGTGGCACCTCATCTGCACCCAAGAGGCTCAACAGAGAGGTGCCAGGTTGGGCAGAAGTTGGGCTTTGTTAGAACACACCCTTCAATGCCACCTCGCACTGTCAGCTGCCAGACCCTGTACATGGTGCTATGGCCACCCAGACCCACCATCCTTCCTGTCTCACTGTCAGACCAGAGGAAGGTGGGTATGACAGCCCTCAGCAATCCCACAGCCTCTGTCCAGAATGAGGGGGCTACCCTGCCAGCTGGTTACTTCAGCTTTGGTTCCAAGAGGTCACTGAGAGGACAAAGGTGCTGTACCTAGCCAGAAATCTTTGTCCTTTTCCTCTTCTAGGATGTGTATTCCCAGAACCTCCAACTTCAGTGGCTTGTGCTTATCTGGCCCCTCTGCAGAAAGCCAGTCAATCTGGCAGAAAACTAAGTCAACAAAAATAACTACCTAAAGGCTCAGCTGTGTTCTGCTTGCTTAGTGAGCTGTGAGCTCAGGGAAAGGTCTGAGGAGCACCAGTGCTGGGACTGCAAAGCTGCCATCGCAGGAGGAAGATCTCCCCCAGTCTGCAGCAAGCTGTGGCACTGGCACAACTCCAGGTGACACTGGGAGGGCTGGGGAAAGATGTCTAGGAGAAGGGTAGGAAGCATGAGATTTATGGAATTGCCTCCAGGAAGAAGCAAAGAAACAGGATGTGGAGGGAGAAGACTAACCTGCAGAAAACCAGCTCTCCAAAGCCCTGCTGATTTTGGGGGGATTTTGTCAGATCTTTTCACTGGGCCAAACCTCAACCGGACCAACCCAACCTGCACTAAAACACTGACCATATGCAACAAAGTGGTCTAGGAGAAGGAAAGAAGTTTTATGGCAATTAACACAAGGAGATATTCTGCTTTTGAAGATACAAAGTTACAATTTTTCCACTAATCCTCAGAGTTAGGTTTCTCAGGCTGACTTGCAGGTACCATCTGCAAGTCTGCAGCAAAGCAGCAGTTCCTCCAAGACTGACCATTGAAAAAGGAACCAGGACTATTCCTCTGCAACATCAGCCCATGGTCTTATATAGTTTTTCATGTAACAAAACTTAACACACCTTCTCCCCAGCAAGGCTGAGGAATAGGCTGTCCCAAATTGCAAGTTTCCACTAAAAGCACTGAATCATAAAATGAAGATTAAAAAAAGCTATGGAGAAATCCCCACTTAACAATTTAAGTTTTCACCCTTAGTTCTTTCTGCTGTCTGAATTTAGAGAGGAGAACAAAACCTGACCCTTATAACACACCCCCAAGGGAGAGCCTCCTGTTTACATGGCTGGAGGCCATGGCACCACTGTCCACAGACATTGATTTATTTTAACTTTAACTTAACAGTCACTGTCAACCGCTACATTTCTCATTGCATCACGGTTGTGGGGGTCGATGAAACATGAGGGTTTTTCTTTGGTTACGGCCCCTGAAAGCACAGGGCAGAACTGCTCAGCTGCCTGAACAGCAACAACTGGGAAGGACTGTTGACTCAATGGGACTTGCAGCTGGATCCACAGGCGTGCCAAGAGCACAGCCTGCTCGGTCTCCAGAGGAAATCACCTGGCTGAACCACCTCCAGAGATGAAAAGAGGGAGAATTTTGACCTACAATTCTCTGCTCACACTATAAATATCTTGTGTCAGTGATCAGAACTGAGATGTCTGCTAAAACTAGCAAAGCAATTACTTAAATGGACAAGACACTTGTTCTTGAATAGGCCTTTCTCCACAAGGGTCAGAAGCTGCTTTGCTTTGTAGAAAGGCCTCCAACTTCATGATCTCTGTCTCATACTTCTTTTTACATACTGAAACTTCTCTTTAAAAGAACACCTCCTTATTTGGGCAAAGCCAACAGAAAGAATTGTTTCCTGACTCAATGCAGTGCACACATAAAGCCATTTTTCCTTAGACGTATGTGATCATTGCTGTAAAACTAGTGACACAGAACCACACCCCAGGGCCCATATACTGGGAATGCTACTGTAAAAAAACGTGTTTGGGTCATGGCTCGTGAGTGTCTAACACCCTACAAAGGCCTTGGACAAAGAGAGTGGGTGGTGGCTCCTGCTTTGCTACAACTGATTCACGAACTCCGCTCTGGCTGAGCAGCGGCTCCCTCCGTGCAGGGGCATGGCCCTGCTTTATAGAGGAGGTTACCTGGACAGATACCCAAGGGTCACAGATGGAATAAGGCCCTTTCAGAATGTGGCAATATACAGTTTAGCAATAAAGCTGCAAGGATTAAAATCAAATATTGAAGTGCAGGACTATTTCAAAAGTAAGTTCCTGAAAGAGCAGGCAGAGGGCAGGATTTGGATCCTTGCTTCTGTCACCCACCTGGATGTCCCGGGCTCGCTCGTAAGACTGATAGGCAATCTTTTCCTCCATGCTGGCCAGCTCCTGTTTCAAATTGAGGATCTCATTCTGGTGGAGCTCAGTCAGGTCATTTAACTGCTCTTCAAGTCTTTCACATCTAGAAATGACAACACATGGTACAGTGGTTTTAATGAGAAGAGGATGGCAAAATGACACCAGTGACAACCAAGGAACAAAGACCACAGCCTGTGCACTGAAACCAGCGGGGCTGCCTCAGTCAGCACACAGCACACACTACCACCATGGCCCATCTCTGGGAATTAGTCCTTTCTACCAGGTAAACTCTGTGATCCTGCTCCTATCCTGGAATAAACCAAACAGTTCCCTTCTAATACCATAAGCTCTTAAGCATTTTCATCTACACTCAGAACAGTAATAGGCATAAAAATGACACAGAAATGACATGTCACCGATGCCTTGGAGAATATGATGTTACTGTCTGATCTTTGCATGAAGTCACATGGATCTTTGACTTGTTTTTTATTTTATCTCCCATAAATGATGCAACTTCACAAGCAAATACCATCGTATTATTTATAAGAAGGATCCGTGAATCACTAACCTGCAGGCTTATTTTTCAGTCTAGTCCTGGTGAATGCACCAAGAGCAGTCCTGAGGAAGAGGGCTGCCCAAAAAACCCCGAGTTACAACAAATCTGGGAGACACAGTTCTCACTGAGGGAGTTTTACATTTACTTACATGATAGCTCTGATGGTAACAAAGGTGTGGGCACAGCTATGGTGGCCATTTTCCACTCTGGGTGTTTTCCACTCTGATTTACACTGTCTACTCATTGTAACAGACAGGAAAAGCTTACCATACAGCTCTTACCGTCCGAACCTCGATTCTAATAACCAAGAAACTTCTAAGGAATTAACCACAAGGATAATTCCTTGTTTAAATTTTTCCTTCTGACTCTGCCCGAATTTAATTCATACACACACACATAAGATGAATAAACAATATTTATCTAGAATGAAGAATTTAATTGCAAGTTTTGGAACAAAAACACAAATCCTGCTTCTGTTTTTTAGGATTTTTTTTCCCCCCAGATTTTTTTTGGTGCTTCACAAGCTAGTTGTTCAGAATCTGTAGTCAAAAGCTAGCCTTTAAAAAGTCTTGGGGTTTTGTTCTTAATGGACAAGTCTGTTCCCAATGCAATATTGCTTTAAACTAAGGAGGAGTCAGACACAGCATGACAATTTGCAGCAGCAAAACATGTGGTCAACCAGTAGTGAGACCAAGACAACCACCAGCCAATATGGTTCAGCCCAGAAAGGTGCCACAAGAGCTGTGCAACCATGCTGAGACACACCAGAGAACTGGTTTCCCCAGACTCAGAAGGGCATGGCCATGTGAAGACTGATTAATAAAGAAGGAGCCCAGATAATTAATATTGCCCACACAACAAAAACAACTTGCCAACAACCAAGAAATCATAACTAAACTCACTCTAAGTCTCAAAGGAAGCATCAATTACTTGAAATATATCCAGTCTGTTAACGTATTACAAAATTCTCCAGTGGGTTTATTACACAAAGAGAGACTTAAGCATTTCTGAAAATAGCATGATTGTGTCTTTTAACCTCCTCTCACACAAACACCCTTCATAAAGTGGCTGTTGCCAGGCAGCTTAAATCCTGTTCTCTAACAAGAAACAATTGTATTTTAATAACTTCAAAACTACCTCAATCTAGAGGAAACATAAGGAAAACCTGCAAATCCGTATAGTTAGGAGTTTAAGCAGAACAGGATTAGCAGAAGGGTTGGCTTCAGTTCTCCTGCCCTGAATGCCGGACAACCAGCTCATTCATGATCCACACCCTGCTCAATCCCAGAACTGCGGCAATTTGCACCCAAGAATCACCTGTGCTTCTAGAACCCACTGTGTCAGGCAACTGCTTGAACTGGGTTATTTAAAAAACCCACACCCCTGCCCCCACTAACCTACCATGACTTATTTTTGAAATGACACGGCCTCCATTCAGCTGCTTTTCAATCCCTGTCCTATTACCTACAATTTAGAAAATTAATTTTTTTCCTGCTGCTTTCTATTAGTGTTCAAATTTGAAAAGCAAGGAGAGGTTCATGTGACTTACAGGGCCCAAAGCCAGGGTTTCCCTGTTGAAAGCTGGTTCGCATTTAACTGGGACTATTACAGAAATAAAGGGATAGGCCACCAGTCAAGTCAAGGGGTTTAGGATGATAGACATCCCTCTAACACGAGTGCCAGTGTTGAACTCGTGACACTGAACAGACTAAACTTGTGAGTATACCACTTTATTTCAGATATGGAAAACTCCTCTTTGGAGTGAAACTTCTTAAAATTACCAGCCTCTAGATAAACAAGCAGCAGCACAGAAATATTTCTGTGCAACAGACCAATGTCACCTGTCACAATTATCACACAGATCATCAGAGCTGTTCTTATGGACACAGTACACTGCTGAGGCTCAAGTGTGGGGTATGGGAACACTTCATTTCAAACAGCCACACTGGATTTCCACACATTTTCTGAGGCTCAATGCGTGGAAACTGGGGAACTGGTCTGAAAAAGGCTCAGAAACACAATGACCATCTCATTTTTTAAAAAGCTTTAAAGGCATTTTAAAGTAATAGCTCCAAAATACAAAGCTAATACACACACGGAAGCCCTTGGAAGGGAGAGGGACGTGACGAAAAGGACATTTTATCTGCACACAGTGCTTGTTGAGTAAAGAAACTCTGACCAAACTGATGCTGAAGACCTCTGCAGTACACTGTGAACAGAGTTTAACACCTGTCTTCAGATGTCTCTCAAGATGGACTTATTTTTTATAGCTACATCATACAAACTTCCATGTGATCTTTATTTGTCACGAAATACATCTTTATGCTACTGAACACACTGCTTCCAATAGTGTAGTAAATAGCTAAAAGCAGTATCTATTTGTAATATACTCCAAGTCTTCTACCTAGAGGATACACAAGGGACAGAGTTTGCTCCAAAGCTGCTCTCAATGCCCACATTCCAGGTCTGAGCCTCCCTGGGAAGAGGACAGCTTTGCAGGGACATTTCGGTGCTGTCCTGGCTGGGCGAGCACCCACCTGGCCCGACGCACTGCCTCCACTGCCCATCTCTACTCCAGAAGAGCCTCGTCAACCCTCCCAGACCTCTGAGGTTTAGTTCCTTTGATCTATTTTAAAACACACCACGAGGACAAACTGAAGTCCAACAATTAGCCTACATCAAAACCCAGACAAATGAAAGCACCAGCAACTACCATTTTGGCTGACAGATTTCTCCTGACAGGAGGGTGGGAGACCTAAATGCCCTTTTCTAGGATGTCAGACTTGGGAAGAAACCCAAACCCTCAAACTGGCCACACTCCAAATACGTGAGCTCATGATTTCACCGTGTACAAACAGGTTCCTAAAGGGACACACAAGATGAAAATACTCAGCAGGAACTTTATTTTAGTCTCAATAGCACAGAAAGTCCCTGTTCATATCAGTAAACAACTGCCACCTTCCAACAATGAGATAAGCAACAGGCCAGTTCAGCGCCTGCTCCTGGTGCAGAACACGATGGCCAAGGCGCCGTCAGACTCTTCCTTCCTCAGTGACTCAGCCCCAGCGGAGCAGAGCAGTGCTCCAGGCTGGCACGCATGGGGCAGTGCAGCCCACCCTGGCCTCACCTTGATGCCACCAGGCCAGGCCAGGCCGGCCCTGGCACCCAGCAACACCAGGGCAGGAGAACTGGAGCAACTGCTCCAGTGAGTTACTGCCTCAGAGACAGTTAGCAAACCAGCAGCTTTGTGGAGTTATAGGCAAGATCTGGAAGCAGGGAAAGGGAGGGAGGAGACGGAGGAGGTAATGAAAAACCCACAAGGCAAGCCACGACTGATAAACAGAAACTGCACAAACACACAGGGAAAAAAAGATCAGAACGTGCAAAACAGTAGAACACCTAAGAAAGAGGAAATAGGCAAAGACCAGGTGAGAAAATGTCACGGTGCACGCGTTGTTCGAGCTTCCAGGTTCAATGCAAACGCTGTCACCTGAAAAGCAAAAGGCTTCTCCAAATACCTTTTTTTTTTTAAGCTCTAACTCAACTCTGTGTTTGTTTTTGAAAGCCTCCCAGAAATAAGAGCAGACTTAGGAGGTATTTATAGCTTTTAAAACCAGTTATGATTAATTTGAATCCCCAGCCTCCCAGCACCAAACCACAATCTCCTTTCCCATCTTTTAATTTTTTTCTGAAGAGAGAGGTTCCAGTTGGAGGAACAGGTGCCACACCTCCCTGCCAAGGCAGCAGTAACCTCTGCCCTTGGACACATTACATCACCTTCCAGTTCTAGCTTGACTTGGCTTTTATCATCATGACGGTTCAAAATACACAAGCTATCAAACAAGAATGTAGATTTGTACAGTCAGGTAGTCATCTCACTGTGATTAGCCCATTAGCTCTTGCTGATCGTGCAGTTACCTCCAGAGACAAGGGCACTGAGAGTAGTTTAACTGATCCTCCTTAAAGGTCACACCTTTAATCTATTTGCATAAACATTCCAAATAGCAGGTCTAAACTACTATATTTTTAAACTTTTATAAGCCAAGTGCAGATTCCTCCAGAAGCTTTTCACTCCAGGCTGCCTTGGTTAGTGGTTGGGCTCTGGGCTCACCTCAGGGGAGTGCTCTGTAAAGGTTAATGGCACATGACAGGTATGACTTCACAGTGCACTAGTACGGGACCTACATGAACCTTGCTCAGAGGTGTCGGACAGTAACCAGCCAGTTTAGCTGACAACATGCATCAGTCCCCAAGGTCTGCCATTGTACTTTCAGGCCGATCCTTCAGCTGTGCTGTGCTTGCATATAACATTCTACCATGAATGGCTGCTGCTGTATGCGTGAAACAACAACCTACACAGCAACAGACAACAGTACCTCTCTGCTGGGGAGCAGAAGATCCAGCTCCACGTCACTTCGGGATGTGACTTGACGACAGTGAGTCACTAGGAACCAAAGTTGCTGTGCTGGGTGGTGGTTTCAGTCAAACCACTGATTGTTGCAAAGCAGGATTAGAAAGTGGTGTTGGTCTGGCTTTGTTTGCCCAAGCTCTGCAAAGCACACAGGAAGCTTGCTGCCTCTACCAGATCCTAGTAGGCTAAGCCTTTTCCAATGTTTTTCCAATGATTTGACACCAGCATGTCTAAAGAGCTGTACGGCAACTCCATGTTACTCTGCACAAACCAACTCAGCAACTGGCATGGGGCACTTCAGCAAGCCTGTCCCCATGCACCTGCAGCAGCTCTGCTGTGCCTTGCAGGTCGTGCTCCATAGCCTGGCAAAGCCATGAAGACCACAAGGAACTTCCTGACAGCTGCCTGCTGTCCTCCATCAGAATGAGGGCTTTGGCCTTGCATTTGATATTTAAAGTTTAAGAATCCTGTTGACTTAGACTGCAGTGTCTTGAATGCCTGAAGAAGGGCAGCTGGTAACTCTTTCCTTTGGAGCCTGGGGACAAGCTCTTGCTTCCAGCGTGTGAGGGGGAAGACACCAAATTTCTGCTGGACAGCATAAGGCAGCCTGCTGAGAGCCTCTTCCACCCAGCTAGGAAGGGGAAGCATTCCCTCAGCACCCCTCCATGGGCAGCTTTCCTCGGCGGAGAGGTGGGGGCAGCCTCAGGGTGGTGGGAGGCACTGGCTGCCATGCCACACTGCCAGGCTGCCTCCCTGAAAGCCACTGTCCCCTCTCCCCTTTGACTTCATCAGGGACCAGCAGTAGTGCAGCAACTGCCTCAACTTTCCATCACTTTCAGAGGGGAAGGCCAATGGAAGCACAGGATACCCACTTCCAGAGCCCCATAACCTCCACAACAAGCACACTACAGTTACTAATAGTAACTGCATCAATCCTGATTTTGGGACACCTTATTAAAACTCTTTGGCTTGACTTTTTATCTTGAAAACACTGTGAAATAACCTTTTTCCTTGCTATTTCTTTCTTGTAAAGAAAGGGAGATGAGCAGCAAGATAGCAATATCTACAAAAGACAAAACAGGGAGGGAAAAATCCTGAGACCACCACAGAGCTTCTCACCTGAATCAGGCTGTTGGGAACAGCCTACCAAGCAGTACCATCTCAACTCTGGTGCTCTGAGATCCCAACACTGAACTGTGAAACAAAGTACCACAGCACGTACCTGTACCGCTCCTCCTGCAGGGTCTGCATTATCAACGTGTAATCCCTCTGGTAGCGAACCTTAAGGTCCTCAAATGACTCTTCCAGTCTTGCCTGTGTCTCTCGAATTTCTTGAATCTCATGCAATATTGCGTCAAACCCTGAGCTCTGCATATCAAGAGTGTTTGTTTTGGAGCTGGAAGCTCCCACAGGGCCCCCCGTTGTGCTGTTGGCTCCCACTGAGCCCGACGTGGCACTGGAGCAATCCTCTTCACTACCATATTTTGGGCTTGACTGAAAGTTCTGAATAATGCCTAGAGCCTTGCCTCCTGTCCCATCGTCCTGGCCTTCTTCTAAGGAGTCTTTCAAATTAGCAATGTTGTCTGCACTTCCAAATTTGTTTCTTATGAGGGAGGCAATCTCCCGGGGTTTGGAAACCACAGCTCCTGCTGCCGAGTGTGTGGCCTGGGAGAAACTGGAAAGCCCACCTTTTACACTGTCTACCACTCCCTCACTGAAGCCAGTGACTTTTGCTCCAACATCTTTCAAACCCTGATGCATATCCCTGAAGACATCCTTTGGCTGCCGAGGAATCCCATTCTGTTCAATCTCTCGCAGCTTTCGGTGGTAATGTTCCAGTTTCTTCTGCAGCTGCAAGATGGTCTGGGCTGACTTTTGATTTTTCTTCTCAAACACTTGCTTAATGCGGGCGCTCTGCTGCTTGTCTGCATTGTTGGCCAATTTCAGGTACTCCGCCACGTTATCATCACGGGCTGTTTGCTCAATTTTGATCTGCTCAGTCAGCTTCAGTATCTTCTGCTGCAAGTGTGTGATGGCCACTTTTGTCCTCTGCGGATCTGGGGTCCCATCAACAGAGTCCGTGTTGATGCTGCCATCAGTGCTGGAGGCCACGGCACTGGAGGTCTGCGCCAAGCTGCTGACTTCCAATCGCTCGATCTAGGCAAGGAGAGAGAGAAACATAAGTGCTAATCATCAGCTTCGCCAACAGAAAACCTTTTCTTCTTTATGCAAACCAACGTGGCAAATGGACATAATTCTGCAAAAATGCACCTTTTTTTCCGCTGCCCAGTGGACAGTATCAATCAAGTGAGCACTATGTGTTTTACAGACATTTAGTAAAAGCTGAGAAATAAGCAAAACCCCTCATACTTGGGCCCACTTAATGGTCTCAAACAATCCAAAACTCAAGCACGTACACTCAACAGGGCACCCAAGCTTGGCAGGCCAAGCACTCTGAGGTATTGGTACAAGGGCAAGGGGCTCCATCCACAGGACAGTGAAAGGACTGAGAAGGTAACTGAGAGCAGAAGCCACACCGTTCAAGTGAACAGCACACCCGAGTCATTCCCAATATTTCACTTGTTTGTACAGCAGCAACCGTGAAACCTACCCCAAAACAACCACGCTACTACGGTCAATGCTTCTAACAGAAACACGGAGCCCGCGAGGGACCCGAACGCACGCCCCCACCGCGGCAGGTACCCTGCGAGCAAGTGTCCCCGCGCGAAAGCAGAACAGCGAGTTTCAAAGCACAACTCCCCCTTTCGGCCAAAAAGCAAGGTAACCGCTGTTTCAGCGCAACCGAACCCGACAAGTGCCCGCGGCGAGCGGCTCGGGCAGCGCCGGAGAGCCCGCGGCG
>JAYRBT010000023.1:226351-288050 GCA_036023395.1 Myiotriccus ornatus | reverse complement strand
CCGGCCGGCCCGCGGCGCCCCGGCCAGCCCGGGCCCGCCGTACCTTGTGGCGGCGCGGCAGCAGCGCCCGCTCGCCGTGCATGGCGCTCGCCGTGCATGGCTCCCGCCGGCCGCCCGCGGCCCGGCACGGCCCCGCCCGGCCCGCCCCTCGCGGCAGGGAGGCCTCTGAGGGCCGGGGAGCCGCCCCGCGAGCGTCCCGCAGGGATCGCCCTTCGTGGGTTTTGCACCCAACTCGTTTCACACTTTCGGCTCCCGCGGTCCCCGGCCCGGCAGCTCCCCGGGCTGTGGCACTGGTAAACAGCTGCCAGCCGACCCGCAGCTACTGCCCAGACGCAGAACCATGTCCATGTTTGTGAATCTGCGCTTTACAAAACAAAAAGTGCTATTACAGTTAACTGTGCCCTCTCTCTTTAACGCAAAAAAAAAAAAAAAAAAAATCAACCTCTCACAGGCAGCAACACCGATCGGCATTGGGGCTCAGTCAAGATCCTTTCATAACCCCGAGGTTCTCTGCTATCCCATCAACAGGAAAACCAGTCAGACACCTGGAAAAGCATTTTCCAGAGGAGTTCAGCTGCTGGAAACCACAGAGTATCAGTTCTCACTCAGCTGTGACTCCTGAAATATCAGCTGCTCTCTTAAGAGGGTTTAGTTCTAGAAAACCTGGATCTCTGCATAGATCAATGGAAAATTGGTGCTAAGAATTCATATCAATCGGTGGGACCAACAATATGCATGACATCAGTACTGCAGAGAGAACGCACTGTCTCCAAAATGTAGGAATGTACATTTTTAAGTCATACACATTTGTTAAGATACCTCTTCTTGGAATTTATAATTTCATTCAGATTTTCCCAGTGCTGTCACTGATCTGATTTCTCCCTATGGCCTAGAAGGACAGAAAGACCCTGGTTGTGCAGGGCACGCCTGGCCTGGTAGCATCATGCAGCACCCGTGGCACAGCAGCTCTGCGCCTCACCCGCAGAGCTGCTCTGCCAACCCGCCGCCACCCCAACAGCAGCACAGCACAGGGTGTCTGTGCAGTACACAAGACAATCTTACTACTGTTAACTGCTTAGGAGTTCTAAGGGCTTCTAAAAAAACCCCTGTCAATTCATTCGTGACAATCTCTATGCACTACAGCACAAGGACATTTTAGTATTAGTGGCAGATAAAAAAAGAAAGATCCACAAATTTTATGCAAAACGTTAACAAATTAATTTGATATAACATTTTGTCCTTTTTTTTCATAATCCTTTTGTTCTGGGCAGCAGTAAAGGTGAGTGTGGGACTGACCCTGTGTCCCAGGATCAACTAACTGCTGATCACCAGCTCTTCTGCAGCCCACATGCTCGAAGCTGAGATCTGCACACATAAAGTGTCATGGAACTAATGAGGCTTCAATATTACGTTGCAGTAAAGAGTTTCTATTGGCTCAATGTACTCCAGATTGGGTCTAATTAGTCTACGTGTGTGGATAATTACTATAAATTACACCAATAATACACTCTTCCTCTCAGGCACAAGTTTTGTGAGTGAAAAATTTAGAAACTTTCTCTTCCCCCCCCCCTTTTAAAGTCAATTGACTGCAGCAAATCTGCTCCGGTTATCTCCCTACACCTGCAGCAGAAAATGACCTAGAACAGCAGCAGTAGAATAAACCATGTTGGGATAGCTGCTTTATAATTACCAGCTGTGTGGATATTAATCTGGGATAGCAAAAGGAGTTCTTTCCAATGCAAAAGGAAATGGCTGTGCAAAGTGCAGTTCTGGAACAAAACAGAGATAATTTAAGTACTTTGTCCATATCGACAAGGCTTTGTAAAGGGAAGACTCAGCACAAACTGTGTCCCTGGGAAATGCTGGTGATGTATTACTGAATTTGAGATGCCTGGCAATCTGTCCTAAAAAGATGCCGGTAAATTAAATACTATAATGGTCAATGCTTGTATAAGAATAGGGATTACAATTCAATAGTCTATCTCCCTTGCAATACCATTACTCAGTATATTGACAGTCCCAATCAAGGGGAGCTGTGTGCCCTCCCAACAGGAGGTGCTCTGAGAACTGCTCTGGCACTATGCCATGAACCAAATGAAATCATGTGAAGACCTTATGTTTTTTCTCTCTCAAGATCTTACCAAATTCCCAGCGCTGTCAGTGCTCTCAGGCTTTCTCTCCTGTACAGGTTTTCTAATGTCTCTATTCTGCAGCACACAGCCCAAAACCCACTTCAGGATTCTGCCTTTTGGTGCTGCTGAAGATTAAACACAGAAGTTCTTCTATAGGTGTTTCACCCTTTTAAAACTTTTCCAGTAAAAACACATACCACAAAATCATTCACCAAGAATACAGACTGTTGTTTTCAAACAGGCAGGGCAGCTGCATAAGCGAACAGCAGCTTTCAGAGCAAGCTTGCTGCAAGGGGACTCCTGCTTCCTCCTCCCTTGTCTGGAGCTTCACAAGTGTGACTGAAAAGTGTCATGTTACTTAGAATAAAAACATACAGGGCAAAGTGAGACAGGGAAGCTGAGAGTGATGGCCCAGCAGTTAACAGCACCCAAGGCACCCATGTTAGTCACCTTCCTGGTGACTGTACACCTGAGTGGCAGCTAAAACTAACCACAAAAACATTCAGAAGTTGTTTTGTTTCCTTTTCCCACTGTGCTGAAGGCAGTTCAGTCATACAGGCAGAAAATCTAGGAGACTCATACAAAGTCATAAGTTTGAGACTTCCTGTTTGGAAACACCCCTCATTAACAGCATCATTAGCATGTGGCAGGTGCAGGGATGGGCTCAGGGACCTGGCCAACCTCTCCATGCTGGATGGGCAGATGGCCTCCAGCCCCAGGCAGGCGCCAGGAGTGGAGACTCGCAGTCTCTGATGACATTTACAAGACAGTTGGTTCGTTAGTAAATAAAATCTCTTGTTAACACCTTACAGGGAATAAAAACCAGAGGGAAGAAAAACAAATAAGAATGTTCTTTGTGCCTGACCATGTCTGCAGAGTTACAGCCCCCCAAGGCCCTGCTCCACTGGATCTGCATTAAACCACTTAAGTGCGTATTTGAATAAAGCCACACACAGAATCCCTGGCAGGTACAATGAAGAGCTATTTAAACATCACAAAGTACTATGAGGTACCTTCATCATATTCAATTAAATGCCATCAACAGCCATAAGTCGCCTCCCTGTGAAGGTGGCACGTGAGTGAAGGTGGAACTAGCCCTGCTGTCCCATGAGCAGGCAGTGTCCTGTCACTCTGGATCCAAGACAGACACTGCGTATGGCACAACTTACCACAGATTCCAAAGAAAATAAAAAAGTGACATGAATTCCCCTGTCTCACATACTCAGATGATTCAATTAGCTAATTATGACTTATAGCTTATCAAGAGTTGAGTGTTTTTCTAATGCTTTGCTTTTCAAAGGTTGTTACCGAATCACAGATCAGTTGGGGTTGGAAGGGACCTCTGGAGCTCACCTGGTCCAACCTTCTGCTCAGGAAGGGCCACCAAGGGCCAACTGCCCAGGACCATGTCTAGGAGGCTTTTGAATATCTCCCAGAACAGAGGTTCCACACTGACATCCTATATTTGTGGATTTGTCTGTAATAAAATCTTGGGCCTGTAAGTCTGTCTGGTCCAACGCTGCCACACATCTGATACCACCAACTCTGTGGGTCACTATTTATTTCCAATTGCATATTTATATGATGGCAAATCCTGTGTAACAGTGTAAGTAAGGGAGAATATTTCTGGTCATTCACCTCTCAGTTAAATACAGACAGAAGATCCAAATACTGATGCACCTAACCATCCCGAGAAACACAGCTGCCCACTCATGTATGGATTCATTTATGAATCCACCTTCCACCTTCACTCAGCAAGTGCTCCGGGCGCATACAAGCTCCTGCTCTATGAAACATCTGCCTTGGCTTTACTGCCAAGAAGAATACAAAAGAAAAACAAAGAACCAGTCCAGTGTGATTCCTTGTGACACACAGTGCAGTTATCCTGAAAAACTGTATCGACCGATTGAACGTTTGGAAGCTGCTGCAGCTTTGCATTTTACAGAATTAGAAAATCACAGAATCAACTGAGTTGGAAAAGACCTCTGACACCACTGAGTTCAACCTATAACCTAAGACCACCTTGTCAACTCGACCATGACACTGAGTGCCACATCCAGACTTTCCTTAAATATCTCCAGGGATGGTGACTCCACCACCTTCCTGGGCAGCCCATTCCCATGTCCAATCACTCTTTCTGTGAAGAACTTCTTCCTAATGTCCAGAAGTTATGCAAAAGATATGGCCAAAATAACATCCATGGACGTTTATTTTAGCAGCTCCTGATTTTTAATCTGGGGAGAGTGCCAATCAGGCCAGGAGTTACAATAATAATGACAGGAAATGAGGTAAACCTGACCAAAAATTAAGTATAGGAACCCGTAGGAGAGGGTGGATTAGGAAACAAGTTTATACAAGCTTTTATCAGAAAGTGACTATATAAAATGGTGGGTTTTTGTTTGGTTTTGTTTTTTTTAAACTCATCCTGTTTTCCCCAGCGTGTCTGAATCACATCTCATTACCTGAGAGACAAAATTTTTGTTAACACTTCCCAGAGAGTAAAGTGGTTTGGGCTTTTTTTTTTTTTTTTTTTTCTAAATGCTTCAAGCTGCTATCCGATAAATGAAGATTATTATTTCATGTTACATATTCATTTGTAAAAAACAAGAGTTTAATTTTGCTCTTGCCAGTTAACTTTGACTTGCAAAGCACTGGAGCAAACTGGGTCTAGAGTCTGGGAGGACAAATGTCTCTGAATGATCCCTCTCCTCAATCCCTCTACACAGAACAGCCTTTGCAAGAGCAAGGATTCCCCTTTTTTGGGGGATGTTTCTCTGTTGAGGTTTAATATGCATGCCCCCTTCAAGCATTTAATCTAAAGAGCTCCAGTACTTGAGCAGAGCAACTGCACTTCTACACTTATTTAACTTCTTTTATTTTTAGCTGTAGTATTTTCTGCAGGAACAACACAGAGCATGATCATAACCAAACTTCATCCTTGAAGCAGTTGATCCAGTCAACAGTTCATACAATATTAAGTATTTCAAAACAACAGAATTCATGTTTCCTGCAAACGTACTGCTTTGTCATTCCTGTAGAGCATTTCCTGACATATTGTTTCCTTGTTTAAAGCCTAATACAACATACACAGTATCTCAGTTGATACTTGTCACAGCTATGCAACAGAGCTGCTTCAGACTCCTGCCCTGTTCAGAGGCAGCTTGTGTTTGCCCCAAGTGCTGCAGGTGCTCCTGCATTAGCACCACCTAAATCTCTAATATTGCTCCAAGTGTCAAACTCAGCTTGTCAAGGACAAGCACAGTGCGGGCAAGGGCAGTCCCTACAGCCCACAAACACACATTCCCCGGGGCTGCCGGCACATGGCACGGCTGCCTTTGGAAACTGGAAGAGGAGAACGCTGAGCAGTGAGACATCAGAGAGGAAGGCACATTCAAGGGATGGTGAACACCCAGCAGTCAAGCAACAGGGCACCTATCCAGAAATCCACAGGGAACACTGAATCGGATAAATGCTGAAATCACTACACTGCTTTTGGGATTCTTGCAAAAGCCAAGAATCCTCATCGAGATCTCCATTTAGAGACAGCCCTCATTGCAGCATCTCCTCAACACATGGTGGAAAGCTGCTCAGGCTACCCTGACCTGGCCTAGAGAGCACAGAATACGGTGTTCTGTGCTCACTACTCCCCTCTCCAGCTCTCAAGAGGTGATGCAGCAGCCTGATGTTTTATGTGCCAAGATGCAAAGCACACAGGTCTATCATCCTGGGAGGTACAACACCTTTAACTCCCGTTTTCCTACTGCCCTGTAGCCCCGTGGTCCTATCACTGCAACTTGGCATTTTTAACAGGGCTGTTTCTGAGAGCCACCTGTGTGCCACTTTTGTTATCAAGACTGCTGAATGCAGTGAGACAAAGAATACATGTCCAGTACAGAAGATATTATTCTCCTTTGGGAAAAACTGAGAGTCCATTCAATAAATAGATTAGACATATGTGTTTCAAATGCAACAGGAACACTATGCAATCTCTCAACCATGTCTTCTGCAGATGGTAACAGGCAAACCTTCAGCAATGGCACAGGCAAATGGCAAAAAAACCAGTCTGGATCCTGGATTTCTTTTCTCTCCAAAAAAGAGCCACAATGAATGGGAGAGCTAACTGTAACAACTCAAAGAGAAATAGCTGCTATTCTGCATTGCCAATCAGAGCATCAAAGACCTTATTGCCTCTCTTCAATATTTAATAAATGGAGGGGGAGATACCTTTTACTGTTAACTCAAGACTAGGAAAGGCAATGCCAAGCTACAAGCTCAATGAAACCAAAGAAAGATACTTAATCATTTCTGAAGGTCACCAGCTCCACAGGAAGCAGTACGCGTACTCTTTTTTTACCTGAAGGACAGTATGGTTCTGCAGTTTGTTTACTACTTCGTGAAAATACATTTTGCACAGCTAAAACAGCAAAACAAGAGGTCACACTAAAAAAGCTACCAATGCAAGTACCTTTCTCTTAACACTGGGCTGCATCTGCACCCACTTTCTTTCATTATTCACTGTTTCATAAAAAACAAATCCCGAAACAACAAAAACAGAAAATCCCAAAAACCAGCACCACATTTGATCTTGTTTATGGATTGCAACACTCAGACAGGAGCCTTTTTCATACTTTCCAGCTTATGAAGCAAAGAAAAGCTATATAAAAACCCAACCACTGAAAGTCAGTAGCAGAGCCCAGAGGAAGAACACAATGCTCCCAAGGCTGATGCACAAAATGAGGTCAAGTTCTATTAGAAATTCAAGAAATTCAAGAAATTCAAGAGCCAAACAAGACAGCCAGTGCTGTTCCAGGGATGCTCCTCACCTTTGCGGGCTCGCAGAAGTCCCTTTCACAGCACACGCAGGTACAGCAGCACCACATAAACATCCCCGCGTGGCCATGGGCAGCCCCGGCGCTGGGCAGTGCCCGCGGCCGGACCGAGCGCTGGCCGAGCGCCGCTGGCCGAGCATGGCTGAGCGCCGGCTGGGCCGAGCTCCGCTCCCCGCCCGCAGCTCTGCTCCAGCAGCTCTGCTCCAGCAGCTGTGCTCCAGCCGCTCTGCTCCAGCAGCTGTGCTCCAGCAGCTCTGCTCCAGCAGCTCTGCTCCAGCAGCTCTGCTCCAGCCGCTCTGCTCCAGCCGCACCGCACGGCCGGGACACAGCACTTAAAGCTACAGGGCTTCCCAGGCTCTGTGCAACGCTTGGCACTATTTTTAAAACCACACCTTTGAGCCAGAAAAGTGGTCCAGGATAACATAACCAAATCGGGAGCCGATCAATAGAGTCAAAGTGACACAGTTGTTCCTCAGCGACACAACACAACAGACCTGGGGGCAACGGTCAATAAGAACTGAGAACAGATTCCAAGATGCACATCAGGACATAAATCCACCTATAAACTATATGCTCTAATTACAGCACTGCTGAAACACTGCTGTTTAGTAATCCAAGAACAAAATTTTCAGAATATTAACGTGATCTCCTGGAAGGCTGAAGCTCTAATTAAAAAGTCATTGTCACAAGACTCCAGTACACAACAGAGCCAGCACAGCACCGTAAGCAGAGCTGACAACAAGGCAAGAATAAATCTCAGCACCACTCATCCCCTACCATCAACTTTCTTGTCAAAGATAAGGTGTTTTAGTATCATATTTAGAAGACATAAAGCAAGCAAAGGCTCATTGCTCTGCTTGACAGCTCTGACCCACAGCATCTTATGCCATCCAGCTTCACTCCTTTGGACCCATTTGTAAAAGGCACCCTCAGCTTATGGCTGCTTCTTCCCCTGTCTCACTGATATTCCCTGTTTGTAGCAAATATTATCACTCACCAAGGCCAGAGATAAGATGATCCAAAGCCAAGCCATTAATTCAGAGTACATAAGGTGCTCTAAAGGCTGCAATACCAGGAACTGCCAAACCCAACAGGAGTGGAGTGGGCTTTCAGGACTTCCCCACTTCATGAGCCCTGGAGCATGTTTGCAGCCAGCACTGATAGAAGGACTGAACTTTCAGTTTTTAATTTGTCTTTCCCTTTGAGCCAGTGACTCTTTGAAGCTCTGACAGACATCACAGTGCTTGGGTTTGGTAGGTTTGGGGTTTTTTTTTAAATCATTCTCTTTATTTGCAGTAATGCCCAGGTAATGTGAAGAAATGCTGCACTGAAACTTTAATTCATAAAACATAAATTTCAGCAACATAACACAGGAGAAACTCCTGATTGACTCAAACCATGGGTGATGTGCAAGAAAATATTACTATGTGCAAAATTCAGTTATCATTAGGAAAAAAGGAAAATAAGAGGAATTAAAACTTGAAAATGTATTCTGTAGGAACCAAATTTAGAGAAAAGATGGCTAAAAAAGCCATTGTCTTAAATGATACTGGTATGTCAGGTGGCATTTATGGAAAAAACATTGCGATGAAAGGGCAAGAGAATCGTACAGGCCATTTAGAACAGGAATTGAGAACAAAAACACTCCACAGAGCAGGAACAGTAACATCTGATTCATGCAGAAGAGAAGCCATGTAGATGGAGAACCATGAAATCAGAGCATGGCAAGGAGTAGAAAGAAATAAAGGAGTTTCAAAATAATTTTTATTTAAACACCTGATTGCATCTGTTTCTGCAACATGTGATATTAAATATTTAAGACCTCTTAAAAACTGGATGTTCACTTCTAAGTTTTTTCCCAGATACAGAAATTGGTTATAGTTAACTTTGAATCCATAATTTCACTGCATTTCCAGAAAGGAAAATATTTAGTAATAAGATTTATATCCTCTAAATTTACCAGACCATACTAACAGAATGTAGGAGTATCTGCACAGTTCACTAGTTAGCAAAATTTTGCTTGAGTAAATAGTCGGAGAAATTAAATTACTTGCTACCACAAAGCCTTAAAATGAACACAGATTACTTAAAATTCAAAGCCCCAATATTTGCCTTTACTGAGTAGAATTTCATATGGCCAGTGAAGGGTTAATGCCCCAACGCCACTCCTGGATCAGGAACCTCAGTGATATGAGGCCTCTTGCATAAGGCTTCCTCCTTAATTCTCTGGCGATCAGTAAGTTCCTGCACAGCTGCAAGGCCCCAGCACAGATCCTGGTCTTGATCCATACTAACCCCAAAACTGAAACCCACCAGCCTGCTCCCAAGCTTATTGCTCAGGACAAGGGTTGAAGCCACCTGAACATTCTGCTGGCATATACAAATTATAAACCTGTGTGTGACTATAAATGCTGCAATAACCTTATGGTATGAGGTACCATTCGGGACAGAAGTACTTTAAGCTAATGCATTATTTAATATTTACCTTCTAATTTAAGCTCCTAGACTTCAAAGTCACTGTACAGAGCTGGAGTTCCCTTCCTCCGTACATACCCACTGGAATAAAGTCAGTTTTGACTATACTTGTCTTTTGCAGATTTCCCTCAGAGGATGCTCTGTGCAGGACTGACTTTCTTTTACTGGTCACAGTTTCTCGCCCCAGTTTTAATCACCAGAATAAAAACAGCCCTCCCTTTCCCCATACCTGTTTCAAGAAGTATTTAAAATGTTTCCATTAGTACTTAAGGAGAGAGAGAGAGAGAGGTTAGTCCATAAAGCCCACATCCCACAGCCATGATGTGAAGAGCGGCTGTACCGATGGAGCTTTTAATAACCAGTTCAGCACAAAACCATCACTCTGAGTCTGAAGGAAGGACCAGGGCAGGCTGTGATGATGCAGCTCAGCACTGGAGTACCACTGAGGGCAGCCCACACCAGGCAGATGCCCCAGGAGGGGATGTTTGGAGAGGGAACGGCTGCGTGGATGGGCAGGTCACCCTTCAGAGGAGGCATCAATACCAAGGACATTTCCAAGGGTGTTCTGATCACTTCTTTCCACAGTAATGAGGAGAGAAATCCGGTTGCTGCCTGCCAGATTGCTGCTAGACCAGACTTGCATACATGGTTAAATGATGTCTAGTTAAGAAAGGGCTTCTCAGTATTCATCACCTAGTGCAGAGAGACTGAACAGCTTGTCTATTCCAGCTACTCATGTGATGATCCAAAGCCTCACTGTAGTATTGATTAAGCTCCACTTCCAAACGTGGAATGGAACTTAAAAGAATTCCATCCAAAGGGCATGCAAAACTGCACTAAATCCCTGTCCTGTCTCTATTCCTTTCCATTTTTCCAGGTACAGGAAAAAGTGGCAAGTCCCAGATGACGGCCTGCACCTCAGCCTGGCACGAGCAGCCAAGGGGCTCACCGGTGGGTGCTGCTTCATGGTCATGGGGAGGTCTTCTGCTTCCAGCCACAAGGGAAAGCAAGGGGAAATCTAAGTCAAACTTCAGCAGACCTGTGACCTGCAGCAAGGGCTTTAAACATTTCTGGTCTTTTTTTTTTTTTTTAAATAAACAATGCATTGGTTAATCTGTTAGAAATCTGCACATAAAAAACAAACTTCCTTCTTCCTGACACAGTAAAATACAAAATAAAGACTTTTAGCACACTATCCAACATGGCTCTGGCTCAGCGGAAACCAGAGGCAAAGTGCCCAGTCTGCATAAAGAATTAAGTTTACCAATAGAGCAACCTAAAAACTGCAGAGTGATGAAATGGAACATTTCCAAGTAGGCTTCATGTGTCATTTCTCAATACTGCTGGCATGAATGTCACCACAGTGTCCCATATGTAAGTCTGACACAGAATACGCACACTCCCCCCGCTCCCAACATTTCTTTTAGTCTGTTTTCCCCAATGACAATTTGGGAGGGTACACAACTATGGTTGAAATTGATTTAATTTCCTTTAAATAGAATTTCACTTGCCAGTTTTCAGTTTTACTGCACATCCATGCATCAAATTGATTACTTATGGTTATCACTGTTAAACATTTTTGAGCTACCAAACTTTACCTTCTCACATTTTCATCTTATTAAAATAGTAGGAAAAAACCCCAAAACACAAAAACCCAAACAAACCCAGAAAAAGCATCTTCTCACCCTTCAGCAATTGTCTTGGTGGTTAAGTTTTGCCATTCAGGGACATGTCAACACACTGATACACAGAGCACACGGAACTTCTCTGTGCCAATCACAGCATTTCATAGAATCACAGAATTATAGAATTAACTGGGTTGGAAGAGACCTCCAAGATCATCAAGTCCAACCCTTGATCCAACCCCCCTGTGATTAATAGATCATGGCACTCAGTGCCACATCCAGCCTCATCTTAGAAACCTCCAGGGACGGTGAATCCACCACCTCTCTGGGCAGCCCATTCCAATGCCTGATCACTCTCTCTGGAAAGAACTTCTAATATCCAACCTGAACCTCCCCTGGCAGAGCTTAGGCCCGTGCCCTCTTGTCCTACTGCTGATTGCCTGGGAGAAGAGATGGACCCCCACCTGGATACAACCTGCTCTCAGGGAGCTGTAGAGAGTGATGAGGTCCTCCCTGAGCCTCCTCTTCTCCAGACTAAACAACCCCAGCTCCCTCAGCCTCTCCTCACAGATTGTGCTCAAGTCCCTTCACCAGTCCCTTCATTTGCAAACATGAGCTGCCCTGGACACTGTGTGTGTGAGGCAGGACGCTCAGGTTTGCCTGAACCTAAAGTCTGTAGATGGAGGTTTAAGATTTTGTTCCTACCCTGCAATGAGCCCAAGGTGTGCAGCAAGCGCAGGACATGATGGGTTACTACAGCTTAGCTGGCACAGGCTTGTTTGTTAACTCAGTGTTATAGCTGAGGCCTTACACTCACTAAAGTGGCTTGGATACATTGAATTTGACAGGTCTCCTCTGAGCTTAAAAGTGAAAGATAATCTTGGAACACACTTCTTGATTTCTGAAGGAGTTCCACGTCCAGTCATTTCCAGCTGTACTCCCCCTAGAGAGCTGTATCCTTTGCTTTCCTTCTGTTTGTTTGCTTTTCAATGGTCTTCTGCCATGAAAGTAACAAAAGTCACAGTATAACTGAAAATTTGAAGCTGAATTTAGAACTTGCAGAATATACAAAAATCCTAAAAGCAGACCCCCCCCCCACTGATAGCAGTACCTGAAATTCAGCAAGCCCGTCTATCAGATTTGCATAACATGACTCATGAAGTAAACTACATTATGTAGTTACAACTAATAATGCCACAACAACCTGGGTGTGGAGGAAAGCAGATTCCCCGTGAACCATAACTAAGATGTGAAGACAGTCTAAAGAAGACATCTTTATTCCTGAACACCAAATGAAGATGTGAATGCAAGCTATGAAGAGGGCAGTGACTACATGCACCAATTCAGACAAAAGAAAATGCTGTTATCTTGCAGGTTTCAGAGCAAATACTGAACAAAATCAGGGTTCCGTTTCTGCATGTGCTGTGCAAGAGGCTGCTACAGTCACTGGCGGGCACACAACCATCCTGTTTATTCCTTTCTTTGAAGAGCAAAATATTGAGTGACTTCACTGACCGATCAATCCAGAAGTCACAAGCTCTGACAATCTTTGCTCATGGTGACTTTATCCAGAAGCTTAGAAAATTACCTCACACCAGACCACTGTATGTGGGAAGAGCGCTGTATATTGATCAAATGCTTTCGAGGTGTGCTCAAGCTCAACACACTGACAGAAAGCAGGAAACTCTGTCCCTTCCCACAGACGATAGGGGCAGCTGGCTACCATAGTAGCTTGTATTTGAGTATTTTCAGGTTAGTTTGTCTTCTCCATCAAAATTCCCCAAATTAGCATCCCCTTCCTTTCCAAATAAATACCAGCTACAGCATCCATGACTAGACCCAAACTGATGGATTATTGTTGGTGAAGAAATGGCCAAACTAACATTTGGAACTGAGTTCTTGATAAAGCGGGAAGTACACTGGCTTTTGCATTTCTCTTTAATTTCTTTAATAGTATGGACTGCTCTACAGAAGATACCAGTGTCTAACCTGCTCTGTTGGTTTGTCTCCACATTACACCCATTGCCAGTGCTAACTTCTGGGGTTGCGTAACACATTCAGACACTTTATGGATGTGTTGCTCCTACCTCTGCCCTTTTAGACAATGCTCCTCCCCCAAAAGCTCTTTTACCTAGTGTTAGCCTTGAGAGCACCTCAACCTTCACTCTCACACTCAAAAAACATGGGAAATATCCCTTGAAGCTACTGCATTGTGTCCTCATTGAGAGGTTTCAGCCTTAACTCAGTTTTTTTAAGAGTTGTTTTCCTTTGGGTTACGACCATCTCTTAAGATGTTTCACAGTACAGGGAAATCTGATGAGCAATTAAATTGTTCAGGGTATGACCCTTGCTCCAAGAAAATGGACCCGCTCTTTGCCCAGGCAACCTTAACAGCTATCTGCTCTAGGTTAATGAAGTTTCCAATTGATAATATCCTGATAATTTAATAGCTTGGTTAATGTGAACATCCTGAACAGTAAATCATTGTCTTGGGTTGATGCTTCTTGGTGGCCTTGGTGAAAGTAGAATGTCAAAGCAGTATTTGAAAAAACAAATACAGAAAAAACAGGACAAAAAACCCCACAAGAAAACAAACGATCCAGAAAAACCTGAACACCCACTATACTGTTTTACAAAAAAAGAAACCCCTACAACTCAAAATTGTTTTCAACAACAAATACATAATTCTTCCTTGCAGATGACCTACAAAAGTTTTTTAAATATGTAGCACTGTGCTATTTTTTCCATTGGCAGCTTATAAAAGAACAAACATAACGTGTCCTTTCTGCTACAAAACCTCTTCCCTTTAACCCGTATTTCCTTCAACTGCTGGAATACGAAAGGAAGAAAATTTGATAATTTCTGACTTTTTTGGAGAGGTACTGAAGACCCAGATACTTGCAGCTCAGCTGACAACACAGGAAAGCTGAGTTTTTAAAACCAAAATAATAGTCATTGAAACGGAGTACATTCCACAAAACCACCTGAAAACAGATTGACTGAAAACATTTTCTCCTTTTGAATAGATCAGTCATCACTTATCTTTTGTACTACTTCTCCAGGCATCTTAGCCTGATGTTGATAATGCCTCATATAAAAATATAAAGCCCCTTCCTTGTAAGGAGCAAAAAAAATCGAAAAGCTTACGATTTTCTTTCTACTTTCAGCTCACCTTTGAATTCTGCCAGTGCCTCTACATGCTGGGCTGGCTGCTTTGCAGAGCTCCACAAAAGGCTCACAAAATAAAAAGAAAATAGTTTGAGTGCTTTTAGTATTTTCACATTTCTTTGTCCCAACAATACAGCTCTGTCTTCTGGGAAGGAGCGAGCGTGGGATGAACACAGCATGTTCTTCTCCCCGTCCCATCCCCGGCTCTGCAGGGACACCCACATCCCACACCCGCTGTGACTCGGGACAGGGATCCCTCTCCCACCACTGCCCCGGCTCTACAGGCACATCCACACCCCGCTGTGACCGGGACAGGGGTCCATGTCCCACCACGGGCAGACCCTCATGCAAAGCAGAACCTGCACCCAACAGGTTCACATACACAGGCAGCAGGAGGGGAGAACGGGGAGATCAAACCAGCATTGATGCCACCAGCAATCCCAGCAGGGATCAGATTTCCTCTAGACTCAGAGGAGGGAGCTGCTGGGAATTCACCATTGTTTTCTTCATGAAACACCTGATTGTAAAGTTGATCAAAATATTTCTAGTGAAATATGTAGGCAGACTTTTAAAACAGCACATTTCTCTCCTGAAGAACTGGGAGTTCCCTAGAGCTGTCTTACTGTCCTGATAAAACACAAGGTTTAAATGCTAAAAAGATCTTAAACATTATTAAAACTTGATCTCGGTCCTTTTTCCTCCGCTGTTCACAGCCCTTGTTGCTCACTGAATCTGCACACAACACCTTCTGACAATTTCTCCACATTCTGTGCTGTTTGGGACAAATTCCAGAAGCCTTTGCAGAGGACATGCACAAGGAAGTCAGACTTCAAAGCTCCCTAGGAGAAATCACCATAACTGGAGAAGCTCTAACCATACTCCTCAAAGACATGGACTTCTGGTATTAGAAAACTTTTCTAATCACTAAACCATTCAAACTACAGATTCTTTGTGTTCCCGGGCAGTCTCCCAACATAGAATCTTTACCCCCACAGCCAGAACCGATCAAACACTTGAAAACAGTACCTCAGCAGTGCAAGCAGTTTTCCTGATTTTAATGTTGAGCACAAGTTGGGCCACAAACATTGCTTACTGTAGAGCAACAGCAGCAGGAAAATACCTAACCCAATCTGACAAAAGGACAGACAGCAGGCACTTGATTTCATTCCCTCAGTGTTGCAATAGGCAGCAGCTCACTGACTGTCTATTTGCTGCTGCAAAATCCAGCAGCAACAGCAAACAGACGTGCTGAGCCTGGGCGTTCAGCGGTGCCCAGGGGCTCTGCCCAGCAAACCAGCTGCATGAACAACCCCGGTACCACTGACATCCAAGAAAGGAGAAAGCCCCAGGACATACAGTTCCGGAGGCAGGCAGCGAGCCCCCCACGCTGGGTGTGCAGCGAGGGCAGTACGCAGTGTGACCCCAACACCCCTTCACTGGCCAAACATGCCGTACCACCAGAGCCCAGACCCAGCCCTGCCGGGCTTAGCTCTGCCCGCACAAAGCAGGACCTTGTAACACGACGCAGCAGTGCCCTGGGTGTCTTGGCAGGAGCCCCAAACGCATGTTTGAGAAAGCAACTGCAGCCCTGAACAAGCGAGGCATGAACGCGCTGCAGCAGAATCACCAAGGCTGCTAAAAATATTCATCCCTGACCCCATCAGGAACACATCTCAAGTGAGTATCATTTTATGGAGAACAATAAAACCAAAAAGCAAAACAGCTCTGCTGGCAATGGTCTTAGAAGTTTATTTTAAAAAACAAACACGCAAACCCCCAACATACAGACTGCACATTTGCTTCCATGAGGAACACTGCTGGGTTGAAGGACACACTTTACACCTCTTCTAGAGCTCTGGCAAGCTGCAACCCCAAAATCTCTTCCCCTGCAAGCTGACACAGGACATTGCTGAGGCTCCTGTTACAGATGAAGGAGCCACCTGCAGACAAATCCAACCTCTGCCCTGCTGAAGGTGCCACAGACACACTGTGCATTGAGTAGTGAGACAGATGAAACACCCATCACCTGGCCGCTGCCCATGGTGGGTGCCCCATACCAGTCAGGAACCAGAGAAAAGCAGAAGGAGATGTTGGACTGGAAATGGTTAAAAGACAGGCTGCACCTGCTCTGTCCCCCACGACAGAACAGCCACGAGCCTTCCTCCTGCCCTCCTCCACTGCATGCAGAGCCACAGGGCACGAGGGGCTGAAGAGATCCCAGAGGAGATCTCGGGAAAGCATGTTAAGATGAAGCTTCTAATTTATGCCTGAAGTAAGCACAGCAACCAGACCTCCCGTGTCTTGGGAAACTGTTGGGTGGTGAGACAATTTACTCTTCTGGGGAAGGAGAAGTGAATGTCCTCACAGAGTACTGCTCTGCAGGCAGACAACTCTGTTCACCACCTATTCATAACAGATTTAGCCTTAAAAAGAAAGTTATTTTTAAGAGATGTGAACTTATTCACTGGGCATGTTTTCACACAGATTCTGTTCTGTTAATTTTCAGTCAGCCTGGTTGGCTCTACCATGCTCATTCAAGGAAAGCAAAGGTGCATACTAACTCTAAGAGACACCACACTGTATTTCCCTCACAGTTTTTAGGTCACAAACACAGATAAGCTATATGAGTATACTCTCTGGATCTGTAATAACTATCTATTTAGTAGCAGTCTGACACAATTACGATGATCCTGTTTCAGGGGAAGTCTGCTCTGTCATACACTGTCCCAAAGGTGGCCCACCATGATTGCAACCCCCAACGCCAACCTGCCAACCATTCCCACTGCTGAGCCCTTCATTTGCCCCACAGCCCTGCTCAACAGCAACATCACTAAAGGCCTTCTTTAAAGACAGGACAACGAAAAAAGTGGAAGAATTGCAGAAATATTAAAAAAAAATGTAACAACAAAAGATGGGCTTAGAAAGGACAAATCTTGAACTCTTCCTTCTGTTCCCCCCTTCCCCCCATTCTCCAAGCCAAAACACAAGCTTGCTTTTCTGACTTAACTGCTACCTCAACTGGGCTAATAGTTCTGGGGAAATAAATGCATTTCCAGTTTAGGCAGTGAGCACACCTTTCATTCTGACAGCAGTCCCTGCCAGCTCATCACTAACTATGACCAGTTCTTAGAGGGAACCTGTCCCATCTTCTTGCTCAGCAAGCGCATAGGTAGTTCCAGGACTCACATGCTCTAATCCGGCTGAGAGTGTGAACCTTTGCAGAAGTCATCACAGTGGATATTGTTGATAATCCTACAATGTGCCAGAATTACGATGTTATTCTTTCCCTTCGCGCTGGTTTAAGCTCTTACACTGCTGAATATTTAGAAGGCAAGTCTTGTCTTGTGACCATATCTTTTTTTTTCTTCATTAAAATTTAAAAATTTCGTATGTCTCAGTCTAGGTTAACTCAAAGCATGTTCTAAAAAAAAATTGGTAACAAATATTAGGGAAGCTTTGGTCTAACTCAAGTTGGTACATTTCTAGGGTTTACTGTAATAATGCATACTTACTCTCAGTTTACCACACAGGCTAGTATTTAGTCCTGATGACCACTCAAATGGACAATAAGGTCCCACCTAGGTCACAATGAGCCCACACAGACAGGGTCACCTCCACAAACCACCATTAAGCAGTATTCACAGCTGCAGAGTCCTGCTAGGCCATCCCCAGCCTGGCTGGAGCACCAGTCACTCCCTGCCCACCAGCACAGCACACTTCCAAAACCCCACTCATGCCCACGGCAGCTCCCTGTGCACACGAACGCTCTCAGCACGTGGTGCTCCTAAAGTCTTTGTGGCTGTCCAGCAGTGCCACAGACAGAACCCAGACTAACAAACATACAAACCCTGAACTGGGGCCAAAGTGAAATTTGTTGCTATGAGAATAAGCTCAAAAGAGAAAGTCTTACACTTCCTTTACTTCAAATCAATATCTTAGAAACCAAATGGCAAAGACAGTGTCTTCCTTGGCCGATGGATGCTCCTTCCCCCCAAGGCAGCATCTATCCATACCGTCCCAGCTCCGTGTAACACTGTCCTGCTCACAGCTGCTGCCAAAGTTGCTCCCTGACCTTTCAGTAAAATCACCCAAGGTAAGTGAACAGTTCCAGCGGAGCACGTTTCACTAACCCAGGTTATTGGAACTAGTGTTCGGCAACTAAAGAGGGCAATTGGAGTTACATAGCAAATCCCATCAAACCACCATCTCCCTTTTCCAGCTGTGCAACCTCCAGCACCGCTCTCGTAGTGGGAGCTGCACACCAACGCTGCAGTGACGTACTGACAGGCAGCACTCCAGTCCTGCCTTCTTCTCTACCAACTGCCACAGGACTCTCCCCAGCCCAAAAACCTGGCCTCAAAGGAGGCAATAAAACTTTTCTGAAAGTACCTGGTTGTTTTCTACTTCCTGATTCAGACGTTTTTAATGAAAACTGTCATCGATTAACTGAAAATGATTGTTGTAGGACAACAAAGACTATCCACAGAAGACCACACACAAACCTCACTCAGAAGACAGTCGAGTAGTGCATGAAAATACCCTCTGAAATGCAACTCTGCTGAATAATTGTTAAAAATAGAACTAATTTCTGCCTTGGCAGATGAAGTTTCAATCAAAATATCCACTGAGCCACTTCAATAATTAAGCGTTGCTTCTCCATGGCATAACAAAGTAGCTAATGCAATTTACTGCCCTTTTTAAAAAATGGGGAAGAAATACTGTTTGCTAATTTTTAGCACTGAGCAGCAAGCCTCTAGTTGAATGCTGCCAAGACATCAGCACCACTCTACACACAGGGTATTTAATCTCTCAGGTAATTACCTCCTGGAACAGAGCAGTCATTTAATCTAGCAATCAGGTTTACTCAGAAGGAAGCAGAAGGAACTCTAGACTGGCAATCCTCAGTGATTGGAAACAGGGAGTTAGACAGAGGGACAGAGCCACTGATGCACAGTGAGGCTTTTAAAAAGTGTATGTAAAGTTTTTAAACAGCTACGTGTAAAATGCAGTCCTCGTGGTAACGTAGACCCTGCATTTATTGCCCAAGCTGTTTGTATTTCACAGAGTCAAGCTGAGCTTTTCTTTTCAAATATTCTTAGCATTTCACAGAATCACTGAATGGTTTGTGTTGAAAGGCATCTTAAATACCATCTAGTTTCAAATCCCTGCACTGAACAGCTTCTCTGGGCAACCTGTGCCAGGGCCTCACCACCCTGACAATCAAGAATTTCTTCCCAATATCCCATCTAATCCTGCCCTCTGTCAGTGTGAAGTCATCCCCCACTGTCCTGTCACTCCATGCCCTTGTCCAAAGTCCTTCTCCAGCTCTCTTGGAGTCCCCTTAGGCACTGGAAGGCTGCCTTTCAACAAGTCTTAATAACCTTAAACACTTTTTCTCTCTAAACTTTGAAGTTTAATGTCAAATTTCCTTTTACCTGGCTAAAACTATTAATTCCGTAAGTTTTTATTAAAAAAAGGTCACATTCCAGATAGATAGATCAACAAAAACATTTTGGAACAAACACTGCTGATGAAACCTGGCCATGCTGGGCCAGAACATGAGCAGGTAAGAGGAGGATGATCGTTGAGACGTGTCTACGTGTACTAAAAAGGGTCCATCAGATGAACTGCGTCAAGAATTCAGGTACAATGTCTAGCAACTACAGAGCAGCCTGAGCAATGAGGTTGAGAGCACTGCAGCACACGTGCATTTGCTAATGCTATAAAGCCCTGGCACTGCAAAGCTGCAAATTCCAATAATTGCTCATCCCATACCAGACTGGTCAGAGCTCCTGTTTCTGCACCAGGCTGCAGGCAAGCAACTGAGCTGGCACGCTGGCCTCTCTTCTGCCCAGTTTCCCCCAGGCTCACAAAGCTGCCTCACCAGCAGGAGAGGCACATCTTCCTCCTAAATCCAAGCAGCCAGGGCCTGTGGGAATGAGCTTGGCCCCTGCAGGGAAAGCCAAGCTCCTTGGCCCTTGCCAAGTGCACGGTCTCCGGTAACCCAACCCTGTCCAGCTGTCAGCACGAACCCGAGCCCAGCCCCACGGGCACCTCGGCAAACCACAGAGACACAGGGCAACAGCAGCAAAACAGCACGGACACACTGCACAGGCCCTAGTGCAGGAATTTCCTTTCTTAAAAGCAGGAGAGCAGCATTAAGATGTATCCCTTCCATTACCCTGTTTTCACCAATATATACATTTAAGGCAGATTCTGAAAAGATACAATTTCAACGTTTAACAAGTGGAATAAATATCTGTCTGACTAAATTCCAGCAGCTCTACAGTGACATCTGCAGCAAGGTCCACTCTTTGCATTTCTGAGCAGCAGTATCAAGCTCTGCATTTCCTGAATTTTAGTAATATTAAGCAAGATAACATGAAACACAGCACAGTCCTGAACATTAAATATCTAACAAAATAATTAGGTCCAGGCTCATGTACTGGTACAGGCTGTCAGTGAAATGCTAAAATTGACCTACTCTCCCTCACAGTTCACCAGAAAAATTTCTCCCACACAGTGAATGAAGACTTTCTCGTGGTATTTTACATATGAAAACTCTGGAAGACTATGTAGAAATTAAGTAGTTAGTGAAGAACTAGAAGTGATCAAAAAATCTCAAAGGCTTTGAGAACATTTGTAATGGAAGAATGAGTGCTCCTCCAAACCAGACCCCACCTGACAACCACACTGTCTACATGGGATTTCTCTTTAAAGCAGATGTTCATGTTATGTTCAGCATGGAAAACAGCTGAATGACAGCCGATGATTTCTGAAACCAAAAACCTGAAGCAACCAGCTTTCTGGTTTTGCTGGCTGACCACTCCACAGGCATTTGCTTAGAGAAACCTGTAGCATTGAAGCCACAGAGGTCCATAGTGCCCAAGTCCTGCCAACATTCCACACCACCCTGCAGGCAAAAACCTTTCCAGGACTCTTCACCTGGATTTGGAAAAACAGCCTCACTATTGATTAGCTAAGTTGTTTAGATTATCCAAACCTTCTCTACCTGTTCAAAGCACTCATTATCTATTGAAGTGTTTCCTTCTGAATGCTCAAGATCTCATACTTTATGCAACTTTTTATTTCTGGCAGTCTACGTACAGATGCTGTTCTGTCTTCAGCTCCGTTACAAAAAGAGTAACTTCATGTAACATAAGGAGGCTATAGCATACCTCTGAACTTGTATCACTGGTATTAAACAGCATTTTAGGGAAAAAAAATAAATTAACTGATATCTAAACCAATGAAAAGATTGAAAGATTGAACAGATCAAGTTATCAGAGCATTGCTAATATATTACCTTAGTTAAACAACTACTTTATTCAGAACATTAATACCGAAAGCACTAAAATCCAAGAATAGCTCCAAATATGACAAATATTTAAATTTGTAGCACTTGATCCTACCAGACAATAACTTTGACTAAGACACAATTTTCCTACTCAATTTCAGGATTTTGAGTCTCCATGACTCTGCGATACAGTACTATTTTTGAGATTAATGGGCCTGATCCCAGCATATACTCAATTCCTACTGAAATTAATGCTTTGTGCACAAAAAGCAGAAGAATGCCTCTCCTCCTTTTTTTGGTATCTTTTTTCTTTCTTTTGGAGGGGGTACTGATGGTCTTCAGCGTGTAGAGAAAGACATCCTACATTTCACTGAAATAATGAACACACACCAACTAAAAGCTTATTTAAACAGAAAAAACTGTTAGAAACTTTATTCCCATGCCAAAACAGCAGCCCTAAACACTGATGATCTTTGGGTACTAGTTCTGCACCAATACTGCACAGGCTTCACAGTCCAGCTTCCAGAGAAACATAACGTGAAACTCTTCATTTCCTCTGCTCCTGTTGCCAATATCAGCAGGCTGAAATAATTTATTTCTGATGGCAGAAGTATTTCTTTCCTCTGTAAATTTTTGTTCACCACCAACAGGACCCTGGGCCCTTCCACATGGCGGTGTAGACAGCAGGTTTCAGCGCACCCCAAGGCAGACATGCTTGAGCAAGCGCAAATTGTGCTTGCACAAAGCAAATCTGTGCTAATTTGAGTACTCCTTCAAATTTCCTTTTCTTTGGAAGCAGTGATTCTAAATTTGAGACTTTCATAAATTTTCCAAACATGACTTCAGTGTTCTCAGGCTTCCGAGAGTTAAGTAAGACCAACAGCACTCCAGGAAAATAAAACCCAACAACCCCCCCCTTGTAGCAAAACTTCAGTTTGCATTCTGATGATCTTGGGCTCCATTCTTGCTAAGTGTGTGCCCTTTGAATGCCCTATCACAAACCTCAAACAATAGCAGTTATAATGAGTTGCTGAAACATTTTATCACTCTTATTACAAATCTAAATATAAGTTTCTTTTTCATGCATATTAAAATGTTCATAGCAAATCTTCAAAGGAAAAGAACCTTGCTTCATTTCCTTAGTAATTCCTCCTGTCTATTTTAAACAATCTCAAAGCTCACAACTCAAGAAGGAAATGTTTTCTAAGCTGAACTCCCTATTCAAACACCAGTTGATCTTAGTGGTATCAAAACTGCATCTCAAGTAAGGAAAAAAAAAACAAACCCAAATCCCCCAAACCCCATCTTGTTCGTTTACTTTTCCTGTCAACAGGAAAAGGTTGCTGTAAGGTGAGCAAGTCAGCTCATCTGAGAGAGGATACAGCCACCTCTAAGGGATGCCTTTGGAAAAACTTAGTAGATCTGACTGAAAGAATGGGCAAATCCCATGTTTGAACAACCAAAATCATGTGAATGAAACCTCTACTATCTTTGTCTCCACTCAGACACAATTGTTTACAATTAATCTCTGATAAGAGTTATTTTGGAGACTGTTGTTGTATCCTTTGTCGAGAAAGGGAGTCCCAAACTGGATGTCATGTAAATGTTGAGAAGTCTTCTTGCTCCCATTATTCCATTTTCCCTGGGTTTCTGAGGCCTTCCTACAGTGTGAGACCTTTTTCTGTCCTTTTTGGAAAGGATCTGGTTTACATATGCATCTTTATCACTGACTGCCATATCCAGTATGGGAAGATTTGCAAAATGACAGCCAACTCTTCTCTGCTCCTGAAGAAACAATGGTTGAGGAAGAAGCCACTGGTTTGTTACAGGGAACTGAGGGGAGAAAGGCAAATTCTACACAAGGCAAAATCTCTACAAAGGACCCCAAAAGTTAACTAATTCAGAGTAAAGATGCCAACACTTGTAATGCTTCTTTTGATCACTGCTGGGAGGAAATTCCAATTGTTATTGCCATATAGCCCCATGCAAGCACCTGTTATAAAGTATGATGATGATGATTTTCTGCAAACTGCCACAAGCTGTGGAATTTCATTATTAAAAGGGAAGATGCATTTATGTAAGCTGCATTCCCCTGTAGTTTGTGTTTACAGCTTTTAACATTATAAGTCTGTTTTGGCAATGAGCCATCACATGCAATTTGCCAGACCCCCAGCTGACATGCACAGGACTAATTCTCTGGACTATTAGTAATGTTTTTCCACAAAGCCAAGTTCTGAGTCCCATCTCTAACATCTCTGCAGGTGTAGTCTCACAGACCCTGTTTTACATTTACACTGTCATGGTATGGAGCTGTTACACTCGCACAGGACAAACTCCTCAGGAAACCTGATACTCTGATGTTTTAAATCAGAGCACCAAAAGATCATGTTCCTTTTGTAAAATGAGGGTAATATCTCTGCAACATTTTCCTACACATTCCTCCAAGCAACATGATGCAGTGAAAGCTCCTTGAGGGACCCACCATGCCTAGAAAAGCTCATGGCATTTCTATCACTGCCAGCACTCATTCCATACCAGCATGGCCAGCAATGCTTGGAGACCAGTTTGCATCTTGCCACCTCTCAGCTTTGTGCAGATGAGCCTTTTGCACTGTACACCATGCAAAGTATCTGAGAACCTGGAGTAATGTGAGGAGCAAAACACTGCGATGCTCCAGTTGGCTTGTCTACAACAAGGCACTCAAATGACCAACACAAGCAAACCTATTGCTGCCTTTCCCTTAGAAGCAACAGGAGATTTCTTAATAACTGCCACTGACACTGAGAAGCTAAATCCCCTGTGTGACCCACGGGAGGCACACACCTGAGTTATGGTGAGGCATGCCTGGGACAGAATCACAGCACACTGCGAAGACTTCTGTGAAGATGAGCGACATTCTCAGATGCCCCAGCAGCAAGTTATATCACATTTACCACAAGAAAAAGGTAATCTAAAGGTAATCCACCACTGAGCAACTGATGTGGTAACAAATGTGTCCTTGCCCAGAAGGTCCCATTAGATCCATCCACCCCGCTGGCCTCGCTAAGCCATGGATATGCCGCCACCACTCCAGTACCAAGAGCAGGGAGAATTTGAAGAGCCACAGGAAAGCTATGTGCCTGCTGCTCTGTAAATATGAGAACTGGGTTGAAATGCATTAGATTTCCAAATCTTCCTCTTACTCCTGATTGGACATCAGATCTATAGACAGTTTTACTGAGAAATCAGTGAGAGCTACTACTTTATATTGTTTAATAGTGAACAGATACACTCTGTCATGTTGCATCTGCCTGAGACCAAATGCAACACAAAAGGTAAGAAACCTTGACGAAGTTGAGGTGGCGCTGCAGGAAGAAGCTTTTCCTGTATCAGTGACAAAGAGATGCAGTCTGTGCTGTCAGCACAACAGCACAGTCACCCACTGTCACCTTCACAGGCAAGCAGTAGCTTCTTTTAGCTCAAGTATTCCAAGGCTATTTCAGCATAACACACTGAAGTACTTCTCTCATAAATAAATGCCACGAACACCAGTGACAACACAGAGACAGTTCAGATGCTGATAAACCTGACAGTACTTGAGAGCAAAACAGTTCAGCCTGAAATGGTTAATATTTAACATGCTGGTAAATGAACGGAGTATCATCCCTGTTCACAAAAAATAGGTCTTTGGCCTTTTTCTCTTGTTAAATCCAACCTAAGCTTTTCTAGTCAAAACTTCAGCCATGTATGAAAGCACTACCTGGCTCACTGGAATTTTTCCCAGGAGAGCAGCACCTTTAAAAAAAAGGGTATAAGCGATAGCAAAAAAAAAACGTTCTCAAATACAGTTCAATTTATCTCCATTATTTTCCTTTCATAAACCCAGCTAAAACTGCTGAACAAAGTCAAGCTGAGTAACAGCTGGATACAGTTTTGCGCTATCACCCTAAAAATGAATTCTCTAAATGCTACACAGCAGGAGCAGCACTTCTTGAGGTCTCAGGCAACAGTAACTGGAGGCCCTCCAAGGATTTCCAAACAGTACAAGATAGAGAGCAGTCTGAATCAAAACACTTGGAAAACACTTTGGATACTTAAGGGGAAAAAAGGCACAGAGACTTTCCACACAACCAGAGGATGACAAAGTGAACAACTTGAGTTTGGCATGCGGAAGAGATTTGTTGAACCACTTAAAAAAAATCAAGTATTTTGCCTTTAAGTCTTAACAGTAAAGGTGCAATAAATGGTGGCTCTAATTTTAACAGTTACAGATATTTAAGTTGGCAAACCAGCACAGAACCCAAGCAGTAATCCACAAATACTAAATAGTGATTTGGTACATGTGAAATAAGAAGTAATTGAATATAAGTAACTTGAATATAAGACTGTGTAAAACTTTCTGAAATTCCTGATACAGAATGGTTATCAAATGCAAACATTTCATGAATTAGAATATGGTTAAGTGCTTATACAGCTCTCTCCAGAACAGTATTTCAAAATCTGACAGCCATTACCTAAATAAGAGAAAGGTATTAACCCTATTCGTAGCAGGAAGACAAGAGACTGGAAGAGCTGAAAGGATTTGATGGAAATCATGCAGAGCAAATAGTCCTGTGAAAGGGAAATCAGCTCTTGGAGATTAAAGCCTGGATCACAAAGCTGTATTTCTCCTTCCTGTATGAAGTCCTACTTTGTCTTTGCTCAGGTTTTATATGCACTGGTGGCAGCATTTTTCAGTTTGCAGCTCTCAAATCTGCACAGTCCTATTCTATTTGAAGCCTCCACCATTAAATGTGGTTAGAAATTGCAATTTTGACCTTGCAGCACTATAACACAGGCACATGATTCAATAATGTCCAATTTTACACAAGAATGGAACATGGTCTGGGAGCAGGTGCTCCAGGTCCAACATAAGCATTTGCCAACTCTGAAGTCTAAGTCAGCATCCATAAAAGAACCAAGGTTTTTGCATAAGGAATATTAATAAAGTACTATTTGATTTTACACAGTCTGGCAGTCATTGTGCTTCAGCTGATAAATACATCAGCAAAATTCCACGTTTTCTTATCCTTTCCCTCCAGCAAATGACAGGTGCTTTGTAGCACCATTTGCTCCTTCTTCCCCCTAGGACTCCAACACACAGTCTTCATAGTCCCATCTAAAACGTAATGAGGAGACAGTTCTCACCCTACATCAAAACCGAGATAAACACAATCCCTTCCAATTGTTCCTTTGCACAACTACTCTTTTTATTTTCATAAATACAGACTAAGCTCTCATTTTTTTCCTTCAGTTCACCATACTGTAAGAGTTGTGCAACTTGTACAGTTAAAACACCAAAGTTAAGAACCTGATGGGGCCAGACAATTGTTTAGAGTAGGCTACTACTGTGTCAGACAACAGAAAAATGGAGGGAGAAACAAACTGAAAACAGTTCTCCTATAGTAAAAACTCAGTGTAAACATTTTTCCAAATCACCCTGCCCACCCTAATAAACAAGGATTAAAACAGTTATCCTTATGCAAAGGAGTTCATTTAAAACTATTTTGGCTGCCCCAAATAAACAAAGACTAGATACCAAGTTTGTTACTAACTAGATCAAATCTCTTTTGAGGAAAGATTACACTCCACAGTGCCTGTGGATACTTCTACTGCTCACAGGCAGAACTCCACATGGAACATGGCAAACCCTTAAAAGATGCAAGTTTCACTTTTCCACATCCCCTGAAAATGGCCATATCAGTTTAAGATGAGATACTAAAAAAACCAAACAAGCCACAAGTAAATAAGAAAGATACCACATTATTGCAAAGCTGTAGCTTTTCCCAAGACAGTTTGCAGGATGTGAATTCTGACTTATTTTAAATGCTGACAATAGCATTTTAGAATTCTGATGACTGCATTCTGGTGGGGAGTGTGGGGTGGAGGGAAGCAGGGCTTAAACGTAAAGTGAAAATTCAGCTTGCCTTTTAAGAGTCCAATGAATACTCTGACTCCTACATCCAGAGTCGAGTCTGCTCACTGGGAAAGGCGAGATGTAAGAACAGGGCTGTGCTGGCCGCTCCAGAACCGTTCGCACCTGCAGTGCCCTACACAGCCTCGCTCTTCCTCATGCAAGAATTTTTCCAAATGTTTTTCCAACTACATGCATAGGATTCATTTACTGACAAAAATGCAAGACGAGATGGATTAACTATTCTGTCCTTTAAAGCAGCTTCCTGAAACAAATTTGAACACTTTCAGTTATTAAACAGCAAAACCCGTTCACGGCAACTCCTTTGTTCTGAAGGCCCGTGCTCCCAGCGAGGGTCCCCTGTCCCTGCAGGTGTGTCGCTGGAACACCGCTAAGGCCACTCCGCCCAGGCCAAAGCCCACGAGCGAGCGCTGCCACGGGCCCCCTCGGGCACACCCGCTGGTTCCGCGGCCCCGTCCCACACGCCTCCCGCCCAGCGCCAAGGCTGCCCCGATCCCCAGCGGGGCTGGGAGCATCGCTGCGGAGCCAGCGGCCCCGTCCCACACGCCTCCCGCCCAGCGCCAAGGCTGCCCCGATCCCCAGCGTGGCTGGGAGCATGGCTGGGAGCATCGCCGCGGAGCCAGCGGCCGCGGCCGGACCCACGCGCGCCCCGCGGCCGAGCCTTTGTGTCTGCGCCGGCGAGAACAAAGGCGGGGCCGCTCCCAAGCTGGCGCGGCTCTGCCGGGACCCCCGGCACGCACCCACCTTCGAGAGCTGCCTGCGGAGGCTGAAGCGCTGCACCATGGTCCGCCGGGGCCAGGCAGAGGCCGGCAGCTCAGCGGGGGCTGCGCATCCTCGGGCGCCGCGGCCGGCACCGCGCCCTGGCCCAGCGCTGCCCCGAGCAGCGCCCGGCCGGGGCGGGCGGGCGAGGCAGAGCGGGGCACGGCGCTCCCGCCGCGGGGGACTGGCGCTGGCACACCCGCCCCGCCCCGCACACCCGCCCGGGCCCGCCCCGCCGCCCCCGGCCCCGCCGGGGTCTGTCGAACCCTGCCGCGGGGCCCCCACGAAGGGCGATCTCCGCCCCAGCGCTCCCACCGAGCCCCACCGGCCGCGCGCAACTCCCGTTCCCTTGGAACGCTGTCGCACGGCAGTGTCAGCTCTTTCCCGGGAATCAGGAGAGAAGACCCTGTTGTAATCACTGCAAAGTAATTCAAGAAAATATTTCTCTCTCCCCACAATAAATATGCAATAAAGATCAGGCACACTTGCAGTTCTTCAAATGCCTTGACAAGGGCAGTTCTGGGATCCTGAAAGTGTTCTCTCTCCTCTCACCCCGCTCCCCAACTGGTGATTGAGGGTCACGGTACCATATTCTTGCAGAAAAGGGGATTGCAGGGCTCTAACCTCAGTCGGCAGCAATGCCCGGAGGGGTCTCGCAGACAGGACATGCACTGTGCAAGTCTGTGCCATGCAGATGGGGTCAGCTCTTAGGCAGCTGTCAGGATGCTCCTAAACTGAGGAAGGAAGCCGAAAAGCCAAAACACAACAAGGAGTTTGACGTTTCTGGAAACAAATCCATTTCTCAAGTAGTCCTGTCTCAGCATTTTAATTCTGAACTTCTTAAGATTTTATTTCCAGCTACTTTTGTAATTGCCTCTTGCACCCACAGGGGAGGGCTCCTTTTTGCATTACACTGAAATGGCTGTAGCACTGATCCCTGCGGTACATGAACTTACCTACACAGGAAAATAGTCTCTGATCAACTCTAGACTATCAGCAAAACTACTGGATCAGGAACAACTCCCATGGCAGAGCTCGTCCCAGCTGAGTTTTGACTTGGTATCAGGCCAGTGCTGGATTACCCAGCACTATGCTGGCACCAGCACTCTCCTCAGGCCTTAGTTTCAATGGGTAGCAAGCACTGGCACAGCAGCCAAAAGGATGCCATGGCATGCTCCATTTATGACAAACCTGGGGCCCTGGATGGCATGGCATGTATTGCTGTGATGTGCACCTGGCTGTTAGGAGTCATTTGTGCACTGGCTCAACACAAATTTCCTCTCTATGGCATGTACTGGGTAAGTACAAGTCACTGCCCTACGTGGTTGCATAGTCTTGTAGAAAAATGAAGGTGCCTTAGGCCAGAATATTTGCCTTTTAAGGAAAATGTTTTTAGCCTTTTTTTAAGTCATCAGATAACTTGGAGGCTAGAGGAGACATTTGCAGTTGGGCCATGGAAGGTCAGGGAGGTTCTCTAAATAGACCTCAATTGAAAAGTTGCAAAAAGATTACACAGAGGTATTTATTTTATAACTGTCATCCAAAAGTAACATCAATAGATGCACTCTTTAGTACCAAACCCCAGCTTTGGAATGAAAGCAGGTTTTGGTAGCATACTGCCCAGTCAGGGGTAACTTGGAGGTTTCAAACACAAGCATGTGTTCTGTACAGAGGAAGTGTTCTCTGCCAGAACTTGGACTCCTTTTCAAAATGATCCTGCTTTTTTGAAATATACCCAGTTACCAGGCCTTAATTTTATAATGACCACCTGGAGTTAACAACACAGGAAACTGAGGGGACTGAGACCCTAGAAACACCTCCCTGTGCTATCAGAGAACACACCAGATTCTCAGGGGATTCTGCATCTAGCAGCTCCATCCTCCTCCTCCCTGAACTGGGTCAGTACTTCTTGTTCTGCAGTTTGGCTATATTCAGAAGCCTCATGCACACTGTTCAATTCCTACTGCAGAAAATCTATACCATCATGTTGAACAGCCTCCATGCCGGGCAAGCTCATGTGAGAGTAAGAGGGTGTGAGTGTGAGAATGAGTGAGAGTATGAGTGTGCACACATGCAGTGACACAGTGTGGGAGTCCACCACAGTGCTGGAGCAAAATGCTGGAACACAGGTAGCTGGGGCACCAGGTCGGCCCTGTCACCTTATCTGCTGCATCCAAACCTCCCTGTCTCCACCTGACTGTCAGCAGATACCAGTGTCTCTGGGTAATCACCCTCTCACCCTCCTACCTGCTGGGCTTGGGGTCCAAGGTCCCCAGGGCTACCCAGTGCCTCTGCTGTCCATCACCTGGGACATAGGGGTGCCTCACTTCCTCTGTGGACACCCAGCTGTCCCTCTCCCCTCCCAGGCCCCATGGCTCAGAGTCAGGGTGAGACACAGATACAGATAAGGAATGGAGCCAGCTGGCTTTGATATAATCCACATTAGACTGAGATGGGACTGGCAGATTAGCAAAACTGATGATAGCGACGTTCTCCTTTGTCTCTGGAGCCAAGGCCTCACACTCAGCATTTCCAAACTGATGTTTATTATCTCCACAGTTAAGGAATGGCTCCTGCTCCGACCTGAGACACATGCAGCTCTTTGCCTTAGTCCCCTGTCACTGGGCTACTGTCACTTTTTTCCCCAACCATTACCTTCCTACAGCAATTCATTCCTGTGTAATACCTTAATTGGTGAATTCTTATCTCTTTATTCAGGAACATGATGGAAAAATTTCAGATTTCAGTAAAAGCCATCAAATTTTATTTTCAAATTTAAAATGAACTTGACCTAATAAACTATGCCTCTATCTGACATCCTTTCATGAGAACACAAAACACAACTAGAATTAATCTTTAGTACAAAATATCTTGCAACTAATTTTCTTTTAAAAAATGCTCAGTAAGAACTGAATTGTTTGTTTTCGGTTTTTAGCATTTTTAAAAAATTATCTTTTAGCATTATATAAAGCTAGCAGAAACATGTATGCATGAATGTTACATCAATGCTTTACACTTGTAAATGAAGAGGAAGGCATCTTACTGATAACCTCTTATAGAGGGACCTTTTGGAATAACCAACAGGAGAGACATTTTCTTACTGCAGGTTTGTAAGATAAAATTTTCATGCCTTGAAACCTACACATTCTCAGGATCAACCCTTTCAGCTTATTTTTTTATAGATTTCAAAAAGAAAACATTTAAAGATGCCTCAGTGTTCTGGATTCCTTATTGTGAGCCCCAAGCTCTCTGCATAGGGCAAGGGGCTACTGTAGAAAACAGTACTGGAGTTAAGAAAAGTGTTTGAGTACTGTTATTAGACTGCACCACTTCCACAGTGTACCCCGTGCATTTTCCATGAATCCCGAAGTTCGCTGCGGACTCGGTGCTGCCCGAGCGGCCCCGCGGCGGCTCCGGCCGCGCTCTCGCAGCGCCCCCTTCGGGACCGAGCGGCCCGCGCGGGACAGACCGACACACGCGGGACAGACCGGCCCGCGCCGGACAGACCGACACACGCGGGACAGACCGGCCCGCGCGGGACAGACCGACACACGCGGGACAGACCGGCCCGCGCCGGACACACCGGCCCGCGCCGGACACACCGGCCCGCGCCGGACCCACCGGCCCGCGCCGGACACACCGACCCGCGCCGGACACACCGGCCCGCGCCGGACCCACCGGCCCGCGCCGGACCCACCGACCCGCGCCGGACACACCGGCCCGCGCCGGACCCACCGACCCGCGCCGGACACACCGACCCGCGCCGGACACACCGGCCCGCGCCGGACAGACCGACACGCGCAGTGCCCGTGGCCGGTCAGTTCCGCGCGGTGGGCAAACCCTGCGCCAAACTGCCACACCTGCACCAAACCACCACAAGTTCACCAAACTGCCACACCTGTGCCAAACCAAAGCACCCGTGCCAACCCACAACACCTGCACCACCACACCTGCACAAAACCACCTGCACCAGTAACAAACCACCCGAGCAACTTTTCGTGTCACTGACTGGGCTGGTATTTCACAGGTCATCTCATTCCACCCCCTGCCACGGGCAGGGACACCTTCCACTATCTCAGTTTGCTCCAAGCCCCGTCCAACCTGGCCTTCAGTACTTCCAGGTTTGGGGCAGCCACAGATGATCTGGGCAGGCTGTGCCAGTATCAAAGCTCTTCACATTTAAGGATCACCAGAAGAGTCACATATTTAAAAGACGCCATCCCCACTTAAGAGAATTCTCATTAAGTTCACAAAGTTGATTGAAAGGCAAAGAGAAGCTTATGTCCCTCACCACAGTGCCCTGACTGCTGACAGAAGCTGCAGCTGCCATCACCATGTCCTCACATCCCTCAGCCTCAAACACTCCTTGCCTAGGCCTCCAAGCCCAGGCTTCCATGACTGCTTTAGTTCAGGCAGTCTTACTTTGTGTATGACTCACCTGTCCTGCACACTTTCAGTGCTGGCAGAAAGTGGGACATAGACACAGCACAGCTTAGAGTAAAAACTACTTCCAGTTTTACCAGGGACCGCATTTCTGTTCCTGGCAGCACTAGTTTGCTGCCTGAGTACAGCAGCTTTCCACTTCTCTTCAGCAAAGTCATGGCCTTCCCATCTTCACAAAATATTTGAACACACCCCAGTAAAATCTCCTTCCTTCCTGCACACTGTGGGACCAGGCAATTAGATCAGCTCTTTTATTCAGGACTTCCACCTGCAAACTGCACCTGGCAGATTAACACACCTGGTGGTGCCACAGCCCTGCCTGCTCTGAGCACCCTGGCAGCGTCAGAGTACCACTGACACGTCTCTTCTCCACCACCCACTTTCCTTTCAATCAAAAAAATTGCAAAGGAGCTACATGGGCTACTGCAGGGGAAACCTCCAAGTTTTAACCTTAATTTCCAACTAAATTACGGTTAGAATTACCACATAACTGCTTCAGAAAGCACTCATGACAACACTGCAAAAATGATTAAAAATAAGATACATATCGCAGTCAAACCTACAATTAGAAATTACTTGAAAGGGTTTTGAGTTGCCATGGAATTTGATATTAGCAAAGCAACTATCATAGACAGGGCTGCTACAGTTGAACAGGCAAACACAACATTATCTTTAATTTTGGTGACATCATCAGAGTTAAAGACAATGTGGATAAAGATGGTTCAGCCCCTTTCCTAATTGCTCGGTCACCATTTTACTGGAATCATCTGTGGTCCTAAGGGAGATCTGGGGATGATCTTGCATGGTATTCTACTGTGAAAGATACGGACCTGTTAAAAACATTGGTTACACAATTGCAGTGGCTCTGCAACCTGCTACAGCATGCACCTGTCTCCAGGGCTTGCTCTATCATGAGTCAACTGTGTCAGCAGAAGATGTAAGGCTCAGTTTCAACAGCACTGCTTACAGAAGGTTAAACTTTTAGCCTAGTAACTGAGCAACCAAGTGAAGGGTTCCAGATGTTGACAACTTGAGGTACCTGCACACCTCCACCCTGCCCAAAGGCAACATCACCAACCGTAGAACCAGAGGAACAGTGGAAGGGTGAGTGTAACCTGAAGGAAGGGATTATAAATTAAGAAGTATGTGTATAACATTTTGACAGCAATAATATTTTTTTATGTAACAATGAAATCTAGGCTAATAATGATTAGCTCCTTCAGATTTCAGTTATACTAAAATTAAATTCCAGGCTCTCCTTATATAGAGTGTGCATCCCTTGCCCACAAACAAGACTTTGAGCCTAACACCACTCTCTGTTGCACAAAGGTCACTGTTCCCAGCCAGGGAAAGCAGCGCCTGGCACAGCATGGGTTTCCACAGCAAGTAAGCAACTGAAGATTAATTTCTGAGCTGTGAAATAATCCTCAGCCTACTCCTGACTTAGCTCAACCTGCATTAAGCCATTACAGTGATAGGCCAGTATCTTATCTAGCTGAAAGATGTAAGCAGCACAAACCTTTCACTCTGCAGAGCACCAACATCGGTAACCCCTGTTTCACCCTCCCAAATGAGTACAAGCTCTCCCTTCACAGGAACTGTGCAAGTTGATGCTGTTTGAACGTGACTCAGCCGCAGATGCTGAAAGTGAAATCATATTTAACATTTCCAGTCCTTTACAGACAAAACTACAAGATGTTTTACTTCAATCAGTTACAAAAAGATTTACAAAGTGTTTACTACCTGTGCAAGCTGAATGGGAGAGCCAGTGCTAGACAGAGTATGGTGCTAAGATTGCTTGCTCTTTGCGGAAAAGGGTTAAAGCCAAAGTCATCTTTCATAGATCCAGGACATACTGTTCATAGCCACAGTGGACTTTCCACATGGTTTTAATGTAACAAAAATCTCCATATTTTGTCTTTTTATAAGTGTTTGTCCCATGTTTGTTGCATGGTGTTTAGGACAGAAGAATTTGTAAAAAAAGTTTCTGGCAAATAAATTACTACTTTAGAAGACTATTTACAGTTGGAGAGAAATTGTTCTTTCTTCCCCAACTCTGCTACATATACTGAAAAGGTAGCACTTCGCTGCCTTATGTTAACATGCAGTGTGCAGACCAGTGTGAGCACTTGGAAAGAGTCATTATAGGCAATCAGGAAAAGCAGGCTTACTGCTGGTAGGTTTTTGATACTCTTGGGGTAAACATCACCACTGGAAAATACTGATGTGGTTGCAAACTAAAGACTCTAAACTTATCCCAAAAGTATAGGTAGTCATTTTTTAAAATGTGGACAGTAACAGAATATAGATTTAAGTTGCTAAGCAAAATCCAAAGTGACTTGAAATATTTATGAAAATGACTGTCAAAACTGACAAGGAGATGAGGACATGGGAAGTCCTGGGAGGATGCCACAGGACTGAAGTGAGCCTTGGAAACCTGCTCTACGAGGATCCTATCACAGGACAGCAAATTCTTTCTCTCATCACTACCGTAACCCTAAGACAAGCAAATGGCAATCCGGAAATGTCTGGGCCTATGAAGGCAAAAAACTGCAAATCTACCAGACAGTTTTATACTTAATTAAACCAGGGTAGTCTGCCTTCTTAGTAATGCCAGAAGGTGTCAGCCAAGGGCTTCCACCAAACGTTCCAAATTGATTCGCTGTATGGAAGTCAGAGTGAATAACTTGATCTCACTATGGCCACGCTCTCACACCAACGCTGGTGCCACGCCCAGGTGACAGCAGAGTGTACAAGGACCTCCTCGGTAAAAAACCCAATGAATGAGGAGGTTCCACAAGGCTGAGTGCTGGGGTCTGCATGTGGGTCACAGCAACCCTTCATGGCATTGATAAAAGTTCACATGGACACAACTGCTCACCAAAGTACTGCTAACTTCATCTTTCAAACATCCATATTGTTCTGTTTGTACATATCTTGACACATAGCTCATTCATTACCCAACAAAAAGGCCTGTAAGTACAGGAGATCCAAATGAGATCTACGCAGGATCAATCTTTTTCAAACAACCACAATCCTGATTTCTCAGCTCAGTGGGCTGCCTCTACAAGAAAAGATCTATGCAGAAATATTAAATTTAGATTGTTTGAAATACAAGAGCAAGTAAAGTATCTCAGTAAGATTTTAACTATTACATTATTTCCCATGCTATGACCATCTCATTTCTCAGTTTCTATACAAAGCCTGACGAATGCAGAAGGACTATTACACATGGGGGAAAATAAACCACCACCACCCAATCAACCCAACTCCCCTCTTGTGTTAACAATAAAACATTTTGAGGAGATTAACCTCCTAAACTTTCTGAAAGTGTATTTAGTGGGGGAGGTTGTTTGTGTGTAATGGGGGTTATAGGCATGAAAAGGAAAGGGCGGGTGTATCTAATCAGGAGATAGCTGAAAACTGACCCTGTCATGCGAAATAAGCAGGCTGCAGAAAGGGGAAGCTCCTGAAAAAGGAAGAGCGAAGCTTTGTGAGACATCTGACATGCCAGAACCTCTGGATCAGAAGTGAAAGACAGACACTGGCTGAAACTATTTTTAAAAATCCAACATAAAATGACAAAACTGTGCTCAGCACACAAAGAAAGATGATTTCAGTCTGGCTCATACAGCTGGAACAAAGACACAAGTTAAAAAAGAAGTGGGGTGAAAAAATGGTGACAGGATAGGAGCTTTCAGAAGTTTAAACAATCCAAGACAGAATAGAGGCAAGACAAGATAATATCAGTACCGTATCTCTTTACCATCTTTTCCTTGTGCACAGCGCTCTGCATGTGAGGCAGGCAGGAGGGGACTGAACCTTTCAGAACCCAGCTCTGAAAGGTTTCCTGCTCTGAGCCCTGCTCTTCCACCATTGCCCCAAGCCCATGTGGTCTGAGTTTCCTAGTATACCAGGGAATTTAACTACAGAATTTCTTTTTCACTTTTGGCACCTACCTTACCAACATGGCCAGGCTGATAAAGAGTTCTTTTCCTTTTCCAAACTGTATCTCAGACACAGCACCTACTGTTAAAAAGCAAGGGTAACAGCACCCAGCAGGATCAAGCAAGCATTCAAATAAATCACAAGCTTTAATTAAGCTCAGCACAGCATTTATGTAGGTAGAGTTGAGCATAAACTCAAAGTACTGTGCAGCCTCACACAGAAGGATGAAGATCAGGGCTTGACTACACAAAAAATGGAAGATATGGAAATAGTCTGGATGTGTTTAACAGGTCTTCAGCTTTAGTAGTAAGCTAGACTGAAGCACATGGGCTCTTGCTCATCCATGCCTGACAAACAGATCTGCAACAGGTAATGCTCCTGCCACACCAATAAGGAGCACTGACAATTTCACAGCAGCCGACGAAGGCATTTACAAGCCTCTGACAAAATATAACCGAAGGCTAATTTCTCAGCAATCCAAGTCTGCTGACTTCCTACATCTACCCATAGCAAAACCTCCTGCAGTCACAGTGGAATCTTACAAGTAGTGCCTGCAGCGAGCCCCGACTGAGCCCATCATCTCCTGCTTCAGCATACCGGCGTGCAGGTACAGAGCACGTGAAAAGAACAAAGTGTCCATTACTTTTCCTAAATGTCAGAAATCTGAACACTGGAAGAAAAATAAAGAAAGAAGGGAAAGCAGAGCAGGAATTTCTGCCTAAGAGCAGTGCCAGCACAGCGGCGGAGGTGACGCCGGGGCATGGGCACAGCCCAGGGCAGTTCAGCACCCAGCGGGGCACAGCCCTAGAACTGCTGGCACACCTTCACCACCAGCACGAACAGCCTGTGTCACACGACAGGGTAACATACCAGCAAAGCAAATGATGGCAGAAGACAGCAATCAGAACACTGAGAGTTATATTGCTTGACTACAAATCCTATGTTATGCAGTTTTCATCATTATTAAATCACAACTTTTCCATTCTCTGTGCTGTTTCTTTGTTCCTTGTAGCTTGTATAACCCATATGTTCACAACAGATGGATCAGTGTTGTAGCTCGGTGACATTTTTCTAATTATAGGTGGATTTATGAAATTCTTAAATACTTTCAAAGGAAATACTCTCTGCTGAGGCAAGGTGAGTCAGCATAGCTTTGCTGTCAGCAGCAAACACCAAAACCAAGGAAGTGAAATTGGTAGGGTTTCATTTTCAATAAAAAAATCACAAACTTATTCAAAAGATGAGATTGTGAAGAGCTGAAGGAGACAAATCGGCAAAGTAATGTGAAAATGAGCATGAAACAACAAAAAAAATGGTCAAATGAAAGTTCAGTGTAGACATGACACATACAGACAGGAGTAGAATGCAGTGATACAGAGGACTCTCAACGCTGATCACTGCTGAGTGACACTTTAAAAAGATGATTTCTATGTCGTAATCATCATTAAGTAATCTAGTCTCAGTGAGATTAAATAAAGTAAGAAAATTTAGGGTTTAAGTAACACTGTGTGAAACAACTTCAGATGTCTCATAACTTAAAGACAGTGTTTAAAGTTTGAGTTCGCACTGAACTTTGTTGCACTTAAGTTTGCTCTGATGATTTCAGATTTTTCCTGGCTCTTTACTAATTCTCATTTGAAGTGTGTTGTAACTGATTTTGCAATACAAATTGTTGAACAACATTTAGCAATTTAACAATTCATGAATTTAGTCATGTATTCCGACAGTGTGGCAGCCTGAATGCTAAGTTATAAGGTTGATTTACCAAATGCTTTATCATTTTTTGCTTTACTGATTTCACTGAATCACAAACCAAGAAGCTTTGTTAATAATTGTATCAGTGATTTAAAAGTTATATGTAGCTGATTATAAACGCATTACATCTCTATATTGGAAATTCAGTAAAAGCTGTTATACGTTATATAAAGCTGTATAATCATCTTCACTTAACTTGCAAGTCGTCTACCATTAATTTGTATCTTCAAGTGGCATCAATGTGCCTTAAGCCTAGTATATACAGACCCATCCCATAGCCCAGACAGCACGTCTCAGACCAAAAAACCAGCAAGATATTATGTTAATATGGCAAAACACACAGTACTTTTCATGAAATATCAGACAACATTCTGTCCTTCTCAGTGGAAAAAATCCCATTGTTTGTATTTTCCAATTTTTACTTTATGTTCCCTGTGAAAATTAAGAGCAGTTCATGCGATTTTTACAGCTCCCAGCATTATGCAGATGGCATAACAATATTGCAGCAGTCTTAGTCTTTCTGGTTCTTAGAGGAGGGAGGGGATAGAGATACCCACTTTTTGAGTGTGGCACTAAGCTACTGAATAACTTCTTCAATCCTTGTGCCACACTGTGAGGTAGTGCTATTTATATATACACCTGCTCTTGGGAGATAAAATGGGGTACATCACCCAGACTTGGCAAAAGTTTCCATGAAAAGAAAGAATCCAACTCTCCCATCAAACTCTTTCCCCCTCCTACAGACAACAGGCATGTGCGATGTGATTTCTGTACCAGGGATTGAGACTCAGATCTCCCCCTCATTTTAGGTCACACTCTCCATGGCAGTATTTCCTTGGCCATGCCACTTTAGACCCACAGCATACATCTTTACTGCCTGCCACAAAAATGTTGTGAATATTAAAAAGCACTGGAAATTCACGGAACTGCACAGAGGGACAACTGGTTATGGAGGTCTCTGGTGGTTTAGTCCCCAAAGGTGCCCTTTCCTCTCACATTTAATTTTCTTCTTTCAGACTCCAGTCCCCTCTCTCCTCTCTCCGACACAGAGGGGAGAAAGCCTGTGCAGCCCCAGCGGGGTGACTGCCTGGAGAGGTCCAAGACCCTCATTCCCAGCCCTTTCTCCGTACGGCACGCTGCTCCAGAGGAAGAGCAGCTACAGTGGTAGATGTTGTAGCATGCAATTGCTGTCAGAATGCAATTACAAATGTAGAATGCAGCTACTATCAGATTAACAGTTCTCATTTTTCCAGTCCATTCCTGCCAAGTGATCCCAGTGGTTTCCAAACTTTGACTGCACACCCGAATCAGTACAAAATTTTTGAGCACAGACTGCCAATACACTTATGCTTATTTATAAACTATATACACCCACTACTGAACTAATACAGTAGGCCCATTATAAAACATACACAGAAATAGAAATTAAAAAGGAAAAGAAAGATAAAACAAATCCAAAAGTATTTCCTTCCCACACTCCAATAGACTGTCTTGCCCATACCCCACTTTGGAGATCACCAATCCAGCAAAGGTGGTAACATTTCATCAGACCAGCTGCATCGCTGGGAGAAAGGACACCTCACTCCAGGTCTTTTCCCATATTCCCATATTATTTACTTCCCATATTATGCCTGTCCAATCTCCCTGCTTGTACACAAAATAAAGGAAACTACAGTTTTAAACCAACAAATCATATCCTGCTTCATAAACTTCAGTTGCTGGGTTGGGGTACAAACTCAGAAAACTAACAACTTTCCCCAAAATTCTCCTGATACAAAGATCATGAGTTTACTGACAATGAAGAAAGAACCCGTATGAAAATAAACCTGAAGCTATGATGAGGCCTCTTTCTGAGGTTTCTCAGTGGCTCAACTGGCATGGCTCAACTGCTAAGTTAACCAACCCAGGAGAATACATGTTTTTCACAACTACTTTAGTACTATTTCTGTTCTTTTAGCTGTTGACAAGAAGCAAAAGCTCCAGGCAGATTCTTTCAATACTTCTCCCAAGAGGAAACTTTACTCACTGCCTTGGACTGATATTATAATTCATGTTAATACTTTGTAATTACCACATATGAATGCAAGATATCCTAATTTCTGGATGGCTATCAGGGAAATCACAGAATCACAGAATCATTTTGGTTGGAAAAGACTTCGAAGATCATCAAATCCACCCTGTGCCCCATCCCCACCTGGTCACCCAGCCCAGAGCACTGAGTGCTGTGTCCAGTCCTTCCTTGGACACCTCCAAGGACGGGGACTCCACCACTCCCTCGGCAGCCCCTTCCAATGCCTGACCACCCTGTCCATGAAGAAATTCCTCCTGATGTCCAACCTGACTCTCCTCTGGCACAACTTGAGGACATTTCCTCTCCTCCTGTCCCTTGTTCCCTGGAAGCAGAGCCTGACTTCCACCCGGCCCCCCTCTCCTGTCAGGGAGTTGAAGAGAGCGAGAAGGTCCCCCCTGAGCCTCCTTTTCTCCAGGCTGAGCCCCCCCCCCAGCTCTCTCAGCCACTCCTCATACAACCCACTCTCCATACCCTTCCCCAGCTCAGTTCCCTTCTCTGAACATGTTCCAGCACCATAATTTCTTGCAGTGAGGGGCCCAAATCTGACTCCAGAATTCTAGGTGCAGCCTCAGCACTGCCCAGCACAGGGAATAATCACTGCCCTGATCCTGCTGGTCATGCTATTCTTGATACAAGCCACGTGCCATCAGCCTTCTTACCCACCTGGGCATACCCAGTTCATGTTCATCTGGGGTCGCCGGAGCCCCCAGAGCCTTTGCCACTGAGCTGCTTTCCACCCACTCTGCCCAAAGCCTGGAGCGCTGTGTGGGGTTGTAGTGACCCAAAGGCAGGGCCTGGCACTTGGCCTTGTTGAACCTCATACTGTTGGCCTTAGTCCATTGATCCAGAGTGACCAGATCCCTCTTCAGAGGAGGGATCTGCAGTGGGGTGAGCCCCACTAGGTGGGTCACCTGGTCATAGAAGGAGGTAGAGGCTTTGCTGACCCCCTTCCTTACTTCACCAAGAACTGAAAACTCCATCATTTTGTGGTCACTGTGCCCAAGATGGCCTCCAACCACAACTCCCACCAATATGTGGAAAACGTATCACCAAATAATCTGGATAGATTTTCATTTGGAATATTTCAAAGTAGGCTTTGAGGGGAGAAAAAAAAACATACAAAGGAACAATCACTCTGCAGAGGCAAGGCAACCTCCAGTTGACTGAGATCTTATTAAGCCCCAATCCATCACCAACTAGCCAACAAAAAAACTCCACAAAACTGTAGTATACAAAAACAAATTTTCAAAGCCTCGGGACCACGCTTTCTCAACGACATCAAACTCCCCAGAATTGTTTCTCTTGGTCCAAGGGTCATGGTCAAATTCTCTTTAATTAAGAGCACACGAACCAGACACCAGTTGCACAGCGCTTTCTATCTTTATCAAAGGGCTTATCCTCCAATGAACAAGCCTCCAAAGAATTTTAGGAAAACAGAGGTTATAGATAAAGTTAAATCAGCAAGCTAGTTCTCCAATAAAACAAACAAAAAATCCCCCCCAAAATCCAAGAATGTTTCAACTAAATTGATCTGGGTAAAGAGAAAAATAGTAAGATAAATGCTACTTCTTGTTATCATCAATAAGCTGATCTACACAACTTTGCAAGAACAAGTCACAGAACAGAGTCTGTCATTTCAGTGAATGCTTTTCCCACACAGTCAAGACAAACTGAAGGAGACAACAGTGATCCCTTATCAGCAGAGCAGCCAGGCTGATCTAAACCATGTTCAGGCAACCCAGAAGTGGACATCAGTCATAGGCTGCAGCCCATGTTCCCAGAGCCTCCCAACAGCCTAAGAGACCCACAGCACCATCTACTCCAAATGGAATTCTTTGCTTTTATCAAACACACAAGAAAATGAGAGAGGAATTAAAAAAGCCATCTAGGTAAATGAAAGGTTTTCTTGCAGGAACTAGCTAACAGTTGCTAAGGAGCACTACTCTGGCTGCTGCTCATCCCATCACTTCTTGTTTGATTGGGGTGTGCCATCCAATCAACCTAATGTGTTTCAAAAGTAGCTCTTGTTTAACTGATCAAATACATACAAAATCAGCCACCTGTCATGTGAGAAAATGACTTATGCTTGCATCTTTTAAGCTCTCTGCTTCACCACCGTAGAAGCTTTTGAACACAGTAGCATTAGTGTTTGCTGAAAGAAACCTGCTTTTCAAAACAAGATTTCAAAGGGCTTAAGAAAGCACACAAGGAGATCATACAGATCAAAGGTAAATCTGAGTAACTTACTGCTGCTGCTGCTGCGGCCTCCTCTCCACCTACATAGATAGAAGAAGCAATCTCCATCACGGACAAGTTTGTGGGAGCATCTGTAGTGGATGATGATCTGGGCCGACCTGACTGAATATCCTGGGCAGACCTTCTGTTGATCTGGGGGCTTCCTTTCGGGGCATCTGCCTTGCCCCACCTGCTGTGGAGGCTCGTCCCTCTCTTCATTTTAGGTGGCACTCTGATCTGCTGAAGCACCCGGTTCAGAGCTGTGGGGTGGGTGGAGACACCATCAATTTCAGCACAGACGCTTTGGCTTTCCAAATCCAGATCAGGCTCCAGCTCACCCTGAGCTTGCTGCACATCATGTGGAGAAACGGACGACCTCCTGCGCTGATGCTGGAACAGGTGCTTCAAGCCTTGACCAATGACATTAATGTTCTCCAAAGCATTATGCGTTATTTTGGATAACTTTTGCTCTGATTCGTGTTGTTTTTTGGTCTCTTGATCTTGGGATTTGCCTCCAGGATCAGGGTCATCACACAACTGTTCAGTGCCAGAGGGCTCCATTGATGACACCCAACAGGTTTATTTGACTATTCATACATAAATATGTCCCCTGTCTTTAAAAGGCTTGTGTTTATTTTGAAAATGCCAAGATTGTCAGCCAATTAGGTGTGCAATTGCTTCAAGAGTGACTACACATGCAGCTGTGCCTCGGTGATCTCATGCTTATCTAACGTTAAACAAAAGAGTCGTTATTACACATCCATGCAGCAAGTAGTGGGTTAAAAATCCAATGTGCAAAACATGCCATAAACAAAACAAACAGTTCTCGGAGCACCCCTCCATGTGGCATTAGTTGCATTTAGGCTGTGAGCAGAAGCCAAAGCTTGTGTGAGACAAGTCACTCTTTGCCTGGGGGGAGAAACCCAGCACAGAGCTTACAGGAAAGCAAGAAAGGTAAAAAAGCTGTTCTAAAGGGGGAGAAGCAAGGAGAAACCAGGGGGTTTTTGATTATTAAGAACAAGCCCACAACATCTAACAGAACATGAGGTTAAACTTCTGAAGAGCATGTTAGTTACTTTGGGAGAATTAATTTTGCACTTTGTCAAAGATTTTATATTTTGTGCTTTAAATGTAACATTTGCTTTGCCTGCCTGATTTTCCTGTAGAATGCCTAACTTCCAGTATTTAACACATGCAATAAAACAGAACATTTCCAAAGGAGTTATTAATTTCCAAATAGCAAGAAATGGCTTATTACTGCCAGCATCCATTGATGGCACTGGAAACTAGACAGGAAAATCTGCCTTCAAGTGAGAACAAGCAAATGAAATGCTTTTAATTGGCATAGTCTTGTCCATAGCTCTCAGAGAAAACAAGAATGCCTTTTTTAAAGTAGATTAAGCAACCAATGTGCAACGGATCAGCACCAGGCATGTGCAGTTCAGCCTCTGGCAGATGAACCACGCAGCTTTTTTCCGAGAGCTCAACTTGTGCCATTCCCTGGACTCAGGCAAGACTGGGTTATATGACAGTGCAGCTGAGCACTTGTACAGCAACTACCATGGGAGAAGGTCAGCAAAGAAATGGGGAAGAAAGGGAGGAAGAAGGACACAATATCCAAAAGAGTTTCACATCAGCACCATGAGATCACACGCTCAGAAGCTGACCACTATTTTCTGCAGGAGAAAACTTTGATTAGGCTTCTATAAATATAGAAACCAGCTCACAAAAGTCTACCTCAATCTTGGCAGAAAGCAGTCCGTACTTTAAAAAAACTTATTTGAAATACACCATATGTTTGGGATTTGAGAGCACTCATTTCGATCCAAAAACAGCTGCAGAAACATAATGCATTGAGTTTACAATTGGAGTGCTCTTGATTTTGTACATCTGAAGCCTGACACAATGGGTTAAACAGACATTCCAAAATGCTTTCCAAACTGCCATCCAAAAATATCAGAAGAGCTGCCTCACTCTCTTTTTTCAAGTGTCATTGCTATCAGCTGGGGAAAAGATGGAACTCAGTGCTTACAGAAAACAAAACACCGGAATCATGCAGGATTTTATCTTAGTACTTTGAAGGTGCTGTAAGCGTTGAGTTTAAATTTGCTGGCCAGTTTTATCAGTAACACATTAAATGCAAAGTAATAGTCTACATCCAAGAAAAATATATTTACCCATATTCATGCAGCAATTACATGGCAGAAGAAAAAAAATGTGCAAAGAACATATTTAACAAATTTATGCTTTGGGGAAAAAAAAAATCACAAAACTAGATTTTAATTTTTAACTCACAGAACAAATGGTTTAGTGAACAAAATTGTCTAAAATAGCAAGAATCCCCAAATTATTTGCTATATAAAATACAAACCTGACAGTTGACCCATAACTGCCTTTCTCATTTTAGCTAATTAGCTCAGCATGTATTTTTCAGTCTGGACTCACTGAAGAACTGAAGTTCTTATCCAAGATGACCAATATACTCTATAACTAGGATTTCTGATCTCCTGCATGCTCTCTATCCAGATTACCATTGATAATGATGTCGGTCTTAAACAACACCCCTTCAGTCTAACTAGAGTTCCATGCATTATCTGCTAGAAAAAATTAACCTGCTTAAATTAACCCTATGGCAATTTACAAAGCAACCTGAAACAAATCAGCCCACAGTGAGCTCACGAACAAGGCATGGCCACCCTGTGTATTCTGGGACAGATTTCTGAAATTACACTGACTCTTTGAGAGGCTGCTAACGAGAGCTTTGTAGTCATCTCCTATTCCTATTTCCATAGGATGAGTCCTGAAAAGAGCTTTGCAAATTGCACATCTGGTATGAAGATTCTTAAAACTACTTATTTGTTTTAGTATTTACTTTTTGGGGAAAAACTACTCGTAAATGTGAAGAACTGTGAATTTGCAGAGTTAATTAGCACACATTTTCATTAGAATTCAACTTTTGTGCTCTTTTTTTTCTCCAACTTTTTTCCTCCAACAACCACCTTTATATTCTGCTTGGGAGGAATCAGAATACTTTATAGCACCAAGTTCAAAACCACAAATTTCTTATATGTAAGAGAATACACTACCTCAGGGACAAAATTCATCATTCCATATACAGCCACACTGAGCAGATGTTGCAACATTATTACATCCCAGAACATGCTAATATAGTCCTTCATTTGTGCAATTATTTCACGGGACCACTGGGAAACAAAACAGTTTAAAAGGAAAAGCTAGTAAAGCCAACATTAGATAACTGTGAAAGGATAAACTCATACTTGCCTCCATCACTTGCCCTTTAGCATGGCTGATCCACAACAGTCCCTCCACTGAACAGAACTGCAAAAGAAATTGAGTATGAGATACAATTCTGGAAATGGGAGGAAATATGTACACAAACAACAAAGTGAGCATGATTCCAACTTCTTTTTTTTTTTTTTTTTAAATATTATTATTTTTTCCATTGAAATGCAAGTGCCCCTGGAAGCTGGACTATTTTAAACTCCTTCAAATCACTGAAGGGATACAAATATATAACTGAAGTTAAAACTGAATCTTACAGAGTTAATCGAGAAGTTCTTGTGAAGGAACATTTTCTCTTGAAGCTCATGGCCACTACCACGCGCTGAAAGCGCAGGGAGATGTCAGGACTTCAGCCTGCAAGGTCAGTCTCTCCACAAAGATTTTATTTTCTCCTCCTATTTCATCATTCAAATGCTCCAAGCACAGGTCAGTCAGCTGGCTCTTGTTTACCTGGAGTTCACCTCACAGGAGGTGAGAGCTGTGAGCACTCGGACACGCCTGCACGTGTCCAGCTCATCTCCCAGGGCAGCCCCTGTCCCCCTGCCCCGGGCATGGCAGGGCCCACACACCCACCCACCTGCACCGTGACCCTCACACACAGGGCTCCAAGGTGTGAATCCCACCTGGGCACAGCCTCCCCACCCGAGGACACTCACGAGGGAACAGAGCATTCCAGCGTGAATTCCAAGGTCTGTTTAACCTTGCTGTGACCAGCCCAAGTTAAGGGCAGGTGCTTGCCAGGAGATGACAGGAGGGCAGCTGACAGCAGACAGACTGACTGCATTTCCCTAGCCAGACTCACAGACTATTCTGAAACACAGCCAGATAACCCAGATTTTCCAAAGGTGATTAGTTATTCAACCAGTTCTTGAAAACAGGGACACAAGATTCAGAATACACTATCCTTCAGAAGAACACTACAAGAACTCTGCATGACTTGGGAATTTTGACTATTTTATTACAAGCCAGATTTCCACCTCCAAGACAGTAAGAGAGAAAGAAAAGGTTACTCAGAACTACTGAATTGGGATGCTAGAATATGGAAAAAGTGATGACAGCAAATATTAAGAACTTAGAAAAAATGAATGAATGCATTTTTGAAAAAGATCTTGACATAGAAGAAATTTCATTTCTATACTAGCATGAGTGGGAAACCAGGCACAGTATGTGAAGTACTGGTCACACATGAGGTGCCGCTAACAGAACTTCAGAACCACTCTATTTGTCTTTTTCTAGTTTTAATGTTATTTTTTATTTACAAGAACTGTAAGAGCTTCTGTCAGCAAGATCTTCAGAGATATAAAGATACACCCTACAGCACTACAGGACCTGCAGGTCAACAGGTCTTTTGGCTCAAATTAGTCCACAGCTGCCATAGTGCAGAGTCCAGGTCCCAGAGTGTCCACAGGCGGGCTCCAAGAGGCACAGGCACCAAAAGTACCTGTACTCTCCCCCCTGCAAATCACAGTCCTTGCTGACACATCACCAAATCACCCATTTTCTGTCAGAAGCTCCATTTTTTTCTGAACTTTGAAAAACTACTGCACTGGGCTAATCAAAATTCCTTCACTTCCTGGTACTTACAAATGTACACACAGTCTTAGCTTTTTTTTCCAATTCTTTCCAATATTTTGTAACATGAAAATTTAAAAAAAATTTGATGAGTATCAGTCTGAGAAGACTCTGGCCCATTAGATTTTAGTTAGACTTTTTTGAAGTGAAAGTTTACTCTAAATTCATTGGTTTAATTAATTTCCTTCAAAACCACAGTTCTTTGTAAACAAAATGAACTCCTAAGCTACTACTGAAACCTAATTCAGAGCTGACTTATCTGCAGCTGAAGTACTTGTTACAGATACAAACAGTAGAGAGCTGAAGAAATGGGGAAGAAAAATTATTTTCCAAGGAAAGGAAACAGAAAAGATTCTACCTTTTCACAGAGTATTTCAAATATCTATTATTTATGCTGTACTTGCACACCTTCAACCCTTAACATTTATGCTGAAGTACAATTACCTAAGGAGTCCTCACATTTCTTTTATTCCATAAACAGGTCAATTTAACAGCTCATCACAGAGCTGACATCATAGTTAGCAAGGACCTTAGGTAGGAGACACTTCCCACTCCTCCAGTTTGGTAAAATAAAAGTATTTTTCAGTTGCTTCAGGATAGGAGTGACTTTTACTAAGAAATAGCCCAGCTTTGCGAAATCCCAGTTTATTTTCAGCAACACATCCCAAAATGGATTCTGCATCTAGGCAAACAGTTCAGCAAGACAGACTAAAGGGGCAACAGTCACACACTGGAAAATCACCTGCTATGGGAACTGGGAATCCTAGCAAGTACTTTATATCCACAGGAGGATTAAGATATTTTAAGCATCATTGTTCAACAGTGACAAGTAGCAGAGCAAATAAGGAGAGCTCTGGGTCTTCACAGATAATACTGTCAGAAAGAGGAACTTGTGTGTAACTGGAATGAGTGTGAAATTCAAGGGGGCTGTGGTCTGGAACACATTCAAAGAGGAAGACAACAGTAATAGAGTAAATAATTTGACTCAAGAAAACAACTGGATAGTGGCATGACTACCCAAACCCTGGAAAAACATGAATTTTTAGCTATTATAATAGAACAATTTTGAAAAAGTCTGAATGGAAAACTGAGGTGAGAATGGAAGAAAACATAAAAGAAATAATTAAACGCAAAGACCACAGGTGAATGGCAGAATACGCAGGGGGCGGGGGAGGAGGGGGAAGATCAGAAAACAATACTATTTTTTTAATGGAAAGGATATCTGTAGTTTTACATACATAATTCTTCCTCACCTTCCTCCTCCAAAATTCACGGAAGAAAAGATTTTCTGGAATTCAACTGAAGTCCAAAAGAAAAACCAGGAACACAAGATATACAGATATACAAAGCCCCTCCCCAGACCAAGACCAGAAAGAGTCTATGGCTGAAAGAGCTGTTAAAGGAAAAGGCTGGCACTGTGTTTAGGTATGAATTACACGATTTTTAAGATATTCAGGGACAAAAAAGGCACTATATCTGAGCCAATGCAAAACAATGAGATGTGTCTCCTAGAATCCTCACAAGTAGCTTTATACAGACCAGGCACTCATTTGTTAGGGGTGAGTATGTTACAAGGAAAAAGGAGTGGGAGCAGATCCCTGAGGTCACTAAAAAGGCATTAAGAATTCTCCTCTTCCTCCCTGAAGCAGAGATGGGGAGGGAGAGTCACTTTTTCCCATCCCTTCCCATATAAATTAACAAATGGTCATTTCAAAGGGCTCATCAGCAGAAGATTTTATGCTTTGGCACACCAAAATGCGTTCACCATTTCTACTGCCGTATCCATTAGTGCTCACACTGCAAGGGCAGCATGCTCAGACATACCAGAACGTGACCTTTCAACACCAGCCTCCTCTCAGATCCACATCCTGTTGAAACAGTTCCTTCCCGTAACTTTGTATTTAATACTGCTGACCAGCAGAACTATGCACATAGTTTATGCTCCTGAAATCTCAAATATTAATGCTGTAGTACAAGAAAACTGCACTCAAGTCACAGATGAGCAGATACCAAACACTGTTTTAGTGAGAGACAGATCCCCTTCTCCTTCCAATTTCTTTTTAAGAAACATCATCCTGAGCACACCCATATCAGAATCAAGCACTTTCAATACCACCCATGGACAACCTCTAAATTACTGCTGTCCTGTCAAAGTATTACTCATTGCTGTCAGTGTAAAATAAAGACCAATGGTTCTTCTACAAAGTTAGAAGTTCACATCTAAGGACCACTGACAACATCACCCAACATAAGGCAATTTTCAGCATTTATTTGAGTTATAGTAACTCAGAGTAACTGGTTTTCAGAAATGGTTCTGGTGCTTTGCAGTACAACCAATTGCCGCTGACATCTTTTCCACCTCTCTCTGAACATTCAGTAACTCTGTGGTTATGCTGTTGTCTGAATCAAAGCTATAAAGTAGAAGTCAAGACTTCAAAATTAATAACTACACAGAGGCACCAATATATAATCATTCTGAGTTTGCTATATGCTGGAAACACCACATGGAAACCAAAGCAAAACACTTCAGCTGTATTTCTATAGCATGTGATCTGTTCATTTATCAGATGCCTCTCCTGACTGCACTGCTGCGTCTAGAGCTGGTATTCCATGGAGTCTGACTGTGGGGCAACACTGCTGGTTCCACAGCTTAGCAGAGCTTCACCCTTGATGAAATTCTTAGCTACATCAAGTATCTCTAGGTTTATATTACCATAATAGGTGAGCAGTCTATAAATTCACCCTTGGAATGCTCCTACATTATACTGAATTACCTCCCTAGTTTTCAGGTGAAAAAAAAATCCAAAAGAAACATCAAGAAGCTGCCTTAAAGTTGTGAGACTTTCAGAGCAGAGAACCAAACCTAAAATTTACCCTTATAAGGTTAATATTATACCTTTATGATCTCTCACTGCTGCTGCCTTTGGAATTGTTTATGAACAGTGTACAGCACTATAACTCGAACCTACCAAAACCACTTGAAAAATATTCTTTTCTGAAGAAGACTACATATAGGCTCTCATCCATCAGCTTAACAAAACCACTGCTTTAAGAAAGCTAAATGAATGCTAAGGAAGGATTTAACTAGACCCTTCTGATTTGTGGACATTCGCAATTACATACACCATACACATTTTCTAGAAATTTTTTTTGTGAGTGCACTTACAAATTCAGAGACAACTCTAAAAATGCAGACTGCAGTGATTTTAGAAGAAAAACAAATTGGATGGAATATGGGTATATACAAAGAATTCTTATAAAGACAGTCTGCTTTACTAGACTCAAGAGGAAACTTGCAATTCCCAACTGTGTGGTCTTCTAAGGGAGGGCTGACAGACGACACTTCCACTTAGTTTAGTGGTCTGTTTCAGAAAAGCCACATCCTCACCTACTCTTCTTCAAAACCAAATTGAAGCAAAGCCAAAGAGCAGCATTTCCTCAGGGACATCTCTGCTTTCTGTGAAAGAGAAAAAAGTTGCACTCATGTTCTACAAACCAGGCAAGTACATGCTCTGAATTCAGGGCTTTGTTGGAGGGCACAGTCAAACCACGACACAGTGACAGGGCACAATTACTCCAAAATGGTGTTATCAAAAACCACCTATCTGAAGCTATGGCCACAATAGCTGGCGAAACAGGAACTCACACAAGCTTCAACAAGGACTCATCAAAACACAAGTGATTTCACTTTCACGATTCAAATACTGCATTTTGTAAACAGAGAAACTACCTTCCCTAAAGGACAAGAGTGAAGAAGTATTAAGCAAATATTCAAAACATAAGGTCTTTCACAAAGAAAACAGACTTGTAAATAAAGAACAAATAAACCAGTATCTCTCTCTTGCAATCCTGGTCAACATTAGCATCAGCAAAAAGTAATTTTTCCTTAGATGCATGAATGTACTTAAAATGTGAGAAGAGCTCCCAATTCAGCAGAAAAACAGTGAAGATCTACATATTAGTTGTGGGAATTTTAATAACATGACTTAACTCTCTACATTCCAGCATGCAGTAAAGTCAAACAATTGCAGTGAGATTACCAAGGACTCGAGCAGGGAAAACAGTGACACAGACATCAGTCCCAGGTGCACAGCCCAGGGAGGCAGCAGTGGCTGGGCTCATTCCAGTGCTGGGGGCACACTCACTGCAGCTCAGAGCCCCACAGACCAGAGGGTGAAGACGAGTGATGTTTTGGAAAACTGCATAGGGAGCAGAGAGAAAACGTGATCATCAGCACAATCTGCTCCGCTCTCTACTCCTGGGGAAAGCTCAAGGCTTCTGTGGACCCTGACAGGGAAAAACTGCAACAGCAATATACACTATTAAGTGTCTGTCTCATTTAAAATGCAGCTTGAAGCACTGAGACCTGTTCGTCAAAACTAACCCCAGTTCATTGTTGGAAGAAACCATTTTTTTAAGCTGCTTTATCAATTTTCACTACTGCAGAGACATACAGCAGCAGCAGAATGTTGTAGCAGAAGCCACCGTGTCACTAACATGGTTAAGATAAGCTTTGGAGGTATTCATGTCACAGGCAGGCGTCTATACTGAGCCTCTCCAGAGTAGCAGAGCAACAGTGAAAGCCTGCCTTCAAATCTCAAATGGATTCTACACATGCAAAGGTGAAATGAAGCAATTCAGTTTCTTTTAGCTTCCCCTCTTCAAAGAAATCTTTCACTAGAATGCACTGAACTCCTTGAAGCATCTCAAATGTTTCTGTGGTCAGCTGCACTCCTACTATTGACTTTCCTAGTAACATTTCCATTATCTGGATCTGATTCCTCAGTCTCTGGAAAAACACAACATTACTAGGCCATGGCATGCATTTTGGCAGCATCTTTTCAGGAGAGGAAGGGGTAGGAGAGGGAGATCAAAGTTGCCCTTATCTCCTCATTGCCTGTCTGCAAAGAGATACTGCCACTTTCAGTGTGTCAAAGCTGACTCAAATGTCAGGAATAAGTGAACCACAAAGTGGAAATACCGGTACTTTCATTCCACTTCCAAGAGAAGACAAAAGGTTACACTATAGCTATTTCTGGCAATATAGAGAGACTTCTAAGCATGCTAGTCAAAAAAAAAAAAAAGAAGAGATGGCCTCTCATTTTAACTCCTAGCAGATCCATCTTTGACAACGCCAGCACTGAAGCTGGCAATATTTAGCACCTCTAGTTTTAAAAGAAAGGTTTATTCCAGGCTTGGAGTCGTAAGCAGGTTAGAGCAAGCGAAATTAGCCAGCTTGTAAAGAAAGATATCATCTACCACCAACCCACACTATGTGCATTTTTAACATGTGCTTTTAGCCCTGAATTTTGGAAAGTATTGTATTTACAATGACTTGTGAAAGAAGAAAGTAAAACTAACCTGGCAGAGAGTTGTAAAATACTCCCCCTGATGACTCAAACCCAGCATTAATTCTCTGATCTTTGAGAAGTGTCGACTCAACCCACCGAGACTACAGGAGAGATCAAATGAAGTTTTCATTTGGCTCAGCAAAATCACAATGCCATTCCCACTGATTCAGTACTCTGGGTACTGGGCATTTAAAAGCCTTCCACCAACACTTGGCATCAGATGAGTTACAGTTTTCAAAAACAAACACAAACCACACCTGGTCCCAAAATGGGGAAAAGTCTACTAAAATCCAGCCCACTAATAACCATCCCCACACTGCAACCCAGACCTCTAACAGGTCTGCCCTACACAGTGCACCTTAACCTCTCTCTACTGCAATTAAATCTCAGACTCTAAGGAAGCACCACGTATCTCCTATGTGATGGTTTCCTCCATATTGTTGAGAATGATACCTGAAAAGCTCCATGGTCTGAAGACCACTGTCATTGCAAAAGTCTGCCTGCAGGCTGCAGAGCCTGACAGCTCTTTGCACCAGTATTGCTTAAAACATGACACAAATCAGGCAGGACAGAAATTCTGACCAGAAGTTAACAGCCCTCACTAACAACTTATGCTGCCCTACCACTTCCAAACTGGCTTTTGTAATCCACAAGAACAGCTTCATCCTGCTCTTCAAAAGAAAACTCTCCTTCCCGATCTTTCTTTAGGACAGCTAGTCCAGCAAGCTGTTAATTAAGTGAAACTCTTAAAAAGTTATATTAGTATAAGAGTAATGGCCTTAATCTGGGGCTGCTTTGTTTAAATGGCTTTTTCTAATCAAGCATTAGCAAATTCATCCCTGCAGTGCTACAAACAAGATGTTCGGGTTGCCCATCAAACACTGCTTGCAGATCCTGAGCCAGCACTCCCACGAGGCTGGGAGGAGCTATCAGTGAACGATTATGTCCATGTGTACCCTAACAGGCAGGAACAGTGGCAGCCTGGCCCGTGTGCATCAGAGACACTGTGTGAGAAGAGCCGGGGTCACACCTGTCTTGCGGCACACGGGCACCCGTCCTGAGGCACACTCACACACCTGTCCTGAGGCACACTCACACACCTGTCCTGAGGCACACTCACACACCTGTCCTGAGGCACACTCACACACCTGTTCTGTGGCACACTGACACACCCGTCCTGTGGCACACTGACACACCCGTCCTGTGGCATAAAGACACACTGCCGGGGCTCTTCTCAAGTGCCAGGGAAGGAGACAGGCACAGCCACAACTCCCCATCCCTGCAGAGCAACACCATTTGGAACAGGAGCCACGTTAGCTGTCCATCAACTGCTACCATACGGAGCTGTGAATTCCCTACTTTTTTCACTTTTTGGACTTCTGCAATAAAAATACTGATACCCATCTATTAGATTTAATTATGCGTTTTTAGAGAATACACGCAAATTACACAAACACAGCACAGCTAAAGAGCCACACTCACAAACATGCTGCTCTTCAATATCCACCTCCACATCCAGCTGCACAGAGACAGTAATTTGGTATAAAGAAATTGGGCTTGATGATTTGCTTGCCAATGGGAATCAAGTAGTCACGCATTTAAAACCTCAGCCAAAATCAGAATGTTTCCTCCCACATTCATAACAGAATCCACATGAAATGCTGGACAAAATCTTTACCCAAAGCAGCACAAAAAGGGAGCATATTTGTTTGAAATAAGGCTGAAATTTACTGACTACTGAGAAGGTGCAGGCTTACAACCAGAGCCAAAACCAAGACCCAAGTTAATGCCTCCTTACAGAGCCATTGCCCAACTTGGGTGCCCCCTAGAACTCCTGGGTCACTTGCTGCAGAGCAACTTTGCAGCTGCTTGGGCCCCCAGCACGGGTACATGGGTGGTTATACCACCTGCTACACCGGGTTGGTCTTCCCTAGGTGCAGGGCTTTGTGTTTCTCTTTGTTGAACTTCATGAGGTTTCCACCTGCCTATTTCTCAAGCCTATCCAGGTGCCTCTGAACAGCAGCACAATCATGAGGTCCATCACTTTTCATCTTGCAAAATTCCTCACAGTGCACCTGGCCCCATTATCAGGCTATCAAGGAAGAGGTTAAACAGTACCTTAGGGTGCTCTGCAGCCCAAGCAGTCAAATTGTCACAGGTATTCAATGTGAACTCACCAAGTTTTTCTGTTATGGTAAGGCTTACGTATCCTGTACATCTTCCCCAAAGATTTAATGTATTTAAAGCATTTAATGTAAGTCAACATCCATGAGAGCTAGAGGCTACCCCAGCTGAAAGCCAACAGAGGGAAGGACCACAGCACCATATACCTTGGAGAGCTTGGCTCCCATCAACAAAGCTTTTGCCTTACTAGTCAGTCAACCATCACTGGTCTGAATGAGATAAGTCCAGTCATAACAGATTCTGACCCAAAGTTGCTCTTTGTTAACTTCTCCCATTTTAACCATTATTTGGCCTCAGGAACATGCCAAGGATATTTGCTGCTCCTCACAGACCAGTGACACTACCCCTTACAATTGTGACCCGCTAAAGCATGAGCCACTTGCTTAGCGGGCAGTGACTTACAAACACGGAGTGCTATGGGTGCAGCATTTCCAGCAATCCCAGAAAAGGCCATAGTCCTTTTGCTCCAAACTAGTATATCTAGGGATCATGAAAAACACATTTATTTGCTATCAGGATAATCACCATGGTAACTGGCTTCCAGGAAAATAACAGCCAACAACTTCAGGACAAAGGCCACTGTGGGACTTGTTAAGGATACCATCAGCTCACACAGGCCCAAACAATACTGCAATTTGCCAAACTATTCTCTCTGAAGAAACTGTACGTAGACACCTGCAAACTTCCTGTCATAACCCATCACACCAGCTGAATCAATGGCACTATCATCCATCTCAACACTGCTTTTGTTGCCTTTTTTTTCCCTTTAATGTTCTTTTAAGTTTTCAGACACCTTGTAGGGCAGTTTTAAGGCAATATTCTCTAATGTACACAATTTCACCTTTCGGACTATTTTTTTATATCAAAAGAAAACTTTATCTTACACTCAAATTCTTTGTCACTTCATCCATTAGTATTCATTTTCAGTTATATGAGTTTGAATAATGAAACTGCAACACTTAAGTTATGTTTTTCATGAAACTGAATGTTTTACAAAGGTAGATCAACCTCCTCTTACAGTTAAGGAAATAAAGATTAATACTCTGCATGGGATATACACTCAGGGAGACACTGGACCTATGCATTCTTAGAGGTTTTCAGAGATGCTGCAGGGATTGTTCTATTTCAACAGAAGAGCAGCTTTTTTGGGAAACGTGCACCGATTTTAATTGACGGGATTACAGAAATCGTAACTTATTTATGTACAAGTAAAAAAATGCGTCAAAAGGGGTTACACAATCCATGTCCTTGGTACACCGTGTAAAGGACCACTAAGGTGGCAACAGGCAGTTCAGCAAACCAGTCCTGGTGTGTTTCTACAGTTTCCACAAAAGCAGCTCACAGGAAACAAAACCACTTCTCTCCCCAGTGCTATTTTAGCACACTGCCACAGCCAAATAATACTGCCCAGGTACACCGAGGAACACATTTAAAGTGTGCTGCACCAAGTTCTGCTCAGTCGTAACAGAGAATCTCATTAAACTGCCAGCCCCTTGGCTCCAGCTCTGCTTGCAGGGGAATGATGGAGAAATTCCTTCAGCACAGGTAAGGATCGATTCCCTTCCCAACCACAGCACTTCACTGCCAATCACAGCCCATTCTGCCTTCCTGTTACAGGAACAACACCATCAGGATGTTTTAAGCCAGACAAGGAGGTAAGTCAGATCTGCATCCCTTCCAGTATCGTCTCAACCTGAGTCACTGGAGTTTTTATCAACAAAGCTTAGAAAAGTGTGTTTTCTGCTAAATACATCCTGTACAGCAATGTGGCATGCTGAATGGTTCAGTCAGGTAGCTACTTTCAGCACAATAATTTTCCTTTTTAAACAAAGCCCACTAATGAATAATGTCTCTTCTGGAAGCCAGAGACATGTGCGTTTGGTCACCTTTCACTGTAACCCACCATTAACTGACCAGACCACCACTGCCCTGGACTGCTGGCATCTACATCATGGGAGAGATAACCATGTCCAAGTACCTTACAGGAACAGACGTTATCAGTGCACACTGGCCTCTCCTAAACTCATTCAGAGGAAGTTAGCCAACTTCCTCATTCCAGGTTTAGAATTCGATATGTAAAGACAGACAAAAGCCTCCAGGCAAAATACAGCCGTGCAAGCTGGTGACTTTCTGCACTTCTCAAACAGCCAACCATCTTCTGTTACCTGGGTGGGACAAACCTGCACAGTGACAAGGCAAAGCCCACCCAGCTCTGCTATTCTTGTACGTCACAGACATACTGTCCTATGAGACTGCTGCCTTCTGTCAGCAGATAGCACTGCGCTAGCAACTGTACCCAGGAAGGCAAGCAAAACCTCCTTCTTTCTTAACCTTCATTCCAGATACTTCCCAATTGGATGCAGGCACATTGTAACTTTACGTGAGCACTTTATCTAACTAAACAGAGGAACCACTGTGACCTCCCAGTGCATTTCAATGGCTACTAAATGTCAGTCACACCTTTTGAAGGAGAAAATGTCTGCAGACCCTGGTAGGACTTAGGAACTGAATGGATGAGCAGTAACGGCTCAGGTCTTACAACCAAGCTTTTCTCAAGAGAATCTTCTGAACACTCCCACAGCAGGTTCAAACAAGGTCACTCTCCATACAATGCCAGCTGGGTACTGATGTGCTCCTATAGCCTTGCTGTGCGCATGTATATTCTATTGCTAAAACCATGCATAAGGGTGCACACCAACCTGGATCTAGAAAATGTACACCTAGAGCCCCCTTTGCCCTAATCAGATGGCCTTTCTTCCCATGTATGCTAAGTTATAGCAGCCAAACATACCTCAAAATTGCTCAGTGAAGCTCGTCTCTTTGCATAGATATGCTCACAGTTGTAATCCAAATGTCTTCAACAGAGGTCTAACTTTAAAAAAGTTTAGAAGTGTAAATTCCACAGGAAACAGGAAAGTCGGGGAGACAAGGAGACACAATTTATTAGCTTCTACATTTGCAGACATCTGCAGTCAGTACTGTAGGTCATTTTCAGAGTAAATCTTGGCAACAAAGCTTCCTTGTAGAGGAGAAAGACCTGCCAAAATTAACAAGCGTAGTAAGAAACACCATTAATACCTGATAAACAACAAAACAGCACACAGATTCAGTCCCCTTCAGAGAAAATATTTAACTAATTTGAAATACGGTTTCTGCTAGCTTTGATGCGTTTAAAATCAGAAGCAGCCTCTGAAGTTACCTCATATTGCAAGTACTTTAACATAATAAATTAACTCAAGGACAGAAATTCTCTAAGCATTCAAATAATAGCTGATCATATCAGAGTACGCAACGCTACACCACAACAGGGAGTGCCTTGTTTCAGACAAACCCTCACAGCTCACCAAATGCCTTGATGTTCATCACATATTTTCAAACAAGAGTGGCTGTGTGACCAGTCTTAAAGAACTAAGCTGCTGTCCAAAACAAGGACTATCACAGTTATGATGGAAGCCCCAACGCAGCAAGTACAGAAGGTACATACCTGGGGAGTTCCTGCACAGCATAAATGTTCAGGAGTGATGGCAAACTTTTGAACTTCTCTGGTTTGTATTTAAGTTAATAAAATGTAAACTCTTTTCGGAGCAGAGACCTTCTACTCTCTGTTTGCATTTCACATGGTATGTCCGATCTAGCTTCCAAATCAGAGCTGATCAATGTTACTGCGATACAACTGTTTCTTACTTTTGATACAACAGTAGGATTCTTCTTTACAAATAAAAAAAGGTCAACTAGATCTGCATTATCATTAAATGCTTTTGAAAGTATGAAGACATTTCATTTTGCAAAAAAGACATTTAACTCCACACAGTTGCTTGTTTCCTTCTTTCCTTTTTCCTTAACATGCTCGGCTGGAAGAACAGTTTTAAGAATTTGGAGCTTAAATTCAAACTTAAAGAATCAGCTCACTGTGCTGTGAAAATATTCCAGATCTCGACTGTTTAGGGGGGTTAAGAATTTTAAGTACTTAAACATAGCAGAATACTCAGTTTCTAGTAGTGCAGACATCACCTTCACATTCCAATTCATCACCGATCTTTGCTCTTCACAAAGATGCTTGTTTATCCATTAGGAAACATTGTGCTGAGTTCACAGACCTGCTGAGGGTGGAAAGGACCTCTGGATGTCACCTGGGCTATTCAAGGCTTGTTGCCTACAAACCACTTTAACAAGTCTCACTGTTGAGATTCCGCCCCAGAGAGGTTACACGAGTCCCTGTGAGCTCTGACCCTCACGGAGAGCACACAGCCTTCCCCACAGCAACCAGCTCTCATCAGGCAGAGGGAGAACCACTTGCCATGTTTCAGAGGTGAGGAGATTCGAGGGCTGTAAAGGGGCAGCCACTCGGCCAGCTCATCTCAGCAATAGCTTACACTTGGTGAATCCAGGTCCCAAAGCCCAGCTCCTACCGGCAAGCGACAACTATGGAACTGAGAACACACCACACCAGGGAACTGCACTCCCCAGCAGAGAGAAGAGACTCCTCCCCCAGAGCTCTAAGCAAAAATTCCTAGAAACCCAGCCCAAGATGTTATCAAACCATCTGTTTTTGAATGGTTCACAAACAATTCTCTGAAAGACCAGACAAGACACTAACAAGAGGTTTGCCTGCCTGCAGCACAGCCCCAGACAGGCACAGGCCAATCCCCGAAGCAGAAGAGGAGTTGCCTTGCTAGATACAACCCTTTTCCGACAGAAAGCACCTCTCTAAACACACAGAAACAAAACCTGTAGTCCTCCAATGGTTTCTCTTTTGTATCTGAGTTAAATGCAGGTTTTAAGTACAGGAACTTTAGCTATGATTAAATAAGATGTGAGAGACCCCAAACCATGACAATGGAACTGCTTAAAAAAACAAACTCAGCAACTTTTATGAGGTAAGTGGACGGGGGGGGGAACTCCCAAACTTTACAGAACCTGAAGTTTAAATTTCTTTCTAATGCAAAATGCCCACAAAGCAGATCTTCCTCCATCTTCAGTTTGCTTCCATATTTTGGATCTTCCAGATTGGCTAGGTGGGTTTATCCAGCAGCTGAACTGGACACAGCGGATACAAAGCTCCAGTAAACTTGTTCATTTGATGCAGGAACCCTGTGAGGCTGTGAATTGCTGAGCAGCACAAGTCCTGCAAGCTGGAGAACCCCACTGTCCCCAGACAAGAAAGGGGAGAGTCCCCCAGCACCAAGACATGAATAGTCTTCCAGGTGAGTACACTGGGCTTTCCTTGCCTCCAGACACTTCCAGATGGACTACCTAGGAGGAAGATCATCCTGTGACCAAACATGGAGTCACCTGCCATGTGTTAACCTTGTGTAAGACAGGACTAGCAGTGAGCAGCAGGGACAGCAGTGCTCTCTCCCCAGGATCAGGAGAACCCTGTGGCACTGGCTCAGGTCAAGGCATCACTACTTCAGTGGCCACACCTATAGCCTCGATTGTTACTAAGGGCTTCCACCTTGCAGAAACACATGATTTTAAGGTTTGTGGATGATGGACACTGTTTCTGATGCTACTTACCTTCTGATGGAAGTTAATTACGCTCCTTCTCCTCTAGGCTTCCATTCAAATCTTTATACCTTCAGTTCACACCTTTACACTTTCTGCCCACCTTAAGTGCCTCCTTAAGTATGCTTCCTGATAGTCTCGTTGTGAAAGCAATGCCTCCACCCCGCCATACAAGCTTCATACATCAGGTGCTTCTGTACCACTGGTGGCAGCAGCTGCACACACAGGTCACACGCATACTCTCAACTCCAAGTCTCTGATTTATAGTACTTGGAAAGCTCTGAAGCTGCTGCTTTATATCTTAAGTTCTTTACTTTAGGGGCCTGTTCCCGACAACTTGCTTTTAAACTGGCAAAATCTGAGCTCACCATGAAATAACTCGTGTCTTAACGATCTCATCAAAGACAGCCAAGGCGGGCAGGAATCGGTGAAGCGAACAAACGCCTCAGCCACCGCCAAAACAGCGCGGGTGCCGCGGCGGCGCCTCCCGAATCCACAGCCCCGGCCACACGCGCGGGGCCGCCCCGGGAGGGGCCGCGGATCGAAGGGACCGGGGGATCCCGCAGGCCGCGGGGATGGCGGAAGGTGCCAGGGGGCAGCTCGCTGCCGCCGGGCCGGGCAGTGCCTCCGCACAGGCCAGGCCGGGCCAGCGCGGCCCCGCCGCTCCCGCCGCCCGGGCCCTGCCCCCCGGGCCCTGCCCCTAAGCGGCCGCGGAACGGCGGCGCCGGAGAGCGCGGCCGAGCGCCGGCTCTGAGGGCGGGGGAGGCTCCCGCGATGGGCGCAGCCAGAGCCAGGCCCGGCGGGGTCCCCTCGCCCCGTCCCGAGGACCGGGCGCACCCCTGCCCCGCTCGCGGCCCCGCGCCATGCCCGCTCCCCGGTGTGCCGGTCACTCACCGGCCGAGCGGCGGCCCCGCTCCATGCCCGCTCCCGGTCACTCACCGGCCCCGCGCCATGCCCGCTCCCGGTCACTCACCGGCCCCGCTCCATGCCCGCTCCCGGTCACTCACCGGCCCCGCTCCATGCCCGCTCCCGGTCACTCACCGGCCCCGCTCCATGCCCGCTCCCGGTCACTCACCGGCCCCGCTCCATGCCCG
>JAYRBT010000023.1:180089-219112 GCA_036023395.1 Myiotriccus ornatus | reverse complement strand
TTACAGGGCTAACGGGCTCCATCTGCCTGGGGAGTGGCCCTGACCAGGAATCGAACCCGGGCCTCGGCGGTGACAGCACCGCGTCCTTAACCACTAGACCACCAGGGGCTCCCTAGTTGGATATATGAATCTCTTTAAAAAAAAAAAAAAACACAAACTGTTTGTTATTTGTGCTCTGTCCCTGTTGCTAGACAGGCTACAAAGTTTGTGCCAACATTACTAGAATAAGAAAAATATGAGTTTGAACAAGTCAAGCCTAAACTCTTACACTCCTGAGAACCACGAAAATTGACAGTGAATTACAATGAAGTTGTACTTAGAAGCAACTGCAAGGACCCTGGAGAAAGCACATCTGGTTGGAAAATTTCCAGCATTGTTGGGATGCTGAAAATTCAATAATACAAGGACAACATTTATTTATTAATATTAAAGATAATAGAATAGCTATAGCTCCCCTTTGCTTCAGTGGGCTCTGAACAGTCCAGTAGCACCGGCAGGTACAACCCTCTGAGCCGTGTTAAGGAAACTTCCCTGTCCAACCTTGCAGGAGCCCCTCTGGCAGTTATGCTAGCACCCCCTGAGCTGGCACCCAGGCCCCTGCACAGCTGCTCCTCACACAGTCAGACTGGGTTTCCTCACTGGCTCCCCCTCAGGTTTCCTATAGGACAGTCTCAGACACCCTCATCCTCGGTGCAATAACTAACAAAGTAACAGCTGGAGCACGGTGCCTCCGAGGAGGGACCTCGAACAAAGGAACCCCATGCCTTTTACCGCCCTCCCAGTCTAAACAGGCGAAAATCTGGGTCACTGGCTCCTGCCATGTCCCCGAGTGTCCCTCACCTGGCTATGCCACAGGACCCTGGGCTCTTTGCTATGCAGAAGGTTGGCAGTTCACCGCCTCTTGCCTGGGACTCTCACCCCCAAAGCTCAACCTGCAGCTTCACTGCAGCTGCCCCTTGAACCACCTGCACCCAGTGGATTCCTCAACAGCAGTACCTCCTTAGCTCTGTCACCTGCCACGGCCACCACAGCCCAAATCCTGGGAAGCAATACCAATGAACAGAGGAATTGCAGTTGCCTACCAGATACAAAATTTACTCCACACTGGACTAGCAACAATAGGCTATTTCCTATTCATAGACAAGAAAACAAACAAACAAACAGAAACCCACCCTATACTTCTAGCCTCATGCTACTTCACCTTTATCTTAATTTTTTTTTAAAAAGCACATTCATCTACAATATAACTTCATTGAAATTATTGCCTCAACCTCACCCGTGATTCAGTCTTGAACCTGAAATCAAGGGAGATTTGACAGGGAGAAATTTGATTCTACTGGGCTACAAAACATTGCTGGTGCCAATTTAAAATAGAGGATTTACCAACTGCTGTAGCACTTAAAAGACAGTTCTTTGAGAAGGACCTTCTTCCAAGGTCTTCTAAGCTTCATAAAACAGGAATTTTTTTTAGCATCACTATAAAAAAACTTTCTTTTGAGACTAAATACCAACTTCATTTGATCCCTCCCCCACCTCCCAAATATAGCAGCAAAAATAATGGGCAATCACTTCATGAGACATTTGTTTATCTCAGTGTCTTTAAAGAATGGATGTGATCAAGGACATTAATATGTTTTCTGAAGAAGATAAACATTAAATAACTAAAGACCTTTAGCAACCTCTGGAGATATCAAATAAGATGACATAATATCACTCATTTAACTTCAACCTTTCACTTAGGTTTCCAGGAGACAGCACCTAAATTCTGCTAAAATCACACTTATTCTAGATCTGTATAATTTCAAGGGTTAAAGCTGATTCACATGCTATAGTAGGGCTCTGTTTCTGCTCTCATACCCAGAGAGGACGGTATCTGATACCTAGAGGCTGCCACTGTTACATGTGTTGTCATATCTTCAAAAGACCAAAGTGTCCAAGACAACAACTACTTGAACAAACTTGGCTACTTCCTTTGTGTCTAAATGGGAAGCTTAACCCTTTGAAAATTTCATCACTTATGTGCAAATTCATGGTCATTATACTGGTTTTAATTTTTTGTGTTGTCAATTTGCCAGGCAGCGGAGAACTCTAAACAGCAGAATTCAGTGGTAACAAAATTTGTGGTCCTGCAGACTGCTATATTATTATAGTAGGAAGATCCAAACAGTAACACCATGTAGTCCAGATTCTGAAGCAGAAGTCCAAATAAACCATGATTTATTGTGTAATCAGATGCTGTTTTACCTCATGAGGTCCCCAAACTCTTTACTGCTGTAGATCACTGACCTTGTAATTAAGTGGTCTGCAGCTACCAGAGGCTAAAAGGACTCAATAACCTTGCAATTTAAGTCCACTACAGAATGAGCACTTTACACCTGGTTGACTGGGAAAACTGGCTGTGTCTGTGTGGCTTTTTAGGCATTCACATTTATCCATGCCAGAAAAAGGACTTGCTTACTCAGAGCCCTCTTTACAAACAGTTCAGAGCTCCTCTGCAATCACTGCTGTCCTGATTCTGGCTGGGACGGACCTAATGCCAGTCCCAGACAGCCTGCATGTCAGAAAGTGCCTCCTGCAAGACTCTGAGCTCTGGGCTTAATGGCTTTTTACACCCATGCTACATGAAATGCCCTATTTAACACTAAGGTAAAGTCTGCTCTTGGGGGTATCAGCCATTGACAGGTTCTAGCCCCCATAAGATACATGCTACATTTTGCTTCCAGAAGGCAAAATTCACGTTGCCTGTCATCAACACTGGGGTTCTAGCACTTTAAGTGGAGAATTTCACATTTTTTTGTGACTCCTGCCCACAATTTTTTTTTCTAATTTAGGCACCCATCTCACACTGCAGACAGGAAACAGAAATGCCAAATGTAAACACCTTTAAGCAGCTCTCTGCAAGATTATCTCTGTTCTTAAATTTACACAAGGCCTTACACCAGTCTTGACTCAAAAGCCTTAAACAACCTTTTTACTATTGGAAGACCTGGAAGACCCTGAACATGGGGTGATGTACTTGTAGGCAGAAATGATAAGGGAGGTACAGAACTTTTCATTTTGCAGAAATCTGTGAAAATCTCATGCTTAGATACATCAGAGTTACATCTGTCAGAGGTGACAAAAGCATTCAGAAGTAAGGACAGGGCAGTGCGCTGGGCTGATTCTTTTCCCTGCACCATGCTAAAGAGCAGCTGGACAATCACTGACAGAAGCAAGCTAGAGGTGTGAAACATTTAATATAGCTCAGTTCCAGATGAACTATGTAACACACTCACAGGTGTAGGTATCCTTAACTTAGCATCCATTTAGCAGTGACTTCCAGTTCCCCATTACAGGCTGTGTTGACCAACACTATGTACCGTCAAGTAAAGAAAACTGCTACATGCCTTTCTCCTTCCCATGCAACTACTTTGCTCTGTACCTGAAAGTACAGAAAGTGATTCTAATGAAGATGGAGTTACTGTTTTCCAATAAAAGCACAAGTAGTTCTAAAAGGTCAATCAGATTTACCCTGATGTTGTCTTAGAGATAATTTGTTATTCAAATGACAATGGTACTGTGTTTATTAAGCACAGTTAGTGATCAATGGCACTACCTGCTTATCAGGCAACCCTTGGCATTTTCATAATTTGTCCATACAATAAGACCTGAGCTTCACTTACTCAACATAAACAGTGGAAGCTCAGAAATAATCACAGATTATTGCTGAGATCTTACAGAAAGTATTTTAAAAACAGTCTGTCAGCTTCTTTGCCTTGATAAGCTATTTCAAATGTCAAAATATTGGGTCATATTTTTGCATAATAGCTATAAAAATGTAATGTTATGAAAGTTTTGCCTCCTCATCTCGCATGATAGTCTCTGATTCTGATATGGAAATGCAGGTCTGAAAGTGACTCCTAGGAGGACTTTTTTACTTTTTTTAGTTGCTTTACTTTTTTTGCAGTTTCTAGATCTGTAAGCATTTTCTAGGTGACCTATTGATCATCACAGAGAAGATTTAACAAAATGATTGCTTTTATTAATGTGCTTTCCTCATCCCTTTGAAGTCATTCCAATCCTTGCATTCTCTCATGCCAAAGTTGAAAATCACTGATGCATTACAGCTGTCTCTACATTCAAGACTATGAACACCATCACCAGCCATTCCAGGAGTGCATCCTAGAATTTGATCATACCATTTAGATGCCAACATAGAACATTTCAAATCTGACAGCAGCTATAGACAAGGAAAGAAAGAAATCTGGAGGAGAAAACTGTTTATCAAAGTCATCAGATATTTGCAGAAAGAATCCTGTGAAATTGCTGATATTTATTACACATATACATATAATTGTGTTCTTATCACAATTGGTCACAACAAAGCTTCATCAGAGTCCAATCAAACACAAGTTTTCTAGTTACCATTCTCTTGACTTAAATTTGCACACCAGGCCAACTGGGCTTGGTGAATTCTACTTGCTCCCTAGAAAAACCCCACCCAAATATAAACAAGAATTTTTACTTCTCTTGTCATGATTTGTGACTTTCAAAGCACATCACAAGCATCAAAAGTCACTATATTGTATTGGTATTGCTTATTTGTGGACAGGAAATACAAAACTCAGGTATTTATGGTCTACCTAACTTCAGTTACCATCCATGAAAAATCTGACTCTGATTTTCACTACAGTTGGATTTCTGCCTTAATGTGCCACTGACATCACGAAGCAATTCAATGGGAGAGACAGAAATAGAATCAGCTGTCCTAATTCTCAGACTCAACCAAATAACCATGTGGCCTCCCAGCTTGGTGCTTATAAAAACACAACAGCTGCTGTAGTTTCTGTCTGCAAACCGTTGCCTAACTACTTTTAAATGCATCTTTGTTCATGTTCAGGCTCAGCTCAAAAGACCCAGAGGGAAGGCAGTGAGAAGAGAGCTGAGAGGCATATAGGCTTTGTGCCTCACAGTCTTCTCAGCAGAAGCAAGTATCAAATGACTCAAGGAACTTTTACTCCAGCGCTACATGTTCATTCACTCAGCTTCCCTTGCTATGCATGGAGTGTGCCAGCTAGACAGACATGAAGAGAAATCCACAAGAACACCGCAGAAGCCATTTCTAAAAGGCCATTCCTGGTCTCAGCAGGGACCTCACTGACCACATATGTGCCTTTACTGTCCATTAAAGAATGATGTCTAATATTTGGCCGATGGAACTGCTTTAATAATAATTTCTGCCCCCAAATGGCAGCTGAATACCTACTGATTCTCTCCTAACACTGTTTGATTGTAAACAAACCCATTAAGCACCAGAGGAAAAGCCTATTGTTATTACAATGACTATGAAAGTTATAAAGATGCAAATTACATAAAGGTCTTTGTCATTATGTAGCTCATGGTACAATATGAAAATCATCTTACTTGAACAACTCGTGGGGAACTTCTTCCTCCCCCTCCAGTTTTCTCAGTTGTGCATCAAGCTTCATCTAAAAGACTGGGCAGGGGAGCAGTTCTACACTGACTTCTCTATGAACTTCCCTCATATTAACCAGGTAATTCACTTAACCCACCAATAAAGGCACTTCCTGACCTGTTGTGCTATGCGCAGGGTGAACGTCAGCACTGTATTAGATCTCTGGTGGCTTCTGTGATTAGTCAAGTACAGGCTGTAGCACTTCTCAGTTGACTTCTAGTCACTTATCCACACCTTTGATTCCACTGATCCACATCTTTGATTCTACCAATCCATACCTTTGATTCCACTAATACATATCTTTGGTACACTGAAGGCTTGGATTCTAACAGCTTCCAGTTTCACTGGTGTCATTAGTGATGGTTGCAAGTGACAGAAATAAAAAAACCCTGACTATTCTCATTGCCACATGCTCTGCAGACACAGTGGGACTCATGGACATTATCAGAAACAGTAAACTGTATCATTACTATTTGCTAAAACCTTACCATAAATGGTCCACGCTGGAATTGGACAGATTCCTGCAGATGTCTTCATCCTTCTTATAATGGCAAGTGACCAGCTTTCTTATAAACCTTTTCTTACACAGGGGAGAAAATTCTTGCCAGGATAAAATGACTGTCTTCTTTCTTCCCTGTCCTTTTGCAATACTGCAGCAAAGCTCACAAATCAATAGTAATCTGGCCCTCAATATCTTGATGCTGATTTACAGCTACTAGAACTCTTGAAATATTATATTTATGCCCAGCACAACTAACATGATTACTCCCTCCTCTTGCTTGATCAATCATTTCATACACCTCCAGGTGTATGTAGAGAAGTATGATAGGTGTAGATGCATATGTAGCTGTATATATACACATTTACACTTCATTCTCTCTTGGGATAGACAATTTCAGTTTTACTTTGGTATAGTACTTACCATAACAGGACTCTGATCTTCAGTGTTGCTGTGCTAGAGGACTCTTAAAAATCAGAAGCTGAAAAGATAAAATGACTAATTTTACTGCAGGAAGAATAACATGGTGAGCAAATTTAAGCTGTCACAAAGTGAGTAAATCAAGTAACTTAGTAACTACTAAGAAAAATAAAGGTACTATAAAGAAAGATAAGAACCGTTAATTAGTAAAACCCAGCATAATATACATATAACCTCACAGGCACACAGAAACACCTGAGGGGAAGGAGCAATACCTGAACTAACTGTTATCTATTTCAACCAGATCAGCCGATGAGACTGGTACCAGAAATTACACCAGATTCCTGCTCAAAATTCCTCTCTGCATCCAGTTCCAGGATGCTCCTCCAGTAGAAGAGCTGTTCTTGAGCGTTGTGTATAGGCAGCTGCCTTGCTGTGGTGGTCCTGCAAGGGCCTGCTTCTCTTTCTTATTAGATCAACATAGACAATTTAAAGGGAAATCACACTTATATTGCATCCTTAAAGCCAGGCTTGAGGTCACTTTACAGAATAATTTATACAAATGATCAGCTGTCTTTTACAACAAATGAAAGCAACAATAAGAAATAAAATTCTTTAATTTTAAAAGCTGCTACAGAAATATCTGAATTTTGAAAGGAAGCTGTTCTACAGTCAGGCACAAGGGACAGCTCTGGAACTTTTCATTCTGCTTTCAATATCTTTTCTTATTTGTGCTCTCTGATTTCCAACCATTGGGCAAGCATCCTGCGTGTCAAGCCACCAGGAGCTTTGGAGCCTGACAACTGAACTGGCCAGGATTGGCAGGAAGAATATCCAAATATGCTCTGTACTGATTGCTTCCAGTGAACTGGACAGGAGAACTGGCTGCAAGCTGAGGATTGCTGACTTCAAATCCAAACATTTTCAAACGCTTGGCGCCAAACACTAAATCTCTTATCAACTCTTCTCTCCCTTTCATGACCAATTATGGCTTCTTTGTCATAATTAGTATGTGTGAGCAGCAAGTGTAAAGGACCAGCACAGAACAAACATGCTAGCTGTTACTTCTTTAGTTGCTATGGGAAGTAGTGACCTTCTACTTAAAACCCTCCAACCAACTTAGCAAATTACCTGATTTTGAAAAGAAGCTGGATGTTTTCTATCAGACCAAATCAAATTTCCCTGAATCTATTCTTATTATATGATGAAACTTGCCTCAGTTTAAAACCAGTATTTTGCCAAGGTCAACTGAGCTGTAAATTTGCTTTGCCTAGTGACTAACTCCCTGTTGGAAGAGAACAAGAAGCTCCTGAGTTCTGTCATTAGCAAACGTGAAAAAACAACAGGCTGGGCAGCTGGAGTTTTTTGCAGCCTGGAGGCATAGGGTCTTGTTTGTTTCATTAAGTGACATTATTTGGTTTGAAAGATCCTGGACTGTGCCTGCCACAAGAAACAGGGCACAGTGATAGTCTTTCTGAAGATGGCCACTTTCTTCCCAAATAACAGAGTTCTCGACTAGAAAACTATAGAAATGACCCTGCATAAACATTGTGGAGATAATTACAAAATAAAGGAACACTACAATGAATCCACTGAGATCTTTAATTCCAAACTGCCACTATCCCAGAAGGAACAAATTGTGAGTTAATCTGACTCCTAAGTACACAATTAAGCCTGTCAAGTTCTGGCTCCATAATATGCTGTTTAATATTGAAAAATCTGTCAGTAAACCAGTATGTGGTATTAATGTCATAGTGCTTTGTACTTTCTTCCTTATGAAACAATAAAACTATTTAGCCAATACAAGCAACAAGTTATTTATACACCTTTTGACAACAGTTTTAATGCTGTGTGGGATACTCCTCTTTCCTTCTAATATAATAGCCTTCCCTTTAGGGATCAAAATTGGTGAGGGGAGCTGTGTATGTGTTCTACGCGGAATTTACTCAGTAACTCTATTAAGACCTTCCCCGCACAGAAATTAATGTTCTCATCTCATTCAATACTCATTCTATTCATTATTTAAAACAGAAGGCCTACTCTCTCTCTATATTAAGTTTCCTCAAAGGATTTTCTATTAGTTTCAATGAATTCAAAAGACTAAGCTTCAACGCTTCCTTGTTTGCAAAACTATAAAACTCTGAGGCATACAGTCAGAGCAGAAGGTTTTGCCACTTCGGGAATTTTTGAGAAGGAGGGTGTCAATTGAAAGTCCTCAAAAGAGGTCCTTTACATGTCCCTGCCATGTTCAGGTCATGCTTCAAGAAGGTGCCATTCAGCATCAGCCAGCAGAGCTTCTAATGATTTCACCAGATTCTCCAGGCCAATTCCTTCACCTGGCTAACTCGCAGCTGCCCTCAAAAGGCTTCAGAGCTCACATTACAAACAAGTGCTTCCCCCCACAAACGCTTGCACTAAGCAGCAGCAGAAGGGCTATGGTGGGGGCTCAGTGCTGGAAGAACATGGTAGAGGAGTTACCTTCCCTTCCCTTCCTATACTTTATATTTCCAGCTAATGAAAATGAATGAAAAAGCTGTCATTATTCCTCAAGGGTTTTGGTCTTGTGAGGACTTTCGGCAAAGCCAGCTGGGCTGGGCTGTGCCCATGGTGAAGCCCCCCTTGCCAAGTGCGTCTGTACCAAAGGGCTCACTGACGCTAACACCGGCTGTGACCACCCTGGGCTGCTTTTCAAAACCTCCTTCACAGGTCACAATCCACTGAATGCTGTCCAGGTCCCTTTACTTAGCAAATGAATTTTGAGGACTAGGTAGATGCAACTTGCTTGGAACCCTGACTCCATCAATGATTAATATTTAATACAAGTTTGTGGATTTAGTATCTTTCATTTTAGTGATTTCTATAGCCGTGAAAAGCTGACAGTTCTGGGGGATCATAAGTCCTTTTTTAGTCATAAGAGAGACAAACTTTCAGACATGAACACTTTTTCTCAGGTCTAAGAAAGATTTGTATTCCTGAAAGCTTGCCTTCCTTGTAAAACTATACATCTAAAGATCATTGTGGCTATACCCACTCTGACACTTTGATGTTGTTAAAATCAAGATGAAGAGAAGCTGGAATTATAACTCTCACAAAAATACAACAATCCTCCTGCACGGCAAACTACCTGTTGTGATGGAGGAAAAGATGCATGTTAGGAAGGATCACATGGGAAGAGAGTGAGTTGTCCACCTACTACTGATGACCATATCTGTAATTTTCTGCATGAGTAGCCCAATTCAAGGAACAAACTGGGAGAAGTGGTCTAAGTAAGCTATGCTTTTTCATTTTCCAGAGAAAACAAAAGAGCTGATTTGCCTCTCATTTCTGTTAGCAAACAAGTCATTCCTAATTTATAGCACTGTTAGCAAGAAGTTCAGACAGAATAGCTTAGATTTGCAGCCATTGCAAGAAATAAAACTCAGTAAATATCCAAGAGGATAAAATTATTTACAGATATGAGAAGATAGAAACTACAGTCCCAGTGATAGTGTACACTTAATAAGAATTAATGGGATGCTTTAAGTAGCCAGAGGAATTATTTCTCTAATTCTTGCACACAGAAGTAACGTCATACAGACAACCTTTTAAATGAGAAAGATGCGTGTCTTGTGAGGTACTACCGAAAAACCAAGCTGTTTTAATAAAGGAATACTAAGTGAATGGATTCTGATGTCACTTTCTGACTCTGCAACTATGGCTCTGTGAAAAAGGGCAAGCCACTTAAAAATTCTGCACCTCTCAGTAAACTGGTAACAACGGCAATGGCCCTTTAATTCCACACATTAATATTTTTTAAGCTTACAGTTCAAGAATAGATGAGCAGTTCCCATAACAACTTCTATATTTTGGGATTCCTAGAGGGACGGCCATATTGAAAATGAGCAACGTACTTCAGTTAATCAGTGACAGTGCAGAGCAAGGTGTACCAAAGGAAAATGCAAAAATTTGCCAAGGAGAACCTTCTGCCCAACTCCAGGATGTCACAGCTGACTAACTGCACAACACATGAGCGGTTATATTCTTTAAAACAGAGATAAGATTTGGGTTAGCAGCAGATTTTGTCATTATTCACCTTCAAGATATTTTTAGGGACCAACAACTGTGTGCCCAGTGACAGTCCCAATGCTAAGGCCCAATTGCTATGAACACTAACACTGAGTGGGGCAAGTGCTCAGCACAAGTGAAGGCCCCAGGCTCCTCCTCATACATGGAGAGTGACCCAAGTCAGCAATACAAGCAACAACCAGGCTGGAGAGGGGACAAAAACAAACCTCAATCCTCACAGCTCACATGTAAGGGCCTGATTCTGCTTCTGAAGGAGTTGTCTGCCTCTCAGTTTCCTCATTTAGAAGCTTTTTGAGAAGCTGGCGTGCCTTTGAGAATGTTTAAAAGAAAAATAAGGAACTTCATCAACAGAGCTGATAAAGCAGCTCAAGGGACTTGATAAAATACAGCAGTTGAATAAAGGGTTGAGGATCACAGTGGTGGTGAAATGCTGTATTTAGGTGTGAAATGTAGTAGCTGGACATCTCTATGTAATTCTAGAACCTACCACAGACATACAGGTGGACTAGGTGCCAAACCCTGTGCTGACACAAGCTCTGGGCAAGTCTGGGGTGTCAGTGGATTGTGCTGATAGACAGAAAAGTACAGCTTGGAAGGCTCTAGAGTTTGAGAAAACAAACTCTCCCTCCTACCCATGAATTCATTTCAGTGTCTTGAGTAATTGTGCAGTGAGGGGGAAGAAAGGACATTTACACTTATAAAATAAACCTCCAGAAATCTTTTAAAGAGAAAAATCACCTGTGGAGAAAATGAAACTGTAAAAATGTGGCAAAAGAAAACCAAAACAGAATTTTAAAAATAAAGATGGCATATTAAAAATAGACAGTTTTCCAGCTGTGAAATAGGAAAAGGACATTTTTCATGAAAACTGAAGACTCTTTGAGGTGCTTAATTTTAACTTTCTTTCTTTAAACAAAGCATTAAAACTCTAAATCAGTCCAAAATAAGACAAAAATAAGTCTAGAAAAGGAGCAAAGCTGGCCAGGCTGGAAGTCCTGGGCATTGCACTGTGAATATAATTTTGCACCTGCTGAGAAGCTTTGCACAGAGATGTAGTTGTAACACAGGATTTCATCCCTATTCTCCAAAGGGAATCCTCAGCTCAAAGGTGTCAAGAAGCAGATTTTAATGAGAACAAAAACAGGCAGTTTCCCATTTCATCAGTGCCCACTTTAATTTAAGGGCAATATAGTAATTTTTTTAAACTCAGGTGTCATACGCCAAGAGACCTTAAGGAGTTAATACACCTAGGAAATGCCAAGCAGCTGTACCCCCTGCATGATTTGTTTTCAGCAGTATTGTGTGGAAGAATTTCTTAAATAGACAGATGGGTTAAAGACAGGGAGTCTTCTTTCTAGTCACAACAGTATAATGCTTTTTGAACCATATAGCAGCAATATGACCATGTTTTAATATCTAACGCTATGCACTCTATATTCTAAAGTACTATTTGTGGAACCCTATGCCAAGAAAATATGGAATTGTGACCCAGAAACCGTGTAGTGTTATTCAGAATAAGAACTCATGGTGCAAACTTATTTAAATATAATCCATTACATTTTTGTCATTGTCTTTCTTGTCTAGCCTACCTCTCTGCATTTATTCCACAGTACTTGCTTAACAGAGGACACACAAGCTTAGTTTTGCAGAGAAAAAACTCACTGTCTTTATGCTGAGTTACATAAAATTCAACGTAAGCTCTTTAGAGAAAGGGAAAATAATTTCTGGGAGTCGAGCATGGATATATGGAGGTCAGCAATTAACTATCCAAATCTTAAAATGCATTCAAAATGCAGCTGAGAGCAGTAAAAAAAGCCCCAACACATCATATCCCCTAAACTACCTCAGAGCTATTTGCATAAAGGGTCCAGAGGCGGTACAGTATAAGTAGCGAGACACAAGCCATCCAGAGAGCACACAGCAACGGCTCTATTGGATACTCTGTGTGTCTGTGGCAGCAAAAGGGCAACTCTGAAGCTCAGATGTGCAAACAGCTTTAAAGGACTATCAGTCTCCTGGCAGATGCATCAAGCAAAAACCTGAAACTACAAACCAGGTAATTTATCAAATAATTTCCTTTTTAGCAGATTCTACCTTTCTGTCTAAAGATTCCTCTAAGACAAACAACCTATGTGGCATTCTTAATGCTGTTTCCCAAGGACCTCAGAAGTGACAGAATCCTGCCAACAAGAGAGGTAATAAACTCATTCTCTATTTAAAAAATGTGTAGGACTTCATAAAATGGTGCATTTCTTTCATGTTCTGAAGATAGACAAAAATTAAGATATATATGACTGTTATACAAGCATTAAAGATGTATTCCATTCTACTGAAGGAACTCTGCTTACTGTAAAATAACCCCCTAAGTGTGATAGGAATTCAGTGCTAGCTAAAAGAAATAGAAAAGCACTTGTTATCTGGCAAGAGGTAATAGAGGATATGATTATTATTACATCTCTGAAAAAAAGAGGTGCTTCCCCAGTGCAAGAAATCTCCCTGCCCCATAGAGCACAGCTGTCTTCTTATCCCGAAAAATACTCAGGCACATGGCTACTTTAAATGTATAGAAAAAGATAGTTAAAAACTAGTAGACTAATAAAGTTTGGCTTTAACTAAAGCTGTAATGAAAGTGCTGTAATTCCCACTATTATTTTAAAATGAACCCTTACCAAAGGGAATTGCCTGATGGAGATTGATAGTGCGGGTACAGGTGTCTGTACCTCATAGTTAATACTGAGTTCAAGGGGGAAATTACGTTTGTCTCTTGGCAGAAGGCAAAGCAAAATCACTGGCTTTCAAAATCATTTGTGACTCAGGAAGTCAGGTATTAAAAATACATTTATTCTGCCAGAAAAATTAACAAGTGCCTGCTTTTAATTATGAAGAACTTGGAGGATATAAGATAAACTAGAGGTTAGTAACAGAAATGAAGAAGGATCCTAAGAGATTTCAATCCCTACAGCAGTGCTATATCTCTTTTTCAGTGTCTGGAAATATTGCTGTTATTGCTAGGTTTGTTTGCTCCATCCTCCTCCCCTGCTGTTCTCTGTTCCACAGAAGCTGCAGGAACCCCCGTCCCAAAATGCCATCTATCCAGCTGCCACTGCTACTCCTCTGCTTGACCTTGTGGGGTGTTTGCCTCAATGGGAGACAGCCTCTTCCAGAGGAGAGTGAGACCATGAGAAGGAGTCCTCTGGATGACATCCTTCAGAGATCTGAAAGCCTCATTTTTCAGTCTGTCCTCAAGAAAGCTGAAAAGAATGAAGAAACTAATAAAGGTATATATCCCACTGGAGACATTTCTTTGCTGATGCTGGCATAGCACTTGGCTGAGATAGTTAGATCCAAGGTATGATTTCCAAGTTCTAATATAATATATCTATATATTTACCACTGTAACTAAGGAGAGGGAAAGAATAAGAGGGCTGCTGCGATACACTGACACAGAATTCTCAAAGGTACTTTCTTCTCTAAGGTCTCCCTGCTCAGACAAGGCTGTACCATCACTTAACAGCTGCTGCATAATAAAAAGGTAGAAGCCTGTCACAGAAACCCTGCCTGTTTGGCAAGTACTTCCCTAGGGAAGCTCTAAGAGGACACATAAAGGACATTCCCCAGTTGCAGACCCACCTAATGTCAGGTCTAGATGGGAGTGCTGCCATTCACCTACTACCTCAAGCCACTGGTTCCTACACCCCAGCAGAAATAGGCTTTTTCCACAGCTGGGAAGGCTAGAGGCAGCTCCAGTGTCTGAGCCTCCCAGTTTGCAGATGCTCTGCTCTCACTAGTCACAGGAATGGAAGGAAATCAGACTTGGGGATTGCGAGAAGCAGCACATAGGTGCCTATCAGCAACAAGGAGCACAGAGCCCTTCCAGAGTGGAAGAGGAGCTGGCCTCAAGTGCCAACAGAAAAAGCCTTCCTCCCTCTTCACATGAATGCTGAGTGTTGGTCGTGTAGATCCGAGACCTGAGATATTAAAAACAATGAGTATGAGATACTAACAGTGTTATGACTGGTAGCTGGAATTACTGAGTTGGCTTTCAGAGAACAGAAGGTTATGATCCTGCACCACAGAATTCCACAAATTCCCATTTCAACTTCCTTAGTGAGGATTATGGGGGCTCATTAACATTATTCTTTTCCTTGGACAGAATCAAAAGCCCCTCTGCCAGAATGGCTTTCCAAAAGACAACACCCTGGCGAGAAGTACCTAAGTAAACCGAAGAGACAGCACCCTGGAAAAAGAGCTGTTGAGAAAGACACATCTTATGGAGACATTCAGAAGAGGCAGCATCCAGGGAAAAGAGAGAAAGAAGACGACCTTGATGTCTATCTGGAGCTGAAAAAGCAACAGCCTCCTGGCAGAAGGTCACTGTTGGATCAGATTGCTGACAGCCCTAGGGCACAGCTAACCTATATGAATGAGTTATCCAAAAGACAGCATCCAGGCAGAAGGTATCTGATGTACGAGCACCAGCACCCTAGCAAAAGAGGATGGAATTACAAGGTAGACCTAAATGACCAATATGGTGAGAAACGCCAGCATCCTGGAAAAAGGCACTGGAATTCTGACAGCTCAGATGACACAGGCCCCTGCAACTTTTTTGAGTTATTCACCTGTAACAAAGGCAGCTTGTTGCTTGATTTAGTAGAAGATGTTAGCAGAGACAGGGTAGAAAAAAAACGTCAGCACCCAGGAAAGAGATCAGCATGAGAGAGTGAAACGGGAATGAGAAAATAATTTTGTACTATTTGCATTTCAGATCACTGAAACATTCTGTTCACTCCCTTATGGCTTCCTGCTGCTGACCTTTGCACCTACCTTTCAGTGCATCAGTGTTCCCATTGCAGTTAATGGCTTTGTCACCCACTTAAAGCAAAGGAACTGAAGGACACAGTTGAATGGAACAGGAATACTGAGTCTTCAACTCCCCCACTTTAGGAAGTTGAGTGCTTATTTCTTTAGAAGCCTGGACCCCAGAATAATCCAACTATGTGTTCCTAAATGACTAAAACAGGCTCTTAAATTTCTGTTCTGATGCTCCTGAAGTGAAATAATTATATGGTTTCCTCTCACATCAGTGAAATCAGTAAATTAATAGTGAGGGGGAAAAAAGAACAACATGAAATCGAGTAGCTTTTCAGTTCTAAATGATAACACGTGGGAGACCTGAACCCTTGTGCACTACAACCTGTCCAGACAGTAAGCACCGCAGAGAGACAGGAATTGTTTCAACTGGAATGGAATAGATGAGTGACTTAATAGTGACTTCATTCTGACTTGGAACTGGCATGGGAAAACCCTTTTCATCTAAGAAGCTGCACAGCGCAAAGGGTTAATGCATCCCTGAGCATCTCAACTGCAAGTTGTGACACCCCCCCCGACCGTGTACACCCACACTAGAACTCCCACCCTTATGTGTCCACACTTCAGTCATGCCATCTGAAATCATGCCTTCTCCTCAGACACTTAACAATGAAGCAAGCAGAGATCCTTTCCTTCCAGTGAGGATTTTCTCTCTTCTCAAAGGAATGCTTTTACTTTCTGTGGTCAGACTCCCAAAAGTGTTTATTTGATATGAATGATTCAATAAACATGAATAGTCAACTCTGAGTGTCCTTACTGGTTGTGTAAACATACTGCAATAGTGTGAAAAACATACAACCAAGCCAAGCTAAATAAAGATAAACAAATTAACATCAAAGGGTATTTTTCTAGGCACAATATTTTTGCATGCTGGTGGTCAGCACATGTTGATACTTAAAACTGTTCCAAAGTGGAAGGATGATTTGCATATAGACAGACTCAGTTTTTAAATATTTACCTATATGGCACACAAAATTATGCATCTGGGCTAAACTCACAGCCATTTTGTGACCTACTTTGTAGGGAACTTGACAAGAAATCTGATTTCCTGTTCATGGGTCTAAACAATAGATTTACTGATTTTTGCAACTAATGTGCAGTTACTGGGTGCTCGGAGTTATTCGTATCACTTCTTGTACATTCAGAGAGGTTACAGCATGTCAGTATTTTGCTAGAATGTTATTTTATAAACAAGTGAGTGTAGTTTCCACTGACATTCATCCTTCTCAATACCATAAAGACACATCAGGCTCCTCAAGTGGTCCTTTAAATACGGTTGCTCCCCAGGCAGTACCTCGGAGCTCCTCCTCAGTTATAGAAGTCAGTTTTGCCATATGGTTTAGCTACATTGAAGAAAAATAATTAATCATTTCAGTGAGTTTCACCGAAATTAGATGTTCCCAGACTGATCCACACTTGGTCTGTCAAACCATTTTGAACTTTGGAGATAATATGTGGTTCAATATGTGACAATGGACAGACCTGTTCTATTGACAGGGGGTTTCTAATGAACAAATGCTAAAGAAGTCGTCAGAGAAGATAACTGGGGACGTTCCATACTCTTCAACTTCCTTATGCACACTTTTTGTATATGATGCCTTTCAAAATGTTCTGTTTTCTTTTTATCAGGGAAAAACAGATTCCTCTGAAGAATACCATTTCATATATCATTTTCAGCAAGGAATGAATGCTTTTTAAACCTCAGGGAACACTATTACATCAGGCCACATCCACTTGCTACAAAATGTCCAAAATAAGGGAAAATCAGGAAAAAAGAAATTCCCAGGTGGGTAACAATGGGCTAACAGCAAAGATTACATATTTTAAAAAGTGTTCCACTTCTTTTAAGTAATTCAAACCATATTTCAAATTGTCCAGATTTTTGTTTTGATCAAAAGTACATTTTCTCCCACTACCTGCATGAAAATTTCATCCCTATTTATTAATTTCTTCCTGTTGTCTGCAGTGTTGCAGACATACTACCAGTCAAGTACGACATTCTTACTATTTAGTTATAAGGTAAGAATTTAATTGCACATTTCTCATCATATTATTTTTATTGTATACCTTCCTCTCACTGTCATCTCCTAGTAGAATTTAACATCCATGCAAACATCCACATGACCTGCTTTGCTCAGTCAGTCACACAAATGCACTTGCGCACTGTGGCACTTGCAGAAAGGGGCCTTGCAGTTGCACAGTTACCTGCAGAAGAGCACTATCTGTCAGACAGGATGTGGCTCTTCAGGAATCAGAACAAAACAACAGCAGACTTGGTCCAAAGGTCATGGAAGTCAATAGAAAAATCTGTCTTCTCTGCAGAATCTGGATTAAATCCATAGAGTAAAGCTGTGCACTGGCCCTACTGTGGCAGCACAGTCATGCAAAATCTCATTTCCAGCTTTAATTGAGACTAAAACAACCATGCACAGATGAGTTCTTTGTTTACTCCACAGCAAGTTTATATTTCTGGATGTTGCCAGTTATTGAGACATCAGGGAGTTTGATTCCTAAAGCACAGCTTTTACAAGTGTCTTCAAAATGAGCTTTATTTTCAAGGGGAGGAGAAAGTTCATGTGAACCAGCTGTATAATTAACGATTCCTGCAACTATTTTCAACTCCTCTCACCATTTCTATTCTGTTCCCCCTCCTACACATTTATCAGCTTTGATCTCTTTGCTGACCCCTATAATTAGCATGGGTTGAGTGTTTCCAAGAGCCCCAACAAACATCTTTATTACTACTTATAATGACTCATTAGTTGCAGAAAGTTTGAAAACAACATCATCACTACAGCTGAAATAACTCGCTCAGTTAACATTAAATGTCCAGCTGCAATTTTAAAGCATCAGTCAGGACATTGCTATGGATAAAAAATATGATGGAAAGCAGCCAAGTTGAGAAGCACTGCAGGAGGGATGAATGTGGGTGAGGTCTAGACCGTACAGAGACATGACACAAAAGGTGAGACAAGGAAATCCTTCTGCACTGGAGTACAGAAGCCTCTCTAACCTCCCAGCATGAACAGCACGAACTCCACACTCCTGCAGGGTAAGGAGGAAGGGTTTGGATTGGACACAGAGACCTCCAAAAAAATAGATGGGGAAATTCCTTGAGAAAACTGAGTTAATGCCTACTTGAGATTACTTTTAGACCTGTGTGAAGACATTTGTGCTTTATTTGCCTTGATGCAGCTTAAAAGTCCCAAGAAGGAAAGAAAGACAAGGGCATTTGTCAGGTATCAGCCAATTCACTTTGTCTGCTTTTAAGAGACGAAGGAGGGTAAAACAGAACCCAAGTCTTATTAGATCATCGTACTGCTATGCTGGAGCACACCACCAGTGCCCGACGGAGACGAGGCATGCCAGAGACCAATATAACAGAATGATCCAGCCCAAAGGCAAGAACAGCTCTTGAGTTTATTTCAGCCACCTTGGTTTGAACTGACAGCCAGTGACCCAGGGGAGACAGCAGTGTATCAGTGGTACAGGAGTCACTTGCTGTTGAGTGACTGAAGGAACACCTTCCTCACTTACTCACAGCTTACATTCCCTCATCTTCTTCTTCATGTAAATTGGAAATAGGGAAAATCTAGACTTAATAAATTACACAAATACTCCTGCAAATGGGATGGAGGGAAACCAGGATCCAATGTGCCATATCAAAGGAAGTTAGTTCATTGCCACCTTCTCTCTCTAATGGATACAATGAATATGATGCAGTGTAGAGAATTTAATAGCTGACTGGTATAGGGAAAATGTGCGATTATGACTGGGAAAACTAAGGAAAGTGAACTGCTTTAAAGAGGCTGCCTGAAATATGATTGATTTAAATTGATTGATTGCCGATTTAAACTAGTTTTCACAGAATAGCATACGTTTCCACTGTAAATTCCCCTGTATTCTGAAACTGGTACTGTGTGTGGTGTCTGAAGAAGCTATTGTGAAAAAAAGGAGAGAGAAAAGTAAAGAAAAATGAAAAATATAGTAAGAATTTATGAAAGGTTCTCTGAGCAAAAGCAGTCAAGACAAATAGCAAGCTCTTCAAATAAGCACATGATGTTGAAGAAGACAGCACCAATTTCCTGCAAAACAATCATAAATCATTCCCTGTCAAATACCAACTGATGGGGATATTCTGCTTATTGTTTTCAGATGTGCTGTTTTTGAGAAGGGGAGATTGGTTGCTCCACAAGTTTATAGATAAAACAGAAGACAAGAGAGGCTAGAGACAGCACCCAAATACGGTGTGCTCGAAATCTGCAATGAGCCCTGAACGGAATCCAGGCATGCGGTGTATGGCTCCTACAGTTAAACCACTAAACAGAATGGAAACGCAAAGGAATTCAGAATCTTCCTGTCTCTCTTAATATGCCTACTCCATGCTGCCATTCCATGGCACTCAGGGCCAACATAGCCAGATTATTCAGCTGCTTTTAGGGACCAGACAAACTTGGGACAATGACTGGGCTTGCCAGTACTGAAGCAGTTAAACAACAAACCAGGGGCTCAGCAAGCTGTCAGCTGCAGCTCTTACTGCTGCCAGTTTTGATTGATAAGACTGCAAACACAGAAAAAATCATGGTTTTGGCATGAAAATGCAGCTTCTATCCTGTCTACACAGACTAATTAAACAGGTTTGTTATGTATCAAAATGTTTACTATAAACAACTTGAGTATATTGAATATATGAGCTTTGATAAAAGCAACAGTGATATGCATGTATTTTAGTTCTCTAAACAAAATGAAAAATACAGAAAATTTCGATTTAGATCCACCTAAACAAACAAAAACATTTTCTCAGATAAATTTAAATCTAAGATCATTTATGATGTAGAAGAGTTTTGTGCTACTCATTTCAATGGCAGGAGATTCAAAACGAATTTTTAAAAATTTATCATTAAATTACAAATTTGAATTTAGGCCAATTTTAAAAGCAGTACTAAATTAAATTAACTAACCATTTATTTCAGGGAATACTTGAAAAGAACATTCTGATTTTCCCATGAACAGTCTGATTTTCCACTCTTCTTATGCCTCGAAGTTTATATTGAACTCAACACTGTCAAATTTCAGATATTTTAAAACTTTTTTTCAGTTAGTAAGCCATATTTGTGCAAAAACATTCCACTGAATTCCTTGAGAAATAGACAGGCATCATGAAGTATTACCTCTTGTCTGTGTTAAAGCCTGAGATCAGCTCAGTTTATTAGAGCATGGTGCTAGTAACACCAAGATGGTGGGTCTGATCCCTGTATGGGCCATTCACTTAGGAGTTAGACTTGATGATCCTTGTGGGTCCCCTCCAACTCAGAATATTCTGTGATTTACCTTTTTCATGCTGGGATCGGATTCTATTATTTAACATTCCAAATGGCACCAAAGGTATTACAAGGAGTTGAAGAACACAGGTGACCCCAACTGGAACACATTTCTGTCAGGGCTGTTACAGGGCTGTGTCCCCCTTCTCAGCTTCTCAGTGTATTCCCACTGAAGTCTTTCCTCTTGGACATCAGTAGCAATAACCAACTGAGGAACAGACCAGGTTCTAAAATTCATAGTCAAGAGTTATTACAATTCACAAACATATTTTTCAACATATTTACTCAGTACTTGGAGTGCAGCAGAAGAGGAGTTACCTGACGGGGTTTTGTTAGCTCAGCCTTTATATCTCAGTAGCAGGACAGGACATGAGTGACGGTGCCTGTGGAGCAAGTGTTTGGAATGCTTTCCTTTCCTGTACCATTGCTTGTTTGCACTGAGTCACAGAGTGAGCCATTACTGATTCAGATGCAGTCCCCAAGAGCACCTGTAGAACTGCAGTAAGGTTTAATTTGTCCCCAAATACCTCTTCTTATTGCAACCAGCTGGATGAAGACAAATTAATTTTTGAAGAACCGTAAACTGAATTGTTTTAGACTGATCTGGATGTTTTCACTTTGTGAACACTCTCTGCATGGGAAAGTGTGATGAGCCTGACTAAGTGACAGCAGTCAAAGTCTATTCTTATTTACATCAGCACAAACGTAGATTCTGTAGAAAATGCTAGTTCTGTTAAGGAATGTGAAGCCCACAGGAACACAGAAGCTCACATTTGCCTTTGGGAACAAACTGATACCATTCCACACATCACTTCACATGGCATGGTAACTTTGGAATGTCACTTCTCTAATTGTCTCTGAGAGACTCCCACTAAGTCTACTACTTTCATAAAGATACAAATCATATTAACCTCATTTTTCCTTATGCCCGGTTCTTACTACTTGGACATGACAGGAGAGAGTGAGCTGCCTGGGCCAGCAGGACTTACAGCGCACAGGCAGGACAAGAACCTTTACAGCAAAGGCTGTGAAATCACTGCCGAGGCCCCCGCAGGCTCTCGGCAGCTCTCAGACGGCCTTGCTATGCCATCTAGTGACAAGCACGTCTCCCATCCCTCATCTACCCCTTTTACTGGCCCTTCGTGCACACTCCCAGTGACAAATCACGCACATGAAAGAGGAACCAGAAAACTGAAATGCCGACAGAAACCTCCTCACAAGCTCTGCACCTTTAGAGGTCCTGCAGCTATTCTAGAGGCACGTGTATTGCTGTGGTGTTCTTTCACTGCTCAGTTATATATAATTCCCTGGTCTCAACAGAGGTCTGGACAAAAGGTACAAGGTAACAACAAAGGGAGAAGTGGTACCACCTGAGCTTTTTCCCGAAGCATAGGTATGGCTCAGCGCTAGGAAACTGCCAACCTCCAGCAAATCCAAAGGAGAACACCACCACACCAGGTGAATTCTCTAAGGCAGTGAGCCTCACGCTGGTTCCTGCTCTCTTCCTCCCGACCCCACCACGATCCCTGTTGAAAATGTTTTAAAGGATTTAACTTTGAAGGTAAAAGAGCAGGCCATGATCAGTAAAAACCCACCTTTAATGGGTAAGAATCAAGTGTAAATAGCATTGTCATGTAAGAAAATGTCTGCCTCCGGGAGCTTGTAATTCTAACCCGAAGTGTGGTTCCACACTCCTACTGTCACCTCGCACAACCAGGAGAGTGGGAGAGTAGGGACTGTTGCCAGTTGAGACTAGACAAAAACTGGCATCAGTGGAGGTATACTGGGAAGCCTCTGTCGCTGATTTCCACAACTATTTGTCAGGTGGCAAGTAGATTCTTCTATTCCACCTGTGACTGAGAGCACGTCACCTGTTGCAGTTTTGGGACACTTCCTTTATGATAACTCGGCAGGCTGGGAAACGGAACGTCGCTGATGCTGGCAACGCTGGTTCTTTTCAGCGAGCGCAGCGACGAAGCTCTGAGCACAGACCCACCGGCAGCTGGTGTAATGTGAGCGGGCCCGAGGCAGCGGGGGCCGGAGCGGCGCCCCTGTCCCGGCCCCGGCGGGGGATCCGTCCCGGCCCCGGAGGCGGTTCCGTCCCCGCCCCGGCGGGGGTTCCGTCCCCGCCCCGGAGGCGGTTCCGTCCCCGCCCCGGAGGCGGTTCCGTCCCCGCCCCGGAAGGGTTCCGTCCCCGTCCCGGCGGGGGTCCCGTCCCCGTCCCGGCGGGGGATCCGTCCCCGTCCCGGAGGCAGTTCCGTCCCCGCCCCGGAAGGGTTCCGTCCCCGCCGCAGTGCCACCAGTGCCCGGGGCTCCATCAATAGCTCTGCGCTCCGCAGCCCGCCCCGGGGCCGGACGAGCCCTCCTTGTCTCCGCCCTTTCCTCCCATCGATGTGTCGGCGCTCGCCCCGCCCTCCGGCGCGCCCCGCCACTCCCGGCAGCCGGAACGGACACGCTCACCTGACGCCCGGGCGCTGAGGTGAGGTGGGCCCGGGCCCGACACCGAGCTTTCCCCGGCCGCCCTCGGCCGTCCCGGGCCGCGGCTCCTCGGCCGGGGGGACGGCCCCTCAGCGGCCTCTCCCCCGGCGGGCGGTGCGCACCAAGCCCCGCCCCCGCCCTGCGCTCGCGCAGTCGCGGGCTCATGCCCCGCCCCCGGCAGAGCGCGCGGCCGCTCTCTGCGCGAGGCCGCGCCTGCGCGCGAGCGCGGGGGGACCGCCCTGGGGGACCGGGCCCGGCCCAGCCCCGCCCCAACCCGGCCCAGCCCGGCCCGGCCCAACTCGGCCCGGCGCAGCGCACATCCTTCCCAGAGCCGGCCCGGCCCGGCCCGGCCCGGCCCGGCGCACACCCTTCCCAGAGCCAGCCCGGCCCGGCGCACACCCTTCCCAGAGCCGGCCCGGCCCGGCGCACACCCTTCCCAGAGCCAGCCTGGCCCAGCCCCAGCTCGGCTGAGCCCAGACCGGGCCCAGCTCCGGCCCAGTCCAGACCCGACCCGGCCCAGCCCGGCCCCGGGCCCGGCCAGCCGCGGGCCAGCCCTCCCCCTCGCTTCAAGCCCTCCCCCTCGCGCCCCGCGGCGCCGCCCCTGCTCGTTTCAGGCAGCGACGAAGGGCGATGCGGCCCCCTCGCCCCGGCGGCCCGTGAGGGCGGTGCTCGGCAGCGATGGCCTCGGGCTGCCCGGCGGCCTTCGGGGATCCGGGCGAGGTGCGCGAGGGCTTCCTGTGCCCGCTGTGCCTGAAGGATCTCCAGGCGTTCCGGCAGCTCCAGGCGCACTACGAGGAGCAACACGCGGGCGAGGACCGGGACGTCAGGGCGCAGCTCCGAAGTAAGAGCGGCCGCGGTGACGCAGAAATCCCGTATGGCGATGGCTGCTCGTACCGCGAGCGGCTGACAGTACTGAAACAGTAATTGACCGGCTTACGGCCGAGGTTTCAGTGCCATTTTCTTGTAAGTCTCCTTAGGCCAAGCGTAGCGTTTACATTCTTCCGATAGTTTCCATAAATAAGTTCTAAAGCAAGCGGTAAAAGACATTACTTTTCAAATGTCTTTTCAAATGTCACGATTTTTATTATTGGCCTTTTGGGGTTTTTTGTTTGTTTTTATCTGAAGAATTGGATTTATATTGTAACCCAGTGGATTCCCAAGCAGTACTTGAAGACCACACAGGACATGGGAAATCTCTGGTACTTGCCAAGTTCCAGTTCATTAATTTCTTGTTTTGACAGTAGATAAAAAACTGTGGTTGCAACGTTAAGAGAGGTTGTTGATGGGAAAAGATGAAAAAGAATGCGGGTGGTGGAGCTGACAGGAGATGCTGGGAGTGTCTCAGGGCTGTGCTATGGATTACCAACTTTGACTAGTGTTTGGAAAACAGCTTTAAATTGTGTTTTACTAGGATATTTCCCTTTTTTACCCCCATTGCATATGCAGTGTCATTTTATATTGAGAGAAAAATGTGTAAAATCTGATGATACTTCTGTGTGTTTCCTGCAAAAATCTGGTTGGTTTTGTTCTGTTATGCTACAGATATTGGGCTGGAAGTTTGTTTGTTTGTTTGTTTTCTCCTGAGAAACCCTAACAGGGGGTTGTTTAGTACTTTTGAAATTATTTGAACAAGCATACTGCAATTCTTAGTTTGTGCAACAAGACGGTGTTGAACATCCTTGAATTAATAACTGGGAATTAGAAGGCTTAAGATATTACTATATGATGCCCCAGATGCTGTGAGACAGGTGCCACAGTTTAAGACATACTACTGGTTTACAGTAGTCCCTGAATGGAATGCCCTAACCTACTATTTTGTATTTAGAATCTCAGTGCTGCTTTATGACAGACAACAAAGAGCATTTTGTGTCATCTGTGGTGCTCTGAACTGTATTCTGGTTCTAAGAAAGTGTTGAGGATAAACTTGTCATCCAGGAAAAAGATTTGTGCTAAAAGAAGAGGAATATTCCACACTGGCTTCTTATGATGAATATTCAGTGACTACCTGCTGTGTTTGATAACTTGGCTTTATCTTTTTCAGATCTAGTTCAGAAGGCCAAAAGAGCAAAGAAGAAATTGCTGAAACGAGAAGGAGATGACAGAACTGATTCTGGATCTCAGGAACGATATGAATCATTCAGCTATGGTGGAGTAGATCCATACATGTGGGAGCCCCAGGAAGTAGGTAGGAGAGCTAGAAAGCAATATGCAGTGGGGATAACTTTTAACCTGAATTGGAGAAGTGCTGCTGCTGATGAAGTGCTTGGAATTGTGTCTGTGCATTGGATTCACTGTAGCAGGAGATTATGGTTTGTACATTGACTTTGTGTGGCCTACCTACATTGTGTGGGGAAAGTGCAGATAATGGTCAGAAAAAATACATGGATAGAATCAGAATCCAGCTACCCTTGAGGCAGCTGTTTGTCATGTCATTGTGCCTGAGCTGCTGAGGTCTACTGAATCTATGTTTACCTATGTGGAACTAGCTTCATCTTATGACTTTACAAATCAGATTAATAATTAATGACTAAGCTATATAAATAATAACTAAGGTATATAAAATCCAGGTTTTGGGCCGCACTTAAAGTAATTGTTAGTTTACATGTCTGACAAAAAGATTATCCAATGATTTAAACTCTTTCATCTTTTTTCCTTGAATTTGAGGTGCAGAACACCTCTTATTAAAAAGAGATTTACTTTAAAAAACCCCACAGATTAAAAAAGAAAACAACTCAACCCCAAACGCACTCCTCTGAAGATAAGTCTACATTTGTGGAATTTCAAGGATAAGGTGATTGAGCCTGTAATTACAAGTACTGCTACTGGCAATTGCCTGTTACTATAGCTGAAATATTGTTGTTATTTTTGGGGGAAAAAGCAGCACCATCTCTGGTGGATCCTGGCAAAGTTTCCCCTATGGTGCTGACAGACTAGGACTGAGACCTTTGGGTCTGCAGAGTCTGAGTTCTGTAGATTATTGTACTTTTATGATTGCTGGTCAAATAATTGCATAGTATAAATATTACCTAAGAATAAATTTAGTCAGAACGTTCATGAACACTGGAGAAGTGAGAACTGTTTTCTCATCTGAATAGAGGTGAATCGTAGGGATTTTGGAATGGGATTTGGTGGGTCTGTGAAAGGGACCGTGTGACGTCGCCAAAGCAGTAGCGGAATGGAGTTACCCAGAGGGGTCCTTCCCTATAAATAATTCGTCTTTGGAGATTTTTTGGTTATTTCATTAGCGTGAGGAAGTGAGATTCTTACACTTACATAGTAGCATGAAAAAGCAACATCTGATGTTGAGTTCTACCAGTTGGAAAAAAGATTATTGTTTAAAATTTTGTCTGTAACTTTGACTTTTAATACTTGGCTTGCCTTATTTGGAAAAGGAGTAATCTTAAACCAGCATTCATTGAGTATGAATTGTACATTTCTTAAATAGATGCTGTTTTGTTGTTTTGAATAGTCAGGGATCAGGTTTCTGTAAGTCTGAACTGTCATCAAGGATTTGATTCGGACACCTAAAGGTGGAGAGATGATCAGAAATCTGAAAGCATAGACCTCTAGTAATCATTGGACCTGCCTCTTCCTTTTGTTCAACATGTAGCCAGGAAACTAAAGAGAGAACAATTAGAGAACAGTTCTAGGAGGTAACAGCTTGCTAGATGTAACTGAGGAATGAAGAGGGGAAAAAATGTTGTTGCAGATGTTCTCTTCAACATAGTGCTTGTTGTTTTCTGTGGTAGAAGTAAAACACTGTTTATTGCTAGCTTGAAGATTAGACTTTAACCTGCATGATTTATTTAGGGCAACACTATGAAAATGTAGGATTCTAATGGGTCTTTGAAACTGGATTTGAACATGAGAAATAAATGGTGAAAAAAAGAGACAGCTGTCTTTCAAGAGGCATTTAAATCTATGCAGAGTATCTGGGTGACTAGGACAACTTTCTGTTATCCTTGCAGGTGCTACGAGAAGCCACCTTTCTGAATTCAAGAAACACCGAGCAGCCAGGATTGATCACTATGTAGTTGAAGTTAATAAGTTAATAATCAGATTAGAAAAGGTAAATTTGGTGCGTTTTAATATTCCAGCCTTTTAAATATTTCCTAGATTTAAAAAATTATATTTTGGTATGAAATGTGCCCATTTATTTAGCAGTACACTATATAAAGGATACTAAACTATGAGTCTTCACATGCTACCTTGAGTACTGTGCATATAAGTTTGACCCTCTACTGTGGGTATGATTTCTGTTTCTATGCACCATGTTCAAGATGAAGATGCTGCTTCCACATACTTCAAAAACCATCTGTTCTCCTGATTATTTTCTCAGTCTTTCACTTTACTAAATTTCTCCCTCATGTTTTTGTCATGATTGCTCCAGCTTCTCATTCTTCAAAATCTGCCAGTGATACACTTGTGTTTTGACTCAGATGCAGTAATGTTGGCTGCAAGAAGGATTATGTCCTAAATGGTCTGATTTGTACAAGTTTGATAGTCATTGTTTATCACTTGTATGAATACGGCACTAGAAATGAACAGGAAAGTTGCATGATTGGTGTGAAACAGGCTGAGATTCCTCTCTTAAAAATGCCAGGTTTCTTCTTCTTGTTGGGCTGAGCTGTGTTGCGTTTTTTTCATTGCAAAAGTATAATTTTCTTGAATATATTTTTTATCTTCTGCCAGCTTACATCGTTTGACAGAGCAAACACTGAGTCAGCTAAAATAAGAGGTTGGTGTGCGCTTACTGCAGACTATTTGCCCCTATAGTTTATCCAGCTGAGGAATTAACTGAATAGCTTACATGGTGTGTATTCCTGCTCATAGCTATAGAGAAGTCTGTTGTGCCTTGGGTCAGTGATCAGGATGTTCCCTTCTGCCCAGACTGTGGCAGTAAGTTCAGTATCCGAAACAGACGTCACCACTGCCGCCTCTGTGGATCTATTATGTGCAAGAAGTGCATGGAACTGATCAGTCTTCCTTTGGCAAGTAAGTACAGTCTGTGGAGTTAATTCCTCCTTAGTGTAGTCCGGGTGCTAAGTGCATCCTGGCTTTTTGCCATTAGAAAAAATATGCTGGTAATAGTCTAGTTGTGCAGAAAATTTGGTCCTTTATGTGTCATTCAGTTTCATCCAGACACTTGTTTGTGAAATACAATACAAAGAATGATTTCTCCATTTTTTGTCTCTGTTCCTTCTTAAGATTTGTGTTGCGTAACCCTGAAAAAGTTACTAGAAGTAGTATGTACTCCTGGTAAATATAGCTAATATTTAGTGTATTGTTCTATTGAGTACCATAACTGTGGTTAATTAAAGTTATCAACTTTAAGAACTGCCAAGGTTTTTCACATTTAAAAATATTTCCAGTCTTTTCCATGCTCTCCAAATATTGGACATTTGCACAACAAATTAAGGAAATTCATCCCTAGGCCTTTAAAAACCCCTTCAGACTTTTTTCCTCATCTGGTGCACTGGAGAGGAGACCATATTTTCTGTGGGGATAAATGACATCAACTGTGCTTTTTGAGGTTCAAGCACAGAACCTGGACAGCACTGACATAGCTGTTCTACACATTATTCTGTAACTGTGCAGGCTTCAACATGAGAGTGCTTCTAGGCATAAGTAAAGTAGGTGGTTCTCAGCAGTCTGCTCTCTAGCTGGTTTTAAGTATAGCAGGCTTTACAGTGAAGACCCTAATTCTGACTTGCAGTCTTGGTTGTTGTGCAGACCTTGCACATCTTTCTTTCAGCAGACTGTTTCAAATGGTTTTCTAATATTTCCTGAATGTAACGTTTTTGTTAAAGGGCAGTTTGTTTGTGTTGGTAAAATCTGTTGGCTTCTCCAGTTACTGTAAAATTACCCGTGTATCATTTCTAGGCAAACTCACTAGTGCCAGCAAAGAGGCCTTGGGTTCTCATACCAGCCCAAACTCCTCACCTAACAGTGTCCACGGCTCCCGACGTGGCAGCATCAGCAGCATAAGCAGTGTAAGCTCTGTGCTGGATGAGAAGGATGATGACCGAATCCGTTGTTGTCGGCACTGCAAAGACACCCTGTTGAAAAGAGAGCAACAGATTGATGAGAAGGAATACACGCCAGAGATTGTGAAGCTTTATGAGGTAAATCAAGCTCTGTGGTCAGTGTATATGTCTGCAGAAGTCACTACTTGACTTGTTACCTTGTGTCCAAGCTCTTACTTTGTGACTTAATATTCACTTGCGTGAGACTGTTGCCTCTTCTAACACATAACAAAGACATATCTGAAGTGATGGAGTCAGTTGCAATACAGTATTTATATCCCACAATAATTTCACATGTCCTTTTAAAATACATCTTCCTTCTCATCATCTGGAACTAGTAGTTCAGAGATGCCTCTCTCTTAAAATGGTGAATTTGTTTAAACCAATGATCTTGGTTGATGGGCTGCACTGAAACTGTAAGACTCCATGTTGTCAGTACTGTTTGTCCTTACACTAATGGCAAATGCTTTTTTGAACCATCCATATCAACAGTGTGTTCAAATATGCTTTGCAAGCAGGTACTGACAATCACCAGCTATTTTTTTAGTACAGTCCACAAACTTCCCAGGTTATTATTCATGGGAGTTTCTGTTGGTGCTCTTTGTGAATAGATTTAAGGCTAGAAGTTGTCCAAGTCATTCATTCGAAAAGATTCTGGATTAAAAGTCCACCTTGCAGGGTACAAGAAGACTTTCCCTGTGTCTGACCGTACCATATGTATTCTGAAGATAACTGGAGGGTCTTGTCATACTGAATAGTTTAACTGGCTTTCATCATGGTCAACTTTGAATGTGCACAGGCAGCATGAAAAGGTTTATGTCAGCATGTTCTTGCAGTAGTTAATGTAAGTTCTTTTTTTTTTTACATTTTGTTTTAAACAAGAAACTTCGACTCTGCATGGAGAAGGTTGACCAGAAGGCACCAGAATATATAAGGATGGCAGAATCACTAAAGTAAGCCCCATTTGCTGATGACGTTTATGAATATGTTATTTCCTTCCTTAAATGTGGGAAGTAGTAAGGAAGTGGTGTGCTAAGGCTGCAAGAGTGTGTAAATTATAAGAAAAATTAGTGTTTCATTACCTGTTGTCTTCTGGATGCTCTTCTAACAAAGTAGTACTGAGCTAACTGTTAATGGTAACATACAGAGAAGTTGTTTGATTTTGTAAAATTTTTTTAAAGCCACTTCCCAGGGAGGCACCACTGTCAGATTTTGACACATCATCTTTGCAGAAAGGAAGGAACAGTTGCCTTGAGCTGGATGCTCTGGCTTCCAAGGAATGCCAGCAGCTGAGGATCATTAGAACACTTCCCATCTGTTCTCCTGTAAAGCACCTTCGCCTGGCAGTTGTTCTAGGTGTACCTGGCATACCCTGTGCTGCAGTGGATAAGCAGCATTCTCATATCTCAGTTTTGTGCATAATTCCTTGCAGTAGTTTTTGTTTCATGGGGGTTACTTAAGTCTCTCCAACCCTATCTGCAAGAGGTTGCCAGGTTACACTTCTGGCTTGTATAGGGAGAGAAATATGCACGTTGGTCTTGGACTAGGAAGCAGGTCTTTTGGGAAAGTTAAAGTTACCAAGTATTGCTGTACCTGTCTTTCAGAGCTGGTGGTTTTAGAAAAATCGTAACAAAGCCATTTTTGTAAAAACAGTCCTCCCAATAGGAAGAAAAGTACAGAAGGAAAAAAACATACTAAGCTGTTACTGCTTTTTGTCATGACTTCATGAGAGATGGGGTTATGTGGCTTGACAACCGGAAAAAAGTAAAAATACAAATGTCCTGGATAATGGAAGCACATGTCAGAAAACAACAGGCTTCTTACTGATGAAATTAAAGATTTCTGACTAGTAGTGAGTCCCAGAAACCGGAATCATATGGATAGTGAAATTACTTTTGAGAGAGTAATCCTTTTCTTTTATATTTGTGATACAAAAGGACAGGGAAGCTAAAAGCTGAAGAGTCTTCCCATTAAATCCAAATTTATCAATAAATGGGAAACTCTAGTAAAGTGCCTGTAATTGATTGTGTCCTCATGTGGACCATCAGTTACTGGCATCTTAAATACTACACCTGTGTGGGGTGTAGGTTTTTGCTTTCTGACAAACGCTAGTGGAGTTAACTATTGTGCTTTAATGGTATAGTTACTTAAGTCGGTGATTTTTCCACACCCAATCACCTGGAAAAAACCTGACAAAATAGATACATTCACTAAGCATGTGTGTATCTAATTGATTGTGTTAACATACAGTTCCTCCTAGAATAGTAAGCAATAATACAATCATAAATAAAAGGATCTTCTATGAAGTGTTCATGTTTGCCATATGATTGTAATTTTCCACTTTTGTCACAAACGTTTTTTAAACATGAACTTGAAATAAAATCATTCAGCCCTTTAGTGTTAGCAGTTCTTACCATTGTTGAATCTTGGGATAACCTGTAGTGTTGTATGTGTTGTTAGCTGGATGCATGACTTAGAGTAAAGTTCTCTTTATTTCTTAGTGCTGGGGAGACAACCTACAATCTTGAACATGCTAATGACTTGAGAGTGGAGATCCAAAAAATATATGAATTTATAGATGCCTTAAGGTAAAAGATCATCTCTCCCCTTCCCGCCCCAGCATGTGTGTATCTCCCTCTGTTATGACTTCATTGATTATATGGGTAACCAACCAATTTATCTGCTCAGTTGTAAAAAGCATTTAAAAAGGTAGATGCTGTTTCTGTGCACCATCAATTTCTACTTCCTTTTCTGGCCTTAAAATTCACGCATTCCTCTGCAGTGGGACTACCTAAGCATAGAGGAAACAAATAGGAGCACTATTTAGGGGGAGGGAGGTTGTTTGTTTGGGGTTTCTTTGTTTTTTTTAAAGGGTAGGAGTGGAAAGTTTTATAAATTCTAATATCCAAAACTGTTTTGTAAAAGAACATCAGAAATTTTTGATCCAATATTGTCTCTCCCCTTCTGTTGCATTTTTGCTGGCCTTTGTTCTTGAACTGATGTGGCTGTATGTTTGCTTTGATTCAGTAAGAAGATTTTGAGTCTAGGCTTGCATGAAGATCCTCAACCTCATCCTAAAACACTACAACTTCAGCGAATGATAAGATATTCAGCCACACTTTTTGTTCAGGTAAATAGAGCATATGCTGTGAGATGAATGTAAATTTTATATAGTGTTCTCTTCTTTGCCTGGCATCCCTGTGTTTTGAAACTGTTTTGACAGGAGATTTAGTTCTAAAAGTTTTCTGTATTTCCCATAATGACTTATGGTGGCTTTAAATAAGCTGGCTTGACCACAGATCGTGCACACAGCAGCATTGGGTCTGGGAACACAAGAGGTGTGGGAGCCTTGCCTCTGGCTCCTGATGAGGTGTCAGGCCACCCAGCAGTGCAGCCATGGCAGCAAAGCTGTGCACAGACCTGCATCAGGGACTGCAGTGTAGAACCATCTTTGGTGTGTTTGTGGGGTTTCTGCTGGTAGTATATCTCTTCTCAAGGACTTGTAATTGGCTGAATGCCTGCAAGCAATACTGTTCACAGTATTTTTTATTTCAATTTTTGCCAGGAAAAACTGCTTGGCCTAATGTCCCTGCCAACCAAGGATCAGTATGAAGAACTGAAAAAGAGAAAACTGCATATGGTAAGGCAGGTCAGGATCTGTTATATCTTGCATGAGTCACAGATGTAAGCCTGAGAGCTGTGTGGGTATGAGGTTGCCTTCAACACTGGATTTCAGTTTGTCATTTTTTCATGTATATTGTACCATACCCTTTTCCAGGGATTCACATAGCTGCTTGCTGTATTCTGCCCAGAACAGAAGTAGGTGTGCATGGAGCACCTGGGTTGGGTGCATGTGCTGTTCCTGGTGCAGTGTGTGCAGAGCAAGCCCTGAACTGAGTGTGTTAGTTTACATGGACTTTGAAACTGTGTTCAGGAGTTCACTTGCACAAGCAGAATTTGGAAACCTCTTTCAGTGGTGGAAAAAGACATTTAGAGTAAGGATGCCTCTTCAGTGAGGGTTTTTTTCGGGTTAGGAGGAGGACATCATTAATAGTAAACTAAACCAACTTTGTTTTGAGGTATAAGTTGAGAAATAAGAATCGTCCCACTCCAAAAGCCAGTTATATCAGTGACCTTAAACACTGATGTTCTATTTATAGGTGTCTGCTGCTGTAGTCAGCTGTGATACAATTACTGTTCAAATCAATCTAGACCAGTCTGCACAGCTGCATTAGGCACTTTTGTTTTGCTCTGTAAAGAACAGTGTCACTGCGGCTACTTGCCCTCAAGTTTGTAGAGGCAGATCTTACGGGATTTTGGTCAATATCATCACAAACTCACGGGAAGCATTTTCTGCAAAGTAACCAAAACTGCAGCTGATCCCTTTTCATGACAGCCAGCAACATCTAATATCAGCTAACTTGTACCTGTGGATTTAGAATGAAATTTTTCAAGCTCCTGGTGTTTTCTTACTACATGTTTTTTGGTTTAGGTCACTTTCGAAACACAGGGAAAACAAGAGGAAAATCAGAAAGAGTTTATATCCAGATCTGCAGCTGCAGTTAATGGTGATGAAACTCACATGAAAAAAGGAACAGTCAGGAAATCTGAGGGCTGGTTACCCACATCTAGCATCTCAAGAGAGAGTGAGAGAGCAGACCCACTTCTTCAGCAAATTGACAATATCATATCCTTTATTGAGCAAGCAAAGGCAGCTAATAGGATAGATGAGGTCCATATGTTGCAAGAAAACCTGATGCAGCTTCAGGATGAATATGATCAACAACAAACTCTGAAAGCTATTGAGCTTTCCAAAAAACAGGCAGAAGAGGAAGAGATGCAGAGGGAGGAACTTCAGGTCCTTCGTGAAAAAGAGTGGGAAAGAGAGCGGCATAAATTCATGTCTCAGCATTCAAGGACACGCTCCTTAGACTTCAGAGAAGTCAAGCAGCATTTGGATATTACTCAGATTAAAGGGGACGTGAGTTCTGAAACTTCCACTGTTGAGCAGCTGCCAGCTCAAGAGCATTTGACCTCCACACTCAAACCCCAGAATGTCCCACCGTGTGACCTAGACAGAGATCAGCCAGCCTGCCTAAACCCTTTTGAAGATGAAGCAGATACCCCTCAGGCAGAGGAAGATCCTGGTAACCCATTTGCCAAAGACACCTGTCCAATGGTTTCTTTCTCTAACACAGCTCTGCAAAGTGATAAAAAAGAATATAATCCATTTGAAAGTGAGGAGGAGGATGAACAAAGCAATGGAGCACCTGGCAGTACTTCAAACCCTTTCGAAGAGGATGAAAATCCTATTCAAAAGCCTGGTGGGGGCACTTGGAATTCAGGGAATCCATTTGAAGAGGGATCCTCTACTAATCCCTTTGAAGTGGAGGATGGCAGTGAGATCTCTGGAGAGGAGGTTATAGAGGAGGAGCTGCTTCTCCAACAGATAGATAATATCAAAGCTTATATATTTGATGCCAAACATAGTGGACGACTGGATGAGGTGGAGGTACTGACAGAGAACTTAAAGGAACTGAAGCACACATTAGCAAAGCAGAAGGAGAAATCCAACTGCTGAAGCAGCAATAGGGCTGTGTAATAATTCAGTCTGCTCTTAAATATGGAAAGGTAAGCCAGGTACTTACAGACAGGAGTACAGATCACAAGAGGGAAGTGGGAGAATCCTAACCTTAGAGCACTTTCATTTAGGAATTGCCACTACTACACAGTCTTGAAGCAAGAATGTCTGAGGTATGCTGCTGGTTTCAAAGGCTTATACTAAGGAAATTTGAAATAGCTAACTGGTCTTACTGAATGCTTATTTTGGTCAAAGAGGTTAAGTGCTAATAGGGAACTATGATTTGGAAGTGGTTGGAATGTTGGTTTGCCTTCTTTCCCCTCTTTCTGTTGTAGTGTTGTCCTTTCCTCTGTTGATAACCCAGGGCAGCTGAATTGCTAGTGGTATTCTGGGAAAGTGCAGTTAAAAAGCTGCTGTGATTCTCCAATGTGCCATATGTACAGGCTTGCAGATCAAGCTTGTGCAATGCTAATAAGTACATAAAAGGGATTTTAAGACTGAGAAGAACTTTCTGACTGATCTTAATAGGAGTAACTTTTTAATGTGTGCATAAAGATTCCCAAAGAAAATTTGGGTGCTGTCTTTTCATCACTTCTGGTTTCCCCTTTGCTCTGAGCACCATGTCATAGTGCTGTGCTGTCTTCAGACCTGCTCTTGAGGGAGCAAGTGTGTGCTCATTTCCAGGGAAAGGAGCATCAGGCCAGCACCACTTCAAAGTATAGTATATAAAGGGTGACTCTCCAGTTCCTAATTATATTATGGAATCTATACATTCCTTTCAATCCTCTGGGTGACAGAATGATCATGTTTGTTGTATTTGTGAGACTGGAACCCTTTTTTTTTAGCATTCAAGGAACAAAAGATCTTTTTTATAATGGAAAGCTGAGGTGCCACTGAACTGGAATTCCATGAAAGCTAGGAGATACAAAAGTCTGTGGCTGCAATAGTACCAAATGACAATTCTCTTTCATGTTAGATTCCCCTCAAGAATTTTTATGAGAATCAGGCATGTCTGTCTTTAATAAAGAGCTTTAGATTGAAGACTTCTTGTCATCCTGTGGCCTGGGGGATGACCAAGTGACAGCCAGCACCTGTGCTGCAGGAGGGCTTATAGCTGGGCAAATGCAGGGTCACCTCAGGACTAGGTCAGCCTCTGTCTTTGAGAAAGATGGAGTTTGAGCTGCTTTGATTTTTATCTTTGAAAGGCACAGATCCATCCATCATCAGGAATCAGTGTTTGTAAGGGTGGGGAGGAGGAGTTAGTCTAAAGCGTTTCTTTATTTAAAGCTGAAATAGAGAAAAATCAGGCAGATCACACTGTACAGCACTAATAGCAGTGGGCTTACTCAGAACTGTGAAGTTCTCTGGAATGGGACATGTCTTTTAACTGTGTCTCTGATACTGGCATTAGCTGTAGCCCAGGCACTGCATGAGATTTGAGAGACACAAATGATTCTGCTGCCTAAAGAGCAGGAACTCTGGTTTTATTTTGGTGTAAATAAGTGGAGGTAGGGACTTGTGAAATTGTTGTTAAAAAAGCCCAAACCACCTATATCCTCACTTAATAGCACTAGTAAAGGATCAAAATAAAGCAGCCAGTCAAGGACAGCTGATGATCTCTCTAGTTTAGCCTGAATCTGGAGTTGAAAGGTGGATGGAACAGGTTGGCTTAAGACCATGAAGTTTTTATGCTGATGTTTTATTAGAGCTGATTGAGTCCATGAATGTTACTTTGCACCAAATGCAAAAAAACACAAGAGAATTCTGAACGGTCTTAAACAAACAGAACTTGTGTGCTTGGCACCAGATTTATGAAGGCAGCAAAAGCTGTTGATAAATAAACATAATCCCTGGAACTGTATAGTATAAGGCAGTTACTTAGGACAGACTTGTTTGCTATTTGGGAGGATTGCTCCCTGAACTCTAACCTAATGCTTTCTTTGATATCAACATGAAAAAATGTTTCAGTGGCTTCTGCTTTCACATTAAAAAGTGACTTTTTTCCTTGTTGCAACTATCTTGCCTTGTTTGCGTTTTCTGCCTAATACACTAATAACTATTCTTACTGTATGTGTAATATATTATTTTTACAAGCAGGTATCAGGCTAGCATACCTCATAATCTTTGTCAGTGTTAAATATGATAGACTAGATAGCTGATACTAAACTCATCTCCACAGTGCAGGTCTTTGCTGTGAGGCTTGCAAGGCACAAGGGAATGAAGACATCAAGCATAAAGCTCAATAAATAACTAGCATTGAGTTTTGGTACAGCTGCATGCACTACTCTGTATGGAAACTTTGTAAACAGAGATGAAATAAAACAACATGTTTATTTTGTGCTGTGTTTGTCCTTGACAATTTGTACAGGGTGCCTGAATCGGTGTGAAATTTTGTACTCGAGCACGAGTTCCAAAATGCACAGATAAGCCTGATGTAAAGGTCTGTGCAATAGAGTGCAATCTATCAAGTTTATACAAATTACAGGTGTTGTGTATTGTTTGGTGAGGCAGAAGCTGTGATGATTTAGAAGGGTTTTTTGACCATGTGCAGGGAGGATGTTTGATGTAAGAGGAGTTAGATAGCAGCACGGGACTTTGAAGCACAATGGACTTTGCTGGCTGGGATTTGCTGGAAGTTGATAATTCAAGACACAGTTCTTCTTTGTATGGACTGTTTAGGAAATTATGGAATTCTGTGCTGCTTCTAAAATAAATTTGTTAGTCTAGCCTCTCTATCCTAAAGAAAACATGATACTGGTTTTGCCATAACGGTTTAATCGTTTACCTGCAGGCATGAGTAGGAAATAAGGCTCTAAGTAATTCCACTTTCCACTGCTGACTAATGCTTTGTAAAACTGGCACCAAAAAAGCTGTGGTTTTAACTTATTTATTTTTCACTTGAATTATTCTAGTTGTGCCTGCAAGATTTATGAGGCAGGGTTGTCTGTATTGAATGAACTTGCTTGTTCCTGTTTCCAGGAACTGTGAGCTTTTGTGTCTCACTGAACCATCTTCATCATCCAGCCCTGAGGAAAAACAGCTGCATGACTCCGTCAGGCTGATGCTTCATTTTTCATAGCAGCTTTGTATTTTCCCCTCATCTCTTTGGGCAGTGGCACAAAAGCAGGGCAGGGAACTTGGCCTTCAATCTCACACATGCATTCTCGCAGATGATACTTCTTGGGCCCAAAAGTTGCTGGATGTGATAGTTTTTTCCTTTCTCTTTCCTCTTTTTCAAGCGTTTCTCTAGAAAAGAGATCTGTTTGTTACTATCAGAAGCCTCAATCACAGCTCTTCCTCTCCTTTCCCTGGACCCAGTTTACCAGAAATACAGATTTAGAGTTCTTAGCTTGCGAACTTTACCTAGTTCTTGCCAATTTTGTCTGGGAATAGTAGTATTTCCTTCTGTATTCCTGACAAAAGTTTGCAAGCATTATATTCTGTATGCTAGACAGTATGTTAGCTTATTACATGTTACTTACTTGCTTTTCCCCAGGATTTTTTTAATGTGCGCTGTTATCTCTTTGTTGGTTTTATCTTCCACGTCAACCAAAACTTGTTCTCCATTGTCTATCAAGAAAAATGCATAATCCTGTATTAAATAGTAGCAGTACCCTCCCACAGAGAGGCTGTAAATACACAACAGGGAGACCTGCTGCCCTGCTGCAGTTAACGTACGATGCAAGGTTTAAGTGGAAAAGCGAAATTTCCATGAGGGCGATTCTAGGGGAGCGGCCGAGGGGTAAAGCCGCTTTTCCCAACAAGCAGCTCCTTTCCCCGCCGAGTCAGAACGACACGCGCTGCCCGCGGCCCGAGCGGGACCTACCCAGGTAGAACCGGAGGAAGGGCGAGGGGGTCATGTTCCTGAACAGCATGATCTGCACCCAGGGGTTCTTGTACTGGATCTGGGGGATGTTGAAAAACACGAACTTTCTGGAAAAGATGAGAAAAGCACACAGGGGCTGGCGCGGTGTCTCCGCGGAGGACGCGGCCCACGCAAGCCCTGGTGTCTCTGCAAGGGCCGCCCGCGCTCTCGCCGCGCCCTGCGCTCACCTCGCGCCCTCGCTCAGCTCTCCTGCCGTGTTGTAGTTCACGGTCATCACTTTCACCGCGCTCTTGAACACGACGTCGCCCTGGCTGAGGTAGCGCAGGGTCCGCCGGACCGGGAACCGGCCCTTCATGGGCATCGCGGCGGCGGCCGGAAGGGGCGGGCCGCGCGCCCCCTGGCGGGCGACGCCCTCAGCGAGGGGCGGGCCGGGCCGGGGCAGCGTCGGCTCGGGCGGAGCCGCGGGGGCCGCGGGGGCGCCGG